>JANAVB010006999.1:2135601-2360601 GCA_029216955.1 Iris pallida
GTCCAACGAACCAGCAGTCCTTGAATCTAAGCCTGAGAAAATCCTCTCCTCATGAGGTCGAATAAGGACGTGACGATCGTCATGGCCTTAACTTCAATCACCCCGGAATCCCCTCGAATCAAAATCCTTCT
Source organism: Iris pallida (assembly GCA_029216955.1). NCBI lineage: Eukaryota > Viridiplantae > Streptophyta > Magnoliopsida > Asparagales > Iridaceae > Iris > Iris pallida. Next base: position 2,135,733 of record JANAVB010006999.1, read on the forward strand.
AATGGTCTCAGTCGGAAGTCTCCGCCGAGAAAACTTCCCAATAAGGTCCAGTCCACAGGGCGCTGTAAGGGCCACCATATCGACGGGGAAAAAAAACGGCCATCTTCCGACCATCCACAACAGAAGCTGGACGAAAGGGACCCTCGAAACACCCTTCAAACCCGTCGCTGACCGCCTGAAACTGCAGCAGCAAAGTTCACCGGCCTTACCGCCGCGTGCCCCCGTCACCTGAGGCGACGCAACGAGTGAGCCAAAAGGCGACCTTGCCTCCGCAACCAAACCGGGGGAGGGCCCACAAAGAGCAGAGCCCCCCCCCACAACCGGTCCTTCCCCTAGAACGGCTCCTGACCCTCCCTCGGATGACCAGAGGGAGAGGAACTCCCCGCCCCAACAGACGGCGCCACAACCAGCGGGCTCAACAGGTCACTGGAAATAGGGGCGGAACCTCCCCCAGAAACACTAGCAACCGCCTGAGTCGGCCTCGGCCTATCGCGGTGGCCAATAAGGTCGGAGCCCCCCGCCAGAGGACTCAACACCGTGTCAGATCCGATGATACCCCCCGCATGCCGGCCGTCCCCAAGGACTCCCGCCTGAGCCACACGCATGGCTGGGTCACCCACATGGGCGCCGCCGCCAATACATATGCCGGGATGGCCGGAAGCCCCCTCCGCCGAACCCCCAGGGGGTCCCTGATCCACACGCGTGGCTGGGTCCACCCACATGGGCGCCGCCGCCAATACGTGGGCCGGGATGGCCGGAGGCCCCCTCCGCCGATCCAACAGGGGGTCCGGATCCCCCCACCGGAGAAGCCACCATTTCCAGGCCTCGAGGCTGCCTGGACGGGTCACCCACTGGGGCGGCGCCGCCAAATCGGTGGCCAGTATGGCCGGAGGCCCCCGCCACCGAACCACGAGGGGGGCCGGAGCCCCCCACCGGAGAAGACATTCGTCGACGATCACCTCCCAGGACTCGAGCGCCGTGGAGAGCTCCAGACGCGAGCCCTAAAAAAGAATTAATATATATATATATATATATATATATATATATATATATATATATATATATATATATATATATATATATATATATATATATATATATATATACGGGATGGCAATTACCCTAGAAACTATAATTATTTGTCATGATACCTATATCCAACTACAATATAAATATATTTCACTAGTTAATTCTCTAATTAGATACACCGATGTGTGTGCATAAGTTTAATACCCAAATCCTATAGGTATGAATATAAGTAGAAATTTTAGTTAATGAAATCCCAAATATTTTTCTTTCCAACATCTAGTACTCGTGGAATTGTTTAATGTTGACTTTTCATGATTTTAAAACTAATTTACCTAAAATCAGCATTCACGTGAATATCGACTCTAATTAAGTATATATATATATATATATATATATATATATATATATATATATATATATATATATATATATATATATATATCAAGCATGTGTGGTGTGATGGGTACACCCATGCTTGTGTACGGGGAGGGCCGGGTTCGAGACCCCGCGGGCGCGGGGGTTGTTGGGGTTTGGGGAACTCGGCCGGGAGGGGGGGCGGGTAGGCGGGGCCGGGGGGCCAATAGCCTATATATATATATATATATATATATATATATATATATATATATATATATATATATATATATATAAGGAGCGGATCAAAAGCCCCCCTTAGAAAACCCCCTAAAAACCCCCCATCACTCTCAGCCGTAATTTAATGTTAATATTAATGTTAATGTTAATGTTAATATTAACATTAATATTAATATTAATGTTAATATTAATATTAATGTTAATGTTAATATTAATATTTATTTTTATTTTTATATTAATGTTAATGTTAATGTTAATATTAATGTTAATGTTAATGTTAATGTTAATATTAATATTAATTTTAATGTTAAGTTTAATGTTAATTTTAGTATGTAATGTTAATATTAACATTAATATTAACATTAATATTAACATTAAATTATGGCAGAGAGTGAGGGGATTTTCTAGGGGGTTTTCTAAGGGGGCTTTTGATCCGCTTCCATATATATATATATATATATATATATATATATATATATATATATATATATATATATATATATATATATATATATATATTTTTTTTTTTTTTTTTTTTTTTTTTGAAGCAATGGGTACTTGTGGCGAACTCGCCTCCACTGGGGCTCGAACTCCCGACCACTTGGGCCGCATGCATCTCTCTTAACCACTAGGCTAGAGGTCATTTGCTATATATATATATATATATATATATATATATATATATATATATATATATATATATATATAATGGGTTCGATTACTAAGGTAGCATCAAGTTTCTACTACTTCGTGAATTGTCGGAATATGTTTTATAGCAACTATCATTTGGAAGTACATGTTCTTGATTAAGGACATTTCATTATACATAGATAATCACTATCTTAAGAAAAAGATGTTTTATATACAATCTATTATATGTATTTTATATTCTTGTATGGTTGTGTCATTTAGTGTTTTGTGTAAATTTGTGATCACCGACTTGCTTTGAGTTTTTATAACCTGTGTAGCTAATCCAGATTCAACGCTTAATTGCTAAAAGAGCTAGTTGCTAAGGTAAAGTACGTCTTTGGTAAGAAAGTTCTTGTGTTTACAATTGATATATATATAGATATATGAACTACGTATGAGTTCCGGTGTTGAGTTGTTCCACCGAAGGGGTCCACGTACCCGTGATTTTATATATTACGTGGTACCGGTGTTGAGGGTTGCTCCATCGAAGGGGTCGGCGTACCCGAGATTTTGATATATATTGTCTATTGTAAAATTTTTGGGATATATATTGTCTATTATAAAAAATTTGAGTCAACAAATATAAAGGAGATTCTACCAACATTTTTAGTAATTTCGGAGTTAGCCAAATTTAGAGAATTCCAGAATTAAAAAAACATAATTTTATATCTACCTTCCTAGCCAACAAAATAGTACCATATAGCGTGTTGTCTTTGACACACGAGATGGTAAAATAAGTTAAATAATTCCTTGCCAACAATTATTACCATATGGCATGTTGTTTCCGACGCACGAGATGGTAATAAGTTGGATAATCTTCTGCCAACAAGAGATTACCATATGGTGTATTGTCTTTGACATACGAGATGATAATTGAGTTGGAACCTGATATTAGACATTGGAGTCAATAGACTATTGTTTGTGTTTGTAATTGCATCACGGGGTGGAAGAGAACAACTGGATCATCTATCGAAATCCGTACAATATAATAACACCAAAAAAGCTGATCAGTAGTCCCACATCTGTAAGGCCTTGCGATGTCGGGGGTGAGGCCTAGCTCACCAACAGAGAACAGTCCAGTAAATTTCGAAAATAAAACAGGAATGTAAAAGTTAATACATACAAGTTTCTCACAAGATATAGGGGTTGGACCTAAGGCACCATACCCAATCCAGACACCAACTGGTTCTGGGTAAATAAGATTATTGTCGGGAAATTAGAGTGATCGTGAACCAACTGTGTTCTCTAAACTGCATCGTCATATAGGAAACTTGACTATGATTGTGGTAGTGAATTTAGGTAGTTGTGATTGTGATTGTAGTCATTATTTATGAATTATTAAGATCTAGCCACAGGAAGAACACTGAGGAATTCACTAGAATAGAATCTAGTCAGAGTCATATTTTATGTTAACACTATAATTCTTTTGAATCAATTTATCACTTCTTCTACTTTAAAATTTTGAGAATCCTATTATCTTAGAGATTCTCAATTTATTTATTTTATTTACTCGTCCTTGACTGAGGGCTTGCATGTCGTTTGACGACCTAGTATTGTTCACTAGATTTGTAAACATACTTCAAGGAGCTGCTATTGTACATTAAAGAGAAGCTGGAGAACAAGAACGACATGTGACGATTGAAGGCAATCATATTAAAATCAGATCTTCTTAACATCAATTCAGGTATATAAATATATAATTATACTTGGGTTAGTAGTTGTATTGGGTAGAATAGTGCATTTCAAATTTATAGTTTCAGAATGCCCTTTTGAACGATACTGATTTTATTATGCAAGTTATGACCTGTGATAACCTATCCTAAAACCTTACGGGCAACAATCGCGAATATGGGTACTAGAGTATTCGTATATCGCATAGCCTGGGGATGATGTTACGTACTCAGCTCGCCGTATTCTGGAAGCGGGACGTGACACATTTACACTTTCATTGCGAGTGCTCTGCATTACAACATGTTGAAAGTCGCACTTTCACACTTTCGAGAAGCTACAAGCATCCAAACATCCCCTAAAATGAACTTAAGAGATGTCCCCGAAGGGATATATATATATATATATATATATATATATATATATATATATATATATATATATATATATATATATATATATATATATATAAAATAAATAAATAAATAAATATATATATATATATATATATATATATATATATATATATATATATATAAAATATATATATATATATATATATATATATATATATATATATATATATATATATATATATATATATCCCTATATATATATCCCCGAAGGGATATATATATATATATATATATATATATATATATATATATATATATATATATATATATATATATTTTATATATATATATATATATATATATATATATATATATATATATATATATATATATCCCGAAGGGATATATATATAAAATATATATATATATATATATATATATATATATATATATATATATATATATATATATATATATATATATATATATCCCTTCGGGTATATATATATATATATATATATATATATATATATATATATATATATATATATATATATATATATATTATATATATATATATATATATCCCCGAAGGGATATATATATATATATATATATATATATATATATATATATATATATATATATATATATATATATATATATAGAACAAGTAATTATGTTATAGACTCATGGCTCGAAGGTCTACAAACTCTGCCCGAAGGCCCGCACCCATACTTGTATCTCACCGCATCATGCTCAACCCGAAGGCCTACACAAGCACTTGTATCTCACCGCATCCGACCCCCACTCACATTTACTCATCCACATGGAATTAAATGTGCTTCTCCCATTGCTCGAACCTGCAACCTCTTGGGAGGATGTGCATCACTCTAACCACTTGAGTTAGAGGTCATATATATATATATATATATATATATATATAAAATATATATATATATATATATATATACAACATTCCCTCAATTTTGCATCTCCCATGTATCCCCATGATAACACCCGTTGGATCTTGTTTAAGTTATCTAATCTTAACCGTTGAAAAATCAACGGTTAAGATTACATGACTTAAATAATATCTAATGGATGTGAAAGAGGAGATGCATGAGGGATACAAAATTGAGGGGATGTTATATATATATATATATTTTTTTTTGTTTATGTTATATATATATATATATATATATATATATATATATATATATATATATATATATATATATATATATATATATATATCGCAAGTGGGAGGTTTGGGTGTCATCCTCCTCAGAGATTGTGGGTTCTAAATGGAGGGTTGTGTTGTCGGCATGTCAGTGAGATAGGGAGTATCAGGGTACTTCTTTCTCTTGTAACTTGTGCTAAGAAAAACGAGATGTGTAGAACTCATGAGAGTTTTGCAAGGCATGCAGTATCGAAATCGGTTTCGGAACCTGCCTTAAGAGTATCAGGTTCCTACGAGTATCAAGTTCCACGATATTGACAGTATTAAGAGTTTGGGATCCGATATCATATTTCTTTGGTATCAGAAAGTAAATAATTATTAATAAATTATTAAAAATTTTGATTTTTTTATATTTATGCATAATTTTAAGTATAATTTTTTTCTCATTTATATGCTTTTACATCTTTGCTGATCGGTCTTTTTCATTCAATTTTCTCTATCGAATTGACTGGAAAAGTAACACCCAACGTCGTTATCGATCAGTATCGATAATGGTCGGCATCAGATTGGGACGTGGCGAACCGTATTGGTATTGGCCATATTGTTTGGTATCGGATGATAGTGAGGGTCCCAAGTTCAAAGAGGAAGGACCTATGGAGAAGAATGGTCATATGAAAATGTCTACCCCTAATCGTCGCTTACCAACATGGTAGAGTTTAGGTGCAAGTGGCAGACTTTAAGTGGTACCAAAGCATCTGATTCAATATATAGATATGACACATTCTTAAGCTTGTTTTACAAAAATATAGTGTTCCATGATTCTAGGCCTCAACCCATATAATGCCAATAGGCCTCCGACCTGTTTGAATAATAGTCAAAGTCTAGGCTTATCGATGGAAGTGGCATGACTTTAACAAGATGAAAGAAGTTTCTTAGATGTAGTCACTAGTTTCATGGATTAATTTCTTTTCAAGTATTTTTGCGAAGAGGTAAAAGAACAAAAGCTATTTGACCAAGGGCAAGAAAGGGTAGAACCCCTATCCTTATCACCTAGGAAGCATGAACACTCTCAAATGGGTGATGTGTCCATGTCTAAACATTTTAAAATACAATAGGATATATGCCAAAATAGATGTTGTGTCCGTGTTGCCGTCATGCAATGTATGTACCTATTGTGTGTTTGTCCGTTCAACATAAGTTATCATTAGGCATGTGTTTTTATGTTAGGTCTAGGGATTTGCATGTTTGGTTCTAATTGGATGATGCTATATATGGTGCTAGACATAATAGGGATGGTTGGTTTCATGGTTTCCAATATAGACTAGTTAATAGGGGCTTCTAATGTCACTCGATAATGCCGATCGAGTCCATTTTTGTTCATCCAGCAAAACTAGCTAGGGTTGATGTTTACCCTTACATTCAAGGGTTGTCACATGTCAAAACCATATTGAATGTTCATAAAACAACTTCCAAAGTGGTATTAGGTTGAAGAAAATAACACATGGCAACCCTTGAGTAGAATGGTAAACATCCATCCTAGTTTTGATGGGTAAACAAAAATGTACTCAATGCTGACCATCCTACTTGTGAATATTGTTTAGCAGGAAAGGCTACAAGGAAATCATTTGGCAATCCACAATGTACAACTACATCATTGCATCGAATTCATGCAAACATAACTCTATTTTCGAGTCAAAATGATTGAACGCCAATATTTGCTTATAGCACATCATAGAGGTGGAAAAAATGAGTCGAGAGCAAGCATTGATGATCAAATAACTGCACATGGTGAGAATACTTGTGTAATCAGTTCCAAGACTTTCCGAAAAAAGGAATGTTACGATTCTATATACACTGCAACCAAATGGTTTTAAAATTTATGAGCATTATAGTTATTGTGGAGAATGCAAGAAAGTCTCCTGAAGAAGGTGTGTTGTTTTTTTAGACTACCTGAACAATGTGCATCAAAGACCATCCTTCTAATATGAACTTTGAACTTTTAGAAGGCTGACTACGGCTTCTAATTAATATGCAATGGTGTACGAGATGAAGTCAATTGCGAAGAATCAAGTATAAGACTTGCTCACTAGGTTAGGCCAAACAAGTGAACAATAAAGTGGGGTAAGGGGTAGGCAATATAGTTGCAAGGCAAAGTAGGTTAGGGTTGCAGAAAACATAACATGCCCCTATGAATAAAACATGGCAGGTGGCTCCTATTCCTATGCATACTATTTAGAAAGAAAATGGTGGAGAAAGTCAGAGAACCAAAAAATATCGCTAAATAGGTAAAAGTACAAAGGATTCCATTAAGTATAATGACGAATCCTAAAAGTTAAGGCTATTGACGAGTATAAATGTTTTCTAGGATATCATATCATGTGTATATACTGGTAAAAATATCATTTTCATACGTATAGTTTCTTCCAATATCCAAACTGATGTTAGAAAGATATAATAAGTGTGTGTTTAGATATACTTTATATGTAAGCAGTGTGTTAAGAAGCCAAAATGTCCACACACATAACTGTCTCAATCTTATTTATTATTCTCATTGGATTATGTACATTGAATATGTGACCGTTTAGAACGGATGGGAATAAGATTATAGTGTGTACTAGGATGCTGCTGAACATCCTCCTGAATATGGATCAATGGTTACTTCTACATATAAAAAATTGCATAGTCTATATAACATTAATTTTAGTGATATTTTGAATTGCATTGCATAGTCTATATAACATTAGTTTGTGTGATATTTTTGACTTGCATATTGTCAATGTTGATTACTTATAGTTGTTAGTGAGAGTGATCTATGTTAGATGGTGACATAAACAATCTTTTGATTTTTATTTCGAAACCTCTGAATGTAAAATAAGTATGACCATTTCACGCTATACTCATTAGCAGTCAGAGGTGTTGCTAAAATGAGTAAAATAAGGATTGTTACAACTTTTTGTATGACATAGAAACTACATTTACACTGGAGAAAATTGACATGACACCTCGACTTAACCAGTGGGGATCAATTACATCGAATTGGATGTTGTACTGATTACTAATTAATGTTACATGACACACCGAAGACAATGTCGCATCGGATACGACACAGACACCCCCAAAGGCTAAAGTACCCTAGGACACATGCCAAGAATCACCTCGAAACGGCAAAACAGCTGAATTTGGTTCTAAAGCGAGTTGATTCCAACCCCTTAACCCTAGATCCGGACTATAATCCAGCAGATCCGAACCCAGTCATGGAAACAGAGATGTAATAGTAAGAAGAAGAAAAGAAAGAGAGAGGAGAGAGTGCAGTCGGAAGGAGGAGGAGGAGTCTTGTTTGGCGACCTCTTCGTCCACCTCCATCCCCACGAGCATCTTCGCATTTTCCAGAGCTCTGCTCATCTTCTCCATTGCTTACAACGATTTGACTGGAGTCCACGGACACAGAGCATCACAGATTGTGTCAGTTAACGGACACAGAGCATCACAGATTGTGTCGGTTATATTAGTCTTGTATGTATAATATCTGAAATTCATGTTTAAGTCTCTATATTGTTCAGCCGCCGTCTTAAAGGTTACTTGGACATACCTTCGAAAATAAGACATAAAGGTAAAATTTTAGTACTACAAAAACCTAAACGAGATTTAGCTGTCAGCCAAAGTCAACCATTATGACCATATCCTCTTCTCGACAGTATGGACACATGAATATAAATTTTGAATATTATAAGAGATCCTAAAACTAATAACCTTAAAAAAAAATTTGTATATAGACAAAAAAAAGACTCAAATAAATCAAGAGAAGTTATTAGACTACTCAAAAATTAGTTTATAGCATCCATTTGCAAAATTGTGAAACTTGAATTTAAATGCAAATTAGTCTAAGAATTAGTGATGTGAATGCCTTGAAAGTGACATTTTCATTGTAACTGTCCCATGTGGAGATAGTTTTGTGTTTAGGTTGGCATTGTAACTCCATTATAAGTAGATGTGATATGATATTTCATTACAACTTAAAATTTCATTTCTTCATTCCTCAGTTGTAGGAAAAATGGATTGTAACTCCATTGCAAATGACTATGCTTTCTACTTTTTTAATCCTCACCTACACTTTCATGTTACTATTCATAAAATGGTTTGAAACTTCTCACTTGCAGCAGACAAAAAACTATGTATCCAAATATATTTTGGGAAGTGATATATTTACACTTTCAATGTAAGTGCTTTGCACTACAACATATTAAAAGTGACACTTTCTCACTTTCGAGAAGCTACAAGCATCCAAACATCCCCTAAAATGAACTTAAGGGTGACAATTTGGGTTTTAACCTAAGTGGATTTAGATTTTACCTGGGTGGGTTGATCCATCGAACATGTTTAATAAATAGGTGGTGGTTAGTCGTGGTGATTCGACCTTACCCTTTATTGAATGCATGGGTCGAATTCAAATTCCCATGTCTACCTAACCCTGGTCTAGAAGTGCATGGTTCATATAAAAATATGAGCCATATGGCTTTTACACACACACACACACACACACAAACACACACACACACACATTTTATGCTTCTTTTGACAAACTAGTTGGTTTCATTATCTTTTATTGTCACGACCCGATCCAAAGATACTAGGTCCAGTCGGATCATGCCCAGCTTGTACCGTTGTAAGACAATGGCAGTAAGCTGTATCAATCAGTAGTAACTCAAGCACAACATTCTAACTACGAAAATGGAAATTTTTTATTTAAAACATTTGAAATGCAAACCAAGTGTCTAACTGGAAATAAACACACAAGCAGAAAAAGTATTAAGGTTATTACAATTGTTCTTATTACAACTTTCAAAAAATAAGGAAAGAAAACAGACAACAACATGCGGCTAAAACTCCTGGGTTTCCTGTCCAGATCCAACTATCTCCTCGGAACCCAAGTCGGGTCCGTAGTAAGAACTAAAAGCAAGCTCCTCGTCATCGCAGTTACCTAAAATATTGGTCTCCAGTCAGGAGGGGAGCAAGAACATATATCCATTACAGTATTTTAATAAAATAATTAAAGATGCAAGAAGCAGATTTAGAACATATATAATTTATCTTTTTAAATAATAGTAAAGAATTAGTGAAGCAGTAAATCTCTGAAAATAACAATGATGCAATCTACAACTAGCATTAGTATTTTGAGAGTGTATCATCCCTTGTTTGGCTAGGGATGGAGGCAATATGTGTTCTAGTGAACACGGTCCGGCTTCAGCCCAAGTGAGGTGGGACTTCAGCTATCCACAATGAGGCAATAAGCGGGCTTTGACCATAGGTGCTAACACTACTCCTCAATCCCAAGTCAATGAGTCAATCAAGCAATCAATTTGATCCGAGCGGGATCCCATGAGTCAGTTTCGATACAATGTTTCTAATGATGCAATGCATTTAATTATCAACTAAAATACAAGTTTGAATAATATGCAACTTGCCTTGGTTTCCTGGTGCTAGCTGTAGGGGACGACAGGAAAACACTCAAGCTAAAGTCCGGAACTAAACCCTACAATTAGTGAAACATGACTTAGTTTCCAGTCTAAGGTTTTGCTATATTTCTAATTTATCAACTTATTAATAATATAATAATAATCTAAAGTCCGGAACTAAACCCTACAATTAGTGAAACATGACTTAGTTTCCAGTCTAAGGTTTTGCTATATTTCTAATTTATCAACTTATTAATAATATAATGATAATCTATGCACGATTACGATATAATCGATATTTAGGCACGATCTTGAATCGAAAATTAGAAAGATTTGGTTTAGCACGATTCAAAACAAAAGTCATGGTCAAATAAGAATCTAAGTCACTTAGGCATAATCAGATTACAAGCATACTAATGGAGTCAAGGTAGGATAGGAAGATACATTTTATTGGAAAGTCAAGTGAAAGAATACAAGGCAAGAAGAAGGGAACAACTAAGAATCATCTCACTACAATACTCCATTACAACAGTAAGATCAACATAATCATTATTCTAGAAAACATAAGCCCTAATATCCATATACAATCAGCTATACCATCAGAACCAGTATCACAAATCATATATCCCATCTACTCCGATGCTAAAACCTCGTCTCTTGGTCCTTCCCACTAGGATAGTCTTGGATCCTATGCTCAGTCGATCCACAGCTGAAGCACTGCTTCATCCTCTTCCTGCACTCTTCTCGTCCATGTCCTGGCCTCTTATAGTAGGCACAGGTAATCAGATCCTGATGCTGGACTAGGGTGAGTGCTTGGGGAATCTCATGCTGAACCAAAAGCTGATCTAGCAAAGTCTTCTGCTGACCCTGATGATGCTTGGCTGCCCCGTGATTGTTGCCTCCTAAAGTATCTTGATTCCTCTTCTGACGAAGGCTTAGATAATGTATGATGCAAGGCTTGATTTCGAAGAACCAAGTAGCCTTTATCAAAGGTCAGGCTATCGCTGAACATAGTCTGCTGGCACATGAGCTGGTATGGGAATTCAATAAGCCAGGAGCCAACAAAGCCTATATTAAGTTGGATGTGCGAAAGGCCTACGACACGGTTAATAGAGATTTTCTTTGCCATCTCATGGTGTCCATGGGGTTCGACAAAGCTTAGGTTGCCTGTGTCAGGGAATGCATCTCATCGGCTTCGTTCTCGGTCTTGGTCAAAGGCCAACCACATGGCTATTTTGGGAGCAACCGGGGCATAAGACAAGGGTGTCCACTCTTTCCTCTGTTGTTTACACTAGTTATGGAATACTTTTTGGGCTTCATGGATATTGCTGTATGTGGCCGGCAGATTGTCCCCCTATATCAGCATATATTCAATCGCAGATGACGCACATAATATACACGGATGATCTGTTAGTATTCTTGGTTCCCTCCCTCGCTGGGCTTACCTTATTGTTGAAGGTTCTGGTGGAATTTGGAGCTGTCTAGACTTCAACTGAATAAAGACATAAGCACTATATTTTTCAGCAAATGGTGTCAATAGAAGGAGAAAAATACGGCAGTCCTGGGTATCACCAGAGGAGATCTACCGGTAAAATATTTGGGTATCCCCCTATCGGTGAATTATGCAAAGGATATAGACTGTTCGAGTATGGTGGACTATGCTCAAATACTACCAAAATATCTCATATTAGCGACGCCAAACGACGTCGCTAAACAGCCACAAAATATCGCTAACTAAAAACACGATGTAATTAGCGACGTTTCGAACATGTCGCATTATTCATGGTCGCTATTAGCAAAAATGTTGCTATTCGTCGCCATAGCGACGTAGATCGACGACGCACTACATCGCTAGTATCAGCGACTTTTTACTGACAACAATGTTGCTAATTAGCGACATAACTTTCGTTGCTGATTGTCGCTGTCTGTTCAAATTTTACGACGTTAAATTAGTGATTAGCGACGTTGTCCGACTCCATATCTGAGATTTTTTTGGTTGCCACATCATCATTTTAGCGACGTTTAGCGACGTTATGATACTTGAATACCGACGTCCAGATACTAGATTAGCTGACCTGTACAGTTTGCCAGATTAGCTGACCTGTACAGTTTATCACGTCAACAAATCTGCGACGTTTTGCGATGATTAGCGACGTTTGGTTCTCAGGTTTGTGACATTCTAGCGACGTAAGTGTGCATTGCTGAACGTCGTCGAACGTCGCTAATTCCAAAAAAAATTATAAAAAAATAGCAGGCAGTATGCATTTCACATAAATAACAGTTATATTAAAAATATTGTACTTGTATTTAGAGTTTCAGTTTGCAAATAATAGACCCGGAGCAACCCTTTGTAGAATTTCCTGGGTTCGCCGACCCCTTCGATAGAACACTCAACACTGGTAAACCAATATAGAGACAAATAATAATAATGCACTACCAATAATCAAATAAATAGAATTGAACGGTCAGAAAGACAAGAAATAGCCGGGTGGATACAAATCCACTACCAAACGGCTATAAAAAGTGTTCCGATAATATTCAACATAATATAACACAAATAGTCATACCCGGGATAAAATAAATACATAAACCAACAAATACATAAATACCCGACAATGGGTCACCAACATAACAAATGAAAACAAGTCTAATAAAGGACTACGCCTGGTCAGGATGAGGAGGAGGAGGAGTAGGCAGTGCTTGCACCTGGGACACCAGGAACCTATACTGCTCCGGATCAGCATCACCGGTGACGACCCATCAGTAGGAGGAAGAGGGGGCAGTGGAGCCGCTGCAGTAGGTGTAGATGTCGAAGCATGACCAGGAAGTGTCCACTCCATAGCCAGCAGTCGAGAGTTGGTGGACGCCATAACAGCCGCCAGCTTCGAAACCTGCTCGCCAACGGCCGTATGCGTCCCCTGCACCGCCTGAACGATACGATCCATCCTCTCGCCCGTCTCCCTAATGGTGCGCTCGGGCATATCAAATCGTGCGGTGAAGGCCGCATCGTCCGTCTACGGATGAGACTGGGGCTGCTCCATCCTCTGCAACAACTCGTCACGCAGCTCAGTAAGCTGGTGATAGAGTTCTCCCACTCGGACCGACTCCTCTGAGGGATATGGGAAATGCACACTGGCAGAGGAGGCTCTGGATGACTGTGTCGCCACAAAGGCACCGTAGGATTCCATACCGTAGTACGTACCCCTCTGAAGACCACCAACAGCAGTCATCCAGAGCTCGTCCATCGTTCGAGCCTGAGGGGGCTGCACAGAGCCTCCCTCCGCAGATGCACTAGTAAGCTCACGCTCTAGCCTAAGATACTCATCCTAGAAAAGTATGCATCTGGATAAGCATAATATTTACTACCAACCTAGTTGTTCCACGTCAATGGATATATTTGTATATTTCTTAAGACATAATAAAGTTAGTGACACGTAAAATAATACTTACATAGCTCTGCGTGGCCCGATCATCGATGAACCTTCCGTCCTTCCGATGGGTAGCCAGGAAGACTGTCACCATGTTGGGGTTCGCACCCTTCTTTACCTGTTATAATAAAATATTTGTTATTGAAATTAAATATTTTATTACTACTTTCACTAAAATAATATATTACAGTAAAATACGTACCAGGCAACGAAAATGTTCCGTCATAGGAATCGAGCCACCACACCATTTACCTGCCTTCGTCCTAGCCACCTTCGCCTTCTCCAACCGTTCCTTGTACCTAGGAGCGTCGAATCTAGCCTTCATGGCAGTCCACTGCTCAGGCGTGATCCAACCTTGGATTCCTTTTTCGGAACGGTCTCGAGCCTTCTGGTCGTCGATCGCATCCCGGATCAATGTGGCAGCAACGGCAGGAAAGTACTTCTCAATCGTCTCAGCCTGTTATGGTGGATAAAAATATATTTTCTACAAGAATTAAATTAGTTAGCTATACAATATGCATAAAATATGATTTATACTAAAAGTAATATACTTTAGTTACCTTGAAGTGGACAAACAAGAATGCCTTCCTCTCGTCCGAGACATCCGAGTAGTTGATCCAACGTCCGTCGTAGTTGGAACTTAGAAATAGCCCCAACGCCCTCTGAACTGACGGGGGACGATATCTACACAACGATAATTAAATTCATTAACATATAGATATAAGTATGAACAAATGTTGTAAAACCCCTAAATTTTTACTATTTTTTTAATTATTAAATTTGGTACTGATTTAAAAATTTTGTATTGTACGTCGCGTAGTCGTATTGTACGTCGCGCACAAAATTTTATTTTTCGTAATTGCTCGACGAGTGCGAATATGTGCGAGCGTACATATTTTTAGAAAAATATTTTTTCCTATTTTTATAGTTTCAAGATAATATATATAATAATTATTTTCAACTATCAAAATTTCTAAATTTATGATTTTATTTATGAAAAGCTTTTTATTTTGACAGTTATAATAATAAATAATATTCTTATAAAATGGTATACTAGAAAAGTATATATTTGTAAATATTAATTTGTACATACATATATATTTCATAATTATTTATTAGTTTATTTTTAAATAATAATGTAATTTTTGAAATTATTATTATTTATATTTTTGGAAAATATATTTTAAAATTATTGTGGAGATTTAAATCTTGAATTAATTTTATGGATATATTTAAATAACTAAAATAATATCTATGTTTGAAAATTGATTTATCCTATTTGATTTTAAACTAAAAGAATTTAAATAAAATTTAAATTGGATTTGTATTTGGATTTGGATTTGATTGATTTTAAATAAAGTTGTGAATTATCTATTTTTGGGTTTAAATCTTTTCCTAATCCCTATCCAATTGGGAATTCCCACATCCTATAAATAGGCAGGTACTCCTCCATATTATTTTCTCCACAATTCATCTTCCACAAATTCTATCAACCACAAACCATCACAATTGTGTTGTGTATCGTATCCGTGTCCACCCAAATTTCCATCCATTATTTTTATATATACATTTTTCTACGCCGTGTCGGACACACACTGACACTTCATTCCCAACCCCGATACAATACTCCCAAAACCCTAACCCAATTCCTAACCCTAATCTCCTCATCTGGCCAACCCCCTGCCAGGCCACCGCCTCCAACGGTGACCATCGTCGCTGTGGTGCACTGCGACCCCTGCAAACACTAGCAGACCCCCGTGCCGCCCTTCACCTGTGCCTACCGACAGAAACCCCATCTCCGTCGGCCTCTTCTGCAAGAATACCCCGTCCCCAATTCTGTCCGGCCACACCACCGTGGTCATCACCACCACTTCCGCCACCCCGACAACATTCTTCTGTTGTCGTTCGACTGACCCAAAAATCGACCCCAACGCCGTAGCCCCCTCCGGCCAACACCATAACCCACAGCCTGCAACTTGCTGCCACCATCAAACATTCACCATTCCGCACCCAGGCCGGCCACAACCACGGCCACTCTCCGACCATCCCCGCCACCATTCACCGAACCCAGCCACCACCATCGCCATCGCCGCCCAGCCAACATCCAAAAATAAAATAAAGAGAAATCGAAGGCTAACCCTAAACCTAACCTCCTGACGTGCTAGACCGTCGGCAACCCGCTGTGCCGAGCGACCCCCACGTCGGCATCCAGGCACTGGCACCTTTCTCCGTCGGCGGACCCGGCTCCGCCACGAGCGCACGATGGAAACCCCCTAACCGCCTCTCACGGACGGCGCCTCCGCGACACCCGCGGCAAGTCTCTGCCGCCTGGATGACCTGAGCCCCTTCGTCCCTCCGACTTCGCGTCATCGCACTGCCTCTCATCGGATCCGCCTGCTGCTCGCGTGTGCGCCGTCTTCCTCCGCGCGCGCATGCGCCACCCTCCGTCGGATCTGCGTCGGCGAGCTCCTCCTCGTCAGCGCCCCTCGACGAAACCCTAACTCCGGCCGTGCCCAGTCGCCCTTGCCGTCCAAACCTAGGTGAAACCCTTATCCGCCGATGAGCCACCGGCCGACCTAAGCTCCGCCCCCGCTTTCTCTCCCTCCGCCTTAGTTCCTCTCCTCACCGCTTCCCCTTCGCCGCGAAGCCGTCGTGCTCGCCCCTTCCCTCCGCCGCTCATCTCTCCTCCCGAACCTCTCTCTCCCTCTCTTCCCATTCTTCTCTCACTCGTTCTCTCTCTCTCCACACTTGTTCTTCCTTTAAGAACAGAGCAGTAGTTATTTTTTTATTTTATTCATATTTATTATTTATTAATTGTATACAGTAAATTAGTATAATTATTAGTATATTAATATACTATATATATATTGTTAGAAGTATTACTATTACCATTATTATTATCATCATATTTATTTTTATTATTCTTATTGTTGTCATTATTAGTAATTTTATTCATATATTGTTATAGAATTTATATAAATATTTTCTAAAAAAAGCTATATATTGGGGCTAGGCCTACATCTATATTTTTAAAATCCTAAAATAAATTTCTAGATTATTAATTAATTATCTAAAAAAATACTTTCACCCATAAAGGGTAGTTTTCCAAATTATGAAATCATTTCCTATTATTATTCAAATTTTTATCAAAAATATTTTAACTAAAGAAATATAGTTTCTATCTAAAATCATATTTTTACAAACTTAGAGTTTTGGCCTAAAACGATTTTATTTATCAAGTATTTAGCTAAAAATATTTTTACTACTAGCATATATTTTTCAAGTATTATAAAATAATTTCTAAATTAGCTAGCATAGGTATTATTCACGCCAATTCCTTAGATTATCATCTTGAATGTGAATAAGCGCATTACTCCTAATTCCTTGGCAATTCTAGACTTCTTTATATCACCCTAACTAATTTGTCCGCCCTGACCAATTGGACTGTTCTGGACCCGATGGAACCGTCTGTGTCGTCAACAGAAGCTCCCTTGCATAGTTTTAACACCAAAGTCAGTCTTGTGCCACCTTTATTGTACCACACCAGGCAGCTCACCAGGCGTCGCAACAAACAAGTATACCTTACTAATTAACTGTCAAATTATTTATTTTTTGCATTATTTATTTTATTTCATATTGTTAGTTTTCTTTGTTATAAACTGCGTGTCCAAGCCACACTTGGGTGCAAGCGACTCTATTAGTCGTTTTACTTTATTATATACATGTTAACTTAGTTTTAGTTGACTACCTTCTTGTTGGAGGATATCCTTATATCTCCTTTGGCTGTGACACTCACACTATACGGTTTGAGACATGTTGCTAGGGGCACGACTTATTGACTAGCTATCTCTAAAGTCGTATGACGGTAGATCTTCGTAACTACTATAACTAGGGTTTAGAGACTCAAGCAGTTACAAAACTGGACGAGCCGTGGACATGACTTGAACTGTGTAGGAAATATTAGGGAAGGACAGTCGCTAGTGCGTATGGGAATCCAAACAGATAAACCACAGTCTCTGGATGGAACTGTGGCGATATATTTGCAGATGTCCTCTGACGTTTTGGACGTTACGGATGGATATAGATGACTGGATGCCAATTACGTACACATAGCCTAAAATCCCACCCATGCGCATGAAAGTTGTGCTCTAAATTGCACATTAGGCGGTTAGAATCTCCTTTGCATATTTGTGTCTAGGATAGTCTTTTATATACTATTTTATTATTCTGACAGTTCATATTAGCTTGTTCTTCCTATATCTTGCTATGTCCGTCTGAGGACCTGGTTTTTCCCCAGGTGTGTGTTCATGTCTTCCGCTGGTATCCTAGCCGAGATCGTGGTCTTCTACATTTATTCGAAGATGTCGTAACTTGGTTCCTCCTTGCTACTTTCACTTAGTCCTTTTATATATCATGTACTTCTTTCTTTTTATTTTTGGTTGGTAGTGGATGTGTCTCCACCCAACATATTGTACCAAGATAATTCATTATATGATTTGTTTTATTCTTTTATTTTGTGGATGAGATTAGTAGTTGTGGTTTACTACATTTTACAGCTTATGTATTCATACAAGGCCCTGTACTTCGTATGTATACAGCTGACATATTTACGTACTTGGTCCTACGTATTTTGGGACTGGGGCGTTACATGTTTTTGTGGTGGCCCATGCAGGTCAAGATAAATTGTTTGGTTACTTTACCATACCAAGCAAGCCTGCGTATAGGATTAGAGTCTAGAATCTCATCCACATACTTGACCGCCTTCTCGCTTGACTCCTCGAGTTGTATCTTGCTTGATCCCTTCTATCGTGATTCGTGCCCTTCTTTCGTGCTTGATAGAGATTAATAAGGTAACCCATACTAGGTGGACGTGACCCATTGTTCCATCACCCTACTAGTTTAACTCTTGTAAGTTGGGTAGAATGCCTTATGACCTAGCAATCCCTTTGTCCTTGTGACCTATATTAGCAAGTTCACTTAGGTTCTAGAATTTAGAGAACCCGAACCCATCTAGTCAACCAAAGACTTGGACAAAAGAGACTATATGACGACTGTATAGAGATCAACATAGGATATTACTTAGAGTCTTAAGGAGTTTGAACTAATTCTACCTTCTTTCACTCTTACGCTCTCGTTTCTATGTTTTTACCATCGTGACAAATGCTGCTAAATAGCCTAATTTTTATAAGCTTACTTTTTATCAAGCTTGTTCGAGGACATATATTTTATTGGGGGCCCCCACTAACATATTGTCTACTCAGAACCGGTGCATGAGGGTCTGATCAACCTAGTGCACTTTGGTTCGCCTTTCACACGATTATTCTACGTGGTTGAGATATAGTTAAACTTACCCTTAGAATCTCATTCACGACTGCCTTGAAAATTCTTTTTTTGAAATTATTCGGTCGCCTTTGAACCACGTATTTATTCGATAATATCGTCTTTGAACTCTATATTGCTTTCGCCTTCACCTAATTTTCGAAGGGCGAAGACGATTATACTTGAATTTCCTCTAGCTGTCCTATCGCTTATGACTATTACCACTCAATGATACTATATCTTCGTCTTAAACTACTTGTCCTTCTTCTCGTCCCTATATTTACTATCATGGCCTTCTAATCGCTCTCTTAATCGTGCCCCCAACCTACTCTCAAGGAACCATGTCTTTAAGTTCTCAAATTATTTCTCTTGATACCGTACTATTCTTTATTGCATGTTTTCTTGATTAAACTCTAACCTTAATCATTTCCTTCTAGCGTTAGTTAGCCATATCCATGATTTATTTTTCGTCATTATTTGTTCATCGCGATTTTCTAATGCATGTTTGCATTAAACGCCGTTTCCTTGCTTCGTCTAGTAACTTGATCGTATTCATTATCGATATACCCATGTGACCTTCTCACCCACCCCTATTATTCTTAATTTTGAGGACAAAATTCTTGTAAGTTGGGTAGGATGTAAAACTCCTAAATTTCTACTATTTTTTTAATTATTAAATTTGGTACTGATTTAAAAATTTTGTATTGTACGCCGCGTAGTCGTATTATACGTCGCGCACGAAATTTTATTTTTCGTAATTGCTCGACGAGTGAGAATATGTGCGAGCGTACATATTTTTAGAAAAACATTTTTTTTTCTATTTTTATAGTTTCAAGATAATATATATCATAATTATTTTCATCTATCAAAATTTCTAAATTTATGATTTTATTTATGAAAAGCCTTTTATTTAGATAGTTTTAATAATAAATAATATTCTTATAAAATGGTATACTAGAAAAGTATATATTTGTAAATATTAATTTGTGCATACATATATATTTCGTAATTATTCATTAGTTTATTTTTAAATAATAATGTAATTTTTGAAATTATTATTATTTGTATTTTTGGAAAATATATTTTGAAATTATTATGGAGATTTAAATCTTGAATTAATTTTATGGATATATTTAAATAACTAAAATAATATCTATGTTTGAAAATTGATTTATCCTATTTGATTTTAAACTAAAAGAATTTAAATAAAATTTAAATTGGATTTGTATTTGTATTTGGATTTGGATTTGATTGATTTTAAATTAAGTTGTGAATTATCTATTTTGGGTTTAAATCTTTTCCTAATCCCTATCCAATTGGGAATTTTCGCATCCTATAAATAGGCAGGTACTCCTCCATATTATTTTCTCCATAATTCATCTTCCACAAATTCCATCAACCACAAACCATCTCAATTGTGTTGTGCATCGTGTCCGTGTCCACCCAAATTTTCTTCCATTATTTTTATATATACATTTTTCTACACCGTGTCGGACACACACCGACACTTCATTCCCAACCCCGATACAATACTCCCAAAACCCTAACCCAATTCCTAATCCTAATCTCCTCATCTGGCCAACTCCCTGCCAGGCCACCGCCTCCAACGGTGACCATCGCCCCTGCGGTGCACTGCGACCCTTGCCAACACCACCAGACCCCCGTGCCGCCCTTCACCTGTGACTACCGACAGAAACCCCATCTCCGTCGGCCACTTCTACCAGAATACTCCGTCCCCAATTCTGTCCGGCCATACCACCGTGGTCATCACCACCACTTTCGCCACCCCGACATTCTACTGTTGTCGTTCGACTGACCCAAAAACCGACCCCAACGCCATAGCCCCCTCCGGCCAATACCATAATCCACAGCCTGCAACTTGCTTCCACCATCAAACATTCACCATTCCGTACCCAGGTCGGCCACAACCACGGCCACTCTCCGACCATCCCCGCCACCATTCATCGAACCCAGCCACCACCATCGCCATCGCCGCCCTGCCAACACCCAAAAATAAAATAAAGAGAAATCGAAGGCTAACCCTAAACCTAACCTCCTGACGCGCTAGACCGTCGGCAACCCGCTGTGCCGAGAGACCCCCACGCCGGCATCCAGGCAATGGCGTCATTCTCCGTCGGCGGGCCCGGCTCCTCCACGAGCGCATGATGGAAACTCCCTCACCGCCTCTCACGGACGGCGCCTCCGCGACACCCGCGGCAAGTTTCTGCCGCCTGGATGACCTGAGCCCCTTTGTCCCTCCGACTTCGCGCCCCGCACCGCCTCCCGTCGAATCCGCCAGCTGCCCGCGTGTGCGCCGTCTTCCTTCGCGCGCGCATGTGCCACTCTCCGCCGGATCTGCGCCGGCGAGCTCCTCCTCGTCAGCGCCCCTCGACGAAACCCTAACTCCGGTCGTGCCCAGTCGCCCCTTGCCGCCCAAACTTAGGTGAAACCCTTCTCCGCCGACGAGCCACCAGCCGACCTAAGCTCCGCCCCCGCTTTCTCTCCCTCCGCCTCAGTTCCTCTCCTCACCGCCTCCCCTTCGCCGCGAAGCCGCCGCGCTCGCCCCTTCCCTCCGTCGCTCATCTCTCCTCCCGAACCTCTCTCTCCATCTCTTCCCTTTCTTCTCTCACTCGTTCTCTCTCTCCACACTTGTTCTTCCTTTAAGAACAGAGTAGTAGTTCTTTTTTTATTCATATTTATTATTTATTAATTGTATACAGTAAATTAGTATAATTATTAGTATATTAATATACTATGTATATATCGTTAGAAGTATTACTATTACCATTATTATTATCATCATATTTATTTTTATTATTCTTATTGTTGTCATTATTAGTAATTTTATTCATATATTGTTATAGAATTTATATAAATATTTTCTAAAAAAAGCTATATAATGGGGCTAGGCCTACATCTATATTTTTAAAATCCTAAAATAATTTCTAGATTATTAATTAATTATCTAAAAAAATACTTTCACCCATAAAGGGTAGTTTTCCAAATTATGAAATCATTTCCTAGTATTATTCAAATTTTTATCAAAAATATTTTAACTAAAGAAATATAGTTTCTATCTAAAATCATATTTTTACAAACTTAGAGTTTTGGCCTAAAACAATTTTATTTATCAAGTATTTAGCTAAAAATATTTTTACTACTAGCATATATTTTTCAAGTATTATAAAATAATTTCTAAATTAGCATAGGTATTATTCACGCCAATTCCTTAGATTATCATCTTGAATGTGACTAAGCGCATTACTCCTAATTCCTTGGCAATTCTAAACTTCTTTATATCACCCTAACTAATTTGTCCGCCCTGACCAATTGGACTGTTCTGGACCCGATGGAACCGTCTGTGTCGTCAATAGAGGCTCCCTTGCATAGTTGTAACACCGAAGTCAGTCTTGTGCCACCTTTATTGTACCACACCAGGCAGCTCACCAGGCGTCGCAACAGGCAAGTATACCTTGTTAATTAACTGTCAATTTTTTTTTGCATTATTCATTTTATTTTATATTGTTAGTTTCCTTTGTTATAAACTGCGCGTCCAAGCCACACATGGGTGCAAGCGACTCTATTAGTCGTTTTACTTTATTATATGCATGTTAACTTAGTTTTAGCTGACTACCTTCTTGTTGGGGGATATCCTTATATCTTCTTTAGCTGTGACACTCACACAACACGGCTTGAGACATGTTGCTAGGGGCATGACTTATTGACTAGCTATCTTTAAAGTCGTGTGACGGTAGATCTTCGTAACTGCTATGACTAGGGTTTAGAGACTCAAGCAGTTACAAAACTGGACGAGCCATAGACATGACTTGAACAGTGTGGGAAATATTGGAGGAGGACAGTCGCTAGTGCGTATGGGAATCCAAACAGGTAAACCACAGTCTCCGGATGGAACTGTGGCGATATATTTGCAGATGCCCTCTGACGTTTTGGACGTTACGGACGGATACAGATGACTGGATGCCAGTTACGTACACAGCCTAAAATCCCACCCATGTGCATGAAAGTTGTCCTCTAAATTGCACATTAGGCGGTTAGAATCTCCTTTGCATATTTGTGTCTAAGATAGTCTTTTATATACTATTTTATTATTCTGATAGTTCATATTAGCTTGTTCTTCCTGTATCTTGCTACGTCCGTCTGAGGTCCTAATTTTTCCCCAGGTGTGTGTTCATGTCTTCCGCAGGTATCCTAGCCGAGATCGTGGTCTTCTACATTTATTCGAAGATGTCGTGACTTGGTTCCTCCTTGCTACTTTCACTTAGTCCTTTTATATATCATGTACTTCTTTCTTTTTATTTTTGGTTGGTTGTGGATGTGTCTCCACCCAACATATTGTACCAAGACAATTCATTATATGATTTCTTTTATTCTTTTATTTTGTGGATGAGATTAGTAGTTATGGTTTACTGTATTTTACAGCTTATGTATTCATACAAGGCCCTGTACTTCGTATGTATACAGCTGGCATGTTTACGTACTTGGTCCTACGTATTTTGGGACTGGGACGTTACAAATGTTAGTATGAATTTATTTAGTAACGATAATTAAATTTATTAACATATAGCCCTAATCCCCTCTCCAGCCCGACCGACAGGCTGTAGCGGCTCTCGGTCTCCCTCTTCAGTGTCTTCACCTCCTCTGGTAAAACCCTAATCCCCAATTTTTTGTAAAATCTTATCACCCAAACTTTTCGGTCTCCCTCTTTTCCATCTAGGCTATAATGATAGTGACTCATATTTTGATTAGGTGAGCTTGTGCCATAATTCTTTCTATTCATTCTACTCTGTAAATTATGGAACTCACTCAGGCTGCTTCTGCACTTTTTTTATTCACCGTCTTTGTAAATTGCCATTGAAAGGTTAGTGAAGTAAGAATGCTTATTATTTTTGACATGCTTTTTAATATCTAGCATTTTTTAGTATTTATTACACATTACACAGTTGAAGTTGAATCCCAATTGAATCCGTGTTCTAGACAAGAAGTTTCTTGTTATTCAATTCTTTACATTTGTGATTGCAAATAATAAATGATATCAGTAAAAGATTTGGAATTCGGATGTGTGATGGTTACATGTTTCATAATATATAAAACATTCAAGAGGAAGTTTATATATCCTTAAGAATGAGTCATAATTGAGATTTACAAAAGAAACTATGCCGAAATTTTGGCATAAAATTTTAGCTTATAGTAACATCAGCCTATTAGCCCACCCTACTCGAAAATCCTGGCTCCGCCCCTAGCTGCTGCAGCAATGCCACATGGCATATGCCAATATGGCACTTGCCAATTTGCTCACTGCCCTATGTCATGTCTGTGTATGTACGTGTCGTATGTGTCGTGTCGTGTCAGCTTGTGTGCGTATGTGTGTGAGTATGTGTGTGCGTATGTGTCGTGTCTGTGTGTGTGCGTGTCGTGTGTGTCGTGTCTGTGTGTGTGCGTGTCGTGTGTGTTGTATCGTGTCTGTCTCAGCATGTCAGAAGAAGGAAGATAGGGTTAGGGTTAACCTACCTTGGTCGGAGTCGGGCCGGGGTCGCCGGGGCTGGAGCAGCGGTGGAGGGGACTGGTCGGGTCGGCGTCGACGAGGGGAATCGACGGTGGAGGGGGGACGCCGGAGGAACAAGGATCGTTGCGGAGAAGAGGGTCGCCTCGGGGAGGGGGTCGCCGGAGGGAAGGGGAACGTCGGAGGGACGAGAGGGGAAGGAAAATTTGGGGACGAAAGAGCGGAAAAGGAAATTTAGGGTAAAAAATGAAAAGTCGATCGGCACTTGAATCCTATATGAAACTTTTTAGCGATGTCTAAAAAAGGACGTCGCTGAACGTCGCTGTAAACAAAAGATACGGCGACATACAAAAGTATGAGTCAAAAAATGTCGCTAAATGAAACAAAACAACGACGTTTTGCGACGAGACCGCGACATCTGCTTTCCAAAAATAATGCTTGTCGCTACTCGTCGCTCTTCGTCGCTAATAGTGACGTTCAACGACGTCTTTTATAGACGTCGCTAAATACACAAAAAGTAGCAACGTTATTACTCGGAGTAGCTAAATTCGTCGCCAATATGACTTATTTTGGTAGTGAAAGGTGTATGGAGGGTTGGCAGGCCAAAAACCTTTCATTTGGCAGGAGAATAGAGCTGGTTCGTTCGGTGATCCAATCAATTACGAGTTTCTGGCTACAGTCCATACTTCTTCCACTTGCTGCTGTTGATATACTCAAGAAACTTTGTACAGAGTTTGTGTGGCGGGGTTGGATACATGCGATTGCATGGACAGACTTGTGCCGCCCAAGGGAGGAAGGCGGGGTTGCACTTCGTTCTTTACGTACCTTGCATACTACGGCAGGACGAAAGTTGGTCTGTCAATTCATGGAGAGAGGCTCCCTGTGATATTTGAAAGGCGATAACTTCAGGGTATACATATCCAACAATAATGAGTCAGTATCCTTTAAGCAGATTCTGAAACACAAAGTGGCGGTTAGTCAGAGATTGGAGAGAGCTATTAAGAATGGGGAGGATACCGACCTTTGGCTTGATTCGGGGAGTAAGTAAAAAGGCTTGCTCGACTTGGTTGGAATTCACGCCTCCCTGGAGGTGTATACTGGCGTTAAGGTCGCCTCTATTCTGCAAGATGGAGAGTGGAGGGCGGAGGCAAACAGGTTTACAAGACAGTTCGCGACGAGTATTCGACAAGTGCGAATAGACCCCAACATACCCAAAGACTCCTGGGCTTGGGCGGTTCCCCTACTGGGGAGTTCGTGTCCTCTGTTGCATATGACCAAGCCAGAATCGCTCATGACAAATAGGCAAGGGCGGATATCGTATGGTGTAAAGGGACTCCAAGGAAAATGCAAATGTGCCTATACATGCTTCTCATGGGCCGCTTGCTCACTAGGGACAGGTTGGCTCACTAGGGACAGGTTGGGAAGGTTTAATATTCACTGTGATTCAAATATATATGTACTATACGGGCATGAGCCGTAATCAATGAGGCATGTCTTCTTCCAATGTGGACTGACAAAACGAGTTTGGGCACTACAAGAAAATAAGCTCAATATTCCAGCAAGTGTTACATATGATATAGACGAGATACTTCGAGAGATAGAAATGAGGAAACGGAGAGGTCTTCAATGGTACTGGGAAGCTCGTCTCAGGGTGGCGGCCGCAGTGTTGCACGTATGGCATGAGAGAAATTTGCGTATATTTGAAGAGGTGCACACAACAGAGAGGGGGATTATCTATAATATTGAATATGATGTAGCTTGTATGAGGCATCCAAAAGGAGCCACATGCTGAGATGTACTAAATTATTATAATAATTCATATGGGGCCGGATCGAGAGCCCCGTCCGTCCCACCCGATCCTATGGTGCAGGGGGGGCAGACTTTAGCGGGACTATCACGACAAGACTTTTGATCCGGACTATATATATATATATATATTCATCTTCACGTGGGTTACACGTATAAAAAAAAAATCAATAATATTATTAATAAAATATGTAAATTTTTTAAATTATATTAGAATATTTTAATATAATTTCAATATATTTTAATATGATTTGTTATGATTGTTTTTTAAATTATGGGTATGTGTTTAATATTATGTAGTTAGTTTAAACATAATTTTAATTTTAAATATATTAAGGATTAGATAGTTTTTAATTTTTCACGTGAGGAGAGGGGGATTCGGTTATCCACATAGAAGAAAGGTAGTTAATTTTAAAATTTTATTTTATTTTTTTAAGAAGAAAATGGTTGATGATATACACGGCTTAGATTGAGCCGTTTTGAAGCCTCTTTATATATATATATATATATATATATATATATATATATATATATATATATATATATATATATATATATATATATATATATATTAACTAACAATGGCTAAAACCTTCATTGAAACATAAGAAGATAGGTTGGAACCGGGAGATAGCCCAAGTTCCTACAACATGAGGGTGGAGCCCTTGTCAGAATTCCTGACACGACGCGTCATAAACCATAATTGTTTTTTTTTTTTGAAATAATTCAAACCAAAATTTGAAAATTTTTGAAAAACGAAAAACGAAAAAACGCAGTAAAGGCGGTGGCACTGGTCCCAAGGGGGTGCTGTTGCGCTGCCCAATGGGGGGCACACAGCCCAAATTGGCACACTGTACGAGGTGGGCACGCTGCCCGAGGTGGACGCGCAGCCCGGTGGAAGGGAGGGGCCGGAAGGGGGACTCCGGCGGGGTGGCCAGCCCGGAGGGGAGGGGCTGGCCCGGAAGGGGGGGCTAGGGGGGGCCTGGGGAAGTCGCCGGCGGAGGAGAGTAGCACGGCGATGGGCACCGGAGGGCGAAATCACGGGGCCAAGGGGGCAGCGGATTGGACCGCCGACGACGGGGAAGGCCGAGGCGGTAGGGAGAGACGGGAACGGCGGCGAGGAGGCCAAGCTCGCCGAGTGCCACCACGCGGGGACCGAAGACGGGGGAGCTCCCGTGGGGGGCTCGCCACCCGCAGGGGGAGGGAAGATCGCCGACGACGGGGGCGCCGGGGGGAAGAAGAGAGAGGGGGTCACTCCGTGGCCGCCGGGGGGAGGGACAGTGGCAGGGAGACGCGCGGGTGACCCTGGAGAGGGGGCAGGGGGCCACTGCATGGGCGTTGCGAGAGGAGCGCAGGGCGGAGGGGGCGCCGGAGCGGTGGGGGTGAGGCTGCGACCGAGGAGGGGGGGAGGCGGCCCAGCTGGAGCGAGCACGGGTGGCGGTGGAGACGAACCGGGGGGAGGCAGCGCGACGGGCGGAGCGGCTCGAGATCCTGACGGAGGCCGGAGGATGGAGGGGGCCGGGGTGGAGCCAAGGGGAACTGCTGGGGGATCGGGCGGTCGACGCCGACGTCGAGAACGCCGGGGACGACGACGGTGGCGAGGGGTGTAGCGGCCGCACTGCGGGCCGGCGACGACGAGGGTGGGGAATGACCCCCACGAAGGGAGCTTCCACGCTAGGGCCGAGGAGGGATCGACTACGCTAGGTTCGCGGGGGTGGCAGGCATGGGGGGGCCTCCGAAGGAGGGGAGGGGGCTCCGCGGCCATCCGGCCGGCCCGCCGGGGAGGAAAACCAGCCCCGCCCACCACCCAAGGAAGAAGAAGGGGGGGTGGGAACTCAAAGGCCGGCTGAGAAATGTCTCCCCATTCCAACTATATATATATATATATATATATATATATATATATATATTCTTCTATATAATAAGAAAAACTTGATGGTGAAACTTTTGAATTCCTAAAATACCCTTGAGTATTTTATAAACATCTTGTTATTATGTCAACTTGCATGTCTTAAGAGTTAAAGCAATAAACTATGCATGCTATGAAATTCTATACAACTCTTCATGTTCCAATGGTAATAGTTTTTTTTTCTGTCCTTACCATTTTCCAAAGGTTATTATTCTTAAAAGAAAATTAAAAAAAATAAAAATTCATATTTCAAATCTCTTGGCATTGTAAAAAGAAAGCACACACATGAATATTCACCTGGAAAAGATGGAAAGACGACAACTGACCTTATGATATTTTAATTAAAATACGTGCAAAGCACGTATATGTAGACTAGTATAGATGTAGACTATATATATATATATATATATATATAAAAATATATATATATATATATATATATAGAGAGAGAGAGAGAGAGAGAGAGAGAGAGAGGTATATATATATATATATATATATATATATATATATATATAAAGAGAGAGAGAGAGAGAGAGAGAGAGAGGGGTATATATATATATATATGTATATATATATATATATATATATATATATATATATAAAGAGAGAGAGAGAGAGAGAGAGAGAGAGAGAGAGAGGGGGGGGGGGGGGGACAACCAAACGCATGACTCCAAAGATCATACTGTTAAAAGGCAAGTAAGGAATTCAA
This sequence comes from Iris pallida, assembly GCA_029216955.1. NCBI lineage: Eukaryota > Viridiplantae > Streptophyta > Magnoliopsida > Asparagales > Iridaceae > Iris > Iris pallida. The sequence continues at coordinate 2,165,398 of JANAVB010006999.1, forward strand.
CACCAATTTCTTTATATCATTGTACTTCTTTCTTTTGCAACTTGTGCTAAGAAAAATGAGATGTGTGGAACTCATGAGAGTTTTGCCTAAGGTTTGTGGTATCGGAAACGGTTTCGGAGCCTTCCTATGAGTATCAAGTTCTATGATATCGACAGTATTGATAGTTTCGGATCGGAATATCATATTTTTTTGGTACCAGAAAACAAATAATTATTAATAAAATTATTAAAATTTTAGAATTTTTTTATATTTGGACATAATTTTAAGTATTTTATGTGTTGTTTCTTAATCAGTTTGAAATTTAATGAAATAATAGTCATCTTACCCGCAATAATTTTTTTCTTTCATTTATATGCTTTTACACCCTTGCTGATTGGTCTTTTTCATTCAATTTTCTCTATCGAATTGACTGGAAAAAAGACCCCCAACGTCGGTATCGATCAGTATCGGTAATGGTCAGTATCAGATCGGGACATAGCAACTCGTATCGGTATCAGCCACATTAGATCGGCATCGGCCGATAGTGAGGGTGCCAAATTCAAAGAGGAAGTGACCTATGGAGCAGAATGGTCATGTGAAAATGTGCACCCCTACTCGTCGCTCACCAACATGGTATAGTATAGGTGCAAGTGGCAGACTTTAACGTGGTACCAAAGCATCCTGATTCAATATCTGTGACACATTTTTAAGCTTATTTTACAAATTCAAAAATATAGTGTTTCATGAATCCAGGCCTCAACCCATAAAATTCCAATAGACCTCCGACCTGTTTGAATAATATAAATATATAATCCTCATCTTTTTTCAAAATCTAGACTTTCAGTGCAAGTGACAGGACTTTGACAAAGATGAAAGAAGTTTCTTAGATGTAGTCACTAGTTTCATGTTTTCAAGTATTTTTGCGAAGGGGTTAAAAACAAAAGCTCTATGACCAAGGGCAAGAAAGGGCAGAACCCCTATCCGTTATCACGTAGGAAGCATGAACACTCTCAAATGGGTGATGTGTCCATGTCTAAACGCTCCAAAATACAATATGATATGTCAAAATAGATGTCCGTGTTGCCGTCATGCAATGTATGCATCTGTTGTGTGTTTGTCCAGTTCAACATAAGTTATCAATAGGTCTGTGTTTTTATGTTAGGTCTAGGGATTTGCATGTTTGGTTCTAATTGGACGATGCTATATATGGTACTAGACATAATAGGTGTCACCTTCCGCTCCCGAATAATCGGGTACGGGCCGATGCATGTCCGGTCTACACTGTCGTTGACAGCGGTAGTGAGCCGTCTAGTCATCAATAACAAGAATAATCTCATCACAGCATCTAATCTCGGAATCTATACTAACCATCGCAGCAATCCACTATACAATTATTACAATATATACATAAATGACCGGTTACAAAGCCGGTAAAAGATAAAACTATCTAGCAACAACATATACAACATGTACTCAAATACATTCGATCAATCTCCTATACATGAATCTATATATCAATATCCGGAGTGAGCTCCGCTGCTAGCCATGACAGTCTACGGGATCAATCTCACCTATAATCAATAGTCTAGTCAGGATGGAGCAAAGCACAATGTAACTCAATAAAACTCACCATGAAAGATTAATGGAACAGTATAGCAAATAGAATTGAAAGACAGAGAAGCAATGTGAATATAAAGTATGCACTAGCTATGTGTACATGTGCAATTGGACGTTATCAACACGTGGGGACTAATATGTAATCAGGCTTATAAAATATGCTATCAGTCAATCAATAATCAGGCATGTCTGACGATAATGCTATCAGTCACGCAATAATCAAGCATGTCTGACGACAATGCTATCAGTCACGCATGAAATGGACATCAGACATATGGTGTATGCTATCAGGCAATAGTTGTCCAATATTAGTCAATCACATGTCTCTAGAACGTCCCCCACCCGACACGAGAAACAATGCAATAATCGGGAACAAGTACAATAATGAAACAAAACAATGTGTGTGCAATGCATGCAATGATGGTAATACTGAATACATGTACTTGCCTCAATTTTGGGATTTTCTCCAAGTCTTCTAGATCACCTAGAAATAGGAAGGGTTTATTTAGAAAATAATTCTTAATTTATTATGAAATTATCTAAGATGTCTTATTCAATAATCTTACTACTAACTTATTTAACCACTAATACTTCCTTTGAATTAACTTGGTCTAGGAGTCGGTCCATCACATACAAATTCAAGGTCATCCACTTCACTGGCTAGGCCTAAATCTAAGCAACTAAGCTATTTGCATGGAGGCCCAAGGTCTAACCCAATAGTACTTAATTAGTCATTTAAAGCTAAATATGTGTACATAGCTCAATTCTGACATAATAATCTGAACAACTAAATCCAACCTTTTTCCTTAGCCTTAATGGCTACTAAGAGTTCAAATAGCTCTTCCATTCAAATCAGTTGGATTACTCCTAAGCCTAAAGCCTTAGTTCTTCAATTAACCTTACTCCAAGCCAACAGTCATCTCCATTTGAACTGATATTGCTCTGTTGACACCAGAGACACAACAATACTGTCGAACCCTTGTCATTCAGTATGAACACCTGCACTCTTATCATACAACCCATCTTGTAACCTGTCCTCAACACTGTGTCAAACACGGAACGTGTCCCCCTTTTGGTTAGAGTCCAAGACGGACACAACCAGAGTGATTCCCCTGTCTGTTCCTACATAGGTGACATGTCAATCCGTTCTAAAATTAGTTAAAGGAAACCATACCTGGTTCGTAGAGTTCGACACTAGCTCCCCTTTGTCCAATGATGGTGTTCCCGAGTCCTTGGCTTGATGGCGATTCCTCCTACGCATATCATCGAACAGGATAGGTGCACAGCAAGAAGGATCTAATATGAGTTTAGTTTGAATATGTAACTGCTCCAAAATTGGAGAAACAATCAAGAACTTATCGTAATCAATCCAGGATCCAAGGAACAAGAATCGAGAACAATCTGATCATCAAGAACCGAATAATTCATATTTAGGAAATCATTCCGCATCCCGCCAAAACATAGTGTTTCAAAATTTCGAAATACTAACCAATCCTCAGCATTCTCACAGGAAGAACTGTTAACCGCCATGGGTGTGCTCGAAGGGATGATCGTGTGCATCGTCGTCGTCGATCAGCACGGGAAGCAACTGTTGGAGTGGGTGGGGTTCCCAACCTATGTGGAGAAGATCCCGGAGTGCGACGAGCGCCGTCCGATGTCGGAGAAGCTCGGGAGTAGTTGTTGCTGCTGCTGCTGCCCCAAAGGGGGTTCTGGACCAAGTCTGCCGAGTTCGGGCCGAACTCGGTCCCAGGCCGAGTTCTGGCCGAACTCGGTCTGGCCGTTCCAGGGTTTGGCCATCCAGTGCTGGTTGCCCCACACAGAGTTCTGGCCGAACTCTGTGTGTCGGGGGGCTGAAGCGGATTTTAGGATGAGTTTTCATCATTGGATCTAATCCAACGGTCCAGGTTGGTTGCGGGATTAGGAAGATATATTGAGTTTTCTCAACCCTAATTCATAATCGTATTATCGCATTGGACAACACAAGTTTGAGAGAGAAGGAGGCAAGAGTGCCATTGCAACTTCAGAGAAGAAGACGGAGGATTGAAGGTCGTTTTCGAAGGAGATCGTGTTTCGGGTAATCTCTACTCGTCGTTCTCGTTCTTCGTAGCCTTGTGATCATTGTTCTTGTCTCTGAGTGTTGTGGGGATCCGATTTGGATCGGGAGGAGTTTGTGGAGGGTGTAATTCTTCTATTCCATTAGTGGAGGCTTCTCAGGGTTGGACTCCGATCGTCCCGTGGTTTTTCCCGCAAGGGTTTCCACGTCAAAAACTCTCTGTGTCTGCGTGATTGTTTTTGTGTGCTTGTTTTTGGGTTCGTGCATTGTTTGCTCAGTCCTCTCGCAGGTACTCTCCGGTTTGGGGAAAGGTTTCCGCGCTTCTTTCCCAACAGAGTGGTATCAGAGCATAGGTTTTGTTCTGGCTGATACCAACAGAGTGGTATCAGAGCTTTGAGTTCAAAGGGTGTCAGGAGTTGACAGAGGAACCAGAGAGGAGAGATGGACGCGAAGCCGGTGCGCATGGTGAACCTCAATGGCATAAACTATCATTATTGGCGGAGCAAGATGAAGGATTTGCTATTTGTCAAGAAGCTGCATCTACCTGTGTTTGCAACCGAGAGGTCCAGTGATAAATCCGAGGTGGACTGGAAGTTTGAGCACATACAGGTGTGTGGGTACATACGGCAGTTTGTTGATGAGAACGTGTACAACCACGTTGCCAATATTGAGCACGCGAAGACGTTGTGGGATAAGCTAGAATCCTTGTATGCGAAGAAGACCGGGGTAAACAAGTTGTTCCTGATCCGAACGATGATGGGTCTGCGGTACAAGGATGGGGCGTCTATTACGGATCACTTGAGTGATTTCCAGGGCGTGGTTGACCAGCTATCTTCTATGGGAGTCAAGTTCGACGACGAAGTTCAGGGACTGTGGCTGCTGTGTACCTTGCCAGACTCGTGGGAGACCGTACGAGTATCTATGATCGCTTCTGCTCCAGAGGGCGTGGTCAGTCTGGAGTTTGCCAAGAGCGGGGTATTGAATGAAGAGATGCGGAGACGTTCTCAGGGCACTTCATCCACATCCCACCACTCAGAGGCACTTGTTTCAGAGAGCCGCGGAAGGGGCAAAAGCAGGGGTCCAGGTGGTGGCAGAGACAAGAGCAGGGGGAAGTCCAAGGGTCGGTACGAGGACTCAGAGTGTTACCATTGCGGTAAGAAGGGCCATATCAAGCGGAATTGTTTAGCTTGGAAGAAGGAGAAGAAGGACGACAAGGGGAAGCAAGAAGAGAACACTACAGCGGCGGCCTCGGTACATGGAGGCGATGTGATCGTCGTAGGTGATGAGGTCATTACTAACCTCGCCTGCGATGACAATTCTTGGCTGGTGGACTCAGGGGCTTCAGCACATGTATCTCACAATAGGGCACTGTTTGCCACTTACACGACAGGCGACTGTGGCGTGTTGAAGATGGGCAACGGAGATGTGTCGAAGGCGGTTGCCGTTGGAGATGTGCATTTGAGAATGAAGACGGGTGCGGTTCTTGTTCTCAAGGATGTTCGTTATGTCCCTGATATCCGTTTCAACCTGGTGTCGGTTGGAAGGTTGGATGACGAGGGATTCTTCAGTCTCTTCGGGAATAATCAGTGGAAGCTTTCCAGAGGTTCGATGGTGATTGCTAGAGGAAGCAAGAAGTCCGGTCTCTACTATATGGAGGGGAGCACAGAGGGGGCACAGGAGGTGAACGTCGTCAGTGACGCGTCTACCGAGTTGTGGCACAGGCGGCTCGGCCATATCAGCGAGAAGGGGATGAGCTACTTGGTGAACAGGAAGGTGATTCCGGGACTCAAGTCTACAAAGTTGGAGAAATGCATGCACTGTTTGGCTGAGAAGCAAAGTAGGGTGTCTTTCCAGAGTCACCCTAGTTCGAGAAAGCCGGCGTTGCTCGAGTTGATTCACTCGGATGTCTGCGGTCCTATGAAGGTAAAATCTCTTGGTGGTGCTTCTTACTTTGTGACTTTTATTGATGACTGTTCCAGGAAGGTTTGGGTCTATGCCTTAAAGACCAAGGATCAGGTGCTGCCTACTTTCAAGGAGTTTCAGGCCTCCGTTGAAAGGGAGACGGGCAAGAAGTTGTTGTGTGTTCGGTCCGACAATGGCGGCGAATACATCGGTCCCTTTGATGCGTATTGCAGAGAGCAAGGGATACGACACCAGAAGACTCCGCCAAAGACACCTCAGCTCAATGGTGTAGCGGAGCGCATAAACAGGACACTGATGGAGAGGTGCGGTGTTTGCTGTCAGAGGCAAACTTGCCGGGCAGTTATTGGGGTGAGGCTCTTCTCACAGCTGCTTATATTATTAATTTGTCTCCTAGTGCTCCTTTGCAGGGTGATGTGCCTGACAAAGTATGGTACGGCAAGGAGCCGTCATACAGTCACCTGCGGGCGTTTGGTTGTAAAGCCTTCGTGCATGTACCGAAGGACGAGAGGACCAAACTTGAGCCGAAGACGAGGCGATGCGTCTTTGTCGGCTACGGTCGGGATGAGTTTGGCTATAGACTCTACGACCCAGTGGAAGGAAAGCTCTACAGAAGCAGGAACGTGGTGTTCGTCGAGGATCAGACCATGACCAACACTCAGGATTCCGAGACGCCTTCTGAGGCTGAGGAATTGCCTGAGTTAGAGTCATTTTGCTTCGAGCAGTTTCCAGAGGACATCGCAGAGGATCCAGTTATGGGGGAGCCGGTACATGGAGTTGCTCCCAACCTTGATCATCAGCCTGCTGATGGTGATCAGGGTGTCCCTCAGGAGGATGAGCATGCCGGGGAGGCAGTTCCTGAAGGGGAGGAGGCTGTCGGTATACAGCCAGCACCAGTGGCTCCACTGAGAAGGAGCAACAGGGATCGTCGACCATCTACGAGATACTCGTCGGATGAGTATGTGCTACTGACTGACGGGGGAGAGCCCGAAAGTTTTGTAGAGGCTATGGAAGACGAACACAGACAGGAGTGGATGGTGGCTATGCAGGAGGAGATGAGTTCCTTGCACACCAATTCTACTTATGATCTGGTGCGGTTGCCAAAGGGCAAGAAGGCTTTGAAGAATCGATGGGTGTTCAGAGTGAAGCAGACGGATGATGCTACTCGCCCTCGATACAAAGCGAGGCTGGTAGTCAAGGGCTACGGTCAGCGGAAAGGCGTGGATTATGATAAAATCTTTTCGCCTGTCGTCAAGCATTCGTCTATTCGGGTGGTGCTAGCATTAGCAGCCAGTTTCGACTTGGAGGTCGAGCAGATGGACGTGAAGACGGCGTTCCTCCACGGTGATCTTGAGGAGGAGTTGTACATGGAGCAGCCGGAGGGATTCTGTGAGAAGGGCAAGTCACATTTGGTCTGCCGGTTGAGAAAGAGCTTGTATGGTCTGAAGCAGGCTCCGAGGCAGTGGTACAGAAAGTTCGAGTCGTTTATGGGGGAGCATGGTTATGCACGGACGACGTCGGACCATTGTGCATTTGTGAGGTATTTTGCCGATGATGATTTCATCATTTTATTGCTCTATGTTGATGATATGCTATTAGTGGGTCGGAATGCCACTAGGATAGCGGAGTTGAAGCGCCAACTGGGCGCGGCCTTCTCTATGAAGGATTTGGGCGCAGCGAAGACTATTCTTGGGATGGAGATCAGCCGAGAGAGAGAGTCCAAGCTGCTACACTTGTCCCAAAAGAAGTACATTCACCGGGTACTTCAGCGTTTCGGGATGGACGGGTCGAAGAAAGTGAGTTCCCCCCTCGCGGCTCACTTTAAGTTCTCTGAGGAGCAGTGTCCATCTACCGAGGACGAAAAGGAAGATATGGAGCGGGTTCCATATGCTTCAGCTGTGGGAAGCCTTATGTATGCTATGGTGTGTACGAGGCCAGATATTGCTCATGCAGTTGGTACGCTTAGCAGGTATCTTTCGAATCCTGGAAGGGTACACTGGAGTGCGGTCAAGTAGATTCTACGATATCTTCAGGGCACTGCTGGTTGGAGACTTTCCTTTGGTGGTGACGAGCCGAAGCTGGTTGGGTATACCGACGCTAATATGGCTGGAGATGTAGACACGAGGCGATCGACTTCAGGCTACGTGATGATGTTTGCGGGAGGAGCAGTGTCGTGGCAGTCGCGGTTGCAGAAGTGTGTTGCCTTGTCGACGACGGAGGCGGAATACATTGCGGCGACGGAGGCTTGCAAGGAGCTGTTGTGGATGAAGAAGCTGTTGCAGGAAATGGGACTGAAGCAAGAGCAGTATACTTTGCTTTGCGACAGTCAGAGTGCTATCCATCTTGTGAAGAATCAGACGTTTCATAGCCGGTCCAAGCACATCGAGACTCGGTATCATTGGACACGGGATGTGGTTGAGAAGAAGGACGCGGAGCTTGAGAAGGTGCATACAGATGACAACGGAGCTGATATGTTCACGAAGATTCTACCAAGGGGGAAGTTTGAGTACTGCAGGCAGATCGTCGGGATGACGACGTCCTCCCCATAGTTGTGAAGGGGGAGATTTGTTGGAGTGGGTGGGGTTCCCAACCTATATGGAGAAGATCCCGGAGTGCGACGAGCGCCGTCCGATGTCGGAGAAGCTCGGGAGTAGTTGTTGCTGCTGCTACTGCCCCAAAGGGGGTTCTGGACCAAGTCTGCCGAGTTCGGGCCGAACTCGGTCCCAGGCCGAGTTCTGGCCGAACTCGGTCTGGCCGTTCCAGGGTTTGGCCATCCAGTGCTGGTTGCCCCACACAGAGTTCTGGCCGAACTCTGTGTGTCGGGGGGCTGAAGCGGATTTCAGGATGAGTTTTCATCATTGGATCTAATCCAACGGTCCAGGTTGGTTGCGGGATTAGGGAGATATATTGAGTTTTCTCAACCCTAATTCATAATCGTATTATCGCATTGGACAACACAAGTTTGAGAGAGAAGGAGGCAAGAGTGCCATTGCAACTTCAGAGAAGAAGACGGAGGATTGAAGGTCATTTTCGAAGGAGATCGTGTTTCGGGTAATCTCTACTCATCGTTCTCGTTCTTCGTAGCCTTGTGATCATTGTTCTTGTCTCTGAGTGTTGTGGGGATCCGATTTGGATCGGGAGGAGTTTGTAGAGGGTGTAATTCTTCTATTCCATTAGTGGAGGCTTCTAAGGGTTGGACTCCGATCGTCCCGTGGTTTTTTCCGCAAGGGTTTCCACGTCAAAAATTATCTGTGTCTGCGTGATTGTTTTTGTGTGCTTGTTTTTGGGTTCGTGCGTTGTTTGCTCGGTCCTCTCGCAGGTACTCTCCGGTTTGGGGAAAGGTTTCCGCGCTTCTTTCCCAACAGCAACACTTGGTCGCCGGAGGGGTCGCCATGGACGGGGAGCATAGCTTCGCCGAGGAAGATGACGATGACCGGAATGAATTGGGCAGCGCTTCGCCGTAGAAATTTGTGATGGAGAAGAGGAAGTCTAGGGCTGCTTAAATAGGCAGAGGGATGGTCAATCGACGGTCAGGATGAAGGAGGTTGTTAGGCGTCGACGGAGGAGATAAAGTTGGTGGTTAGGGGTTAGTTACGATCGAACGGCAAGGGTAAAATGGGCGGTGGAAATCCTGCGGTTGAGAGGGAAGGGAAATCTCTGGAAGCTGATCCTTCCTCCGCACGGTGCTGCAGTCTTTGCTTTGTCGTCGACCAAACGCATTTAACAGAGAGGGAAGGTTGGGAAGGAGGAATGGATGCTGAGTTTGAATTGAAACCCAACGTTTAAGTATTAATCAGAGAAGTGATGGGCCGGCTGTTAAGCCCAGGGGAGAGTTGAGTAATGGGCTGTTGGCCCATTAACTAGTTGTAGGATTTTGAGGAAAAATAAAAGTGGTATTAGTATCGGAATCTCTAATTGATTTAATCAATATTTTAAGTAAAACTTAGGAAGTCAATAACCAATATCAATTATTGGAATATACTCTTAACAAGGGTTTTAGAATCATTAATGATAATAAAGTAATTTAAAGAAATCTTAAAATAATGATATAAATTCATATGAAAAATACTCAATTGATTATTTAGCGAAGTGGAGTTACAATAGGGATGGTTGGTTTCATGGTTTCCAATATAGACTAGTTAATAGGAACTTCTAGTCTCACTCAATAATGCCGACCGAGTCCATTTTTGTTCACTAACCAAAACTAGGGTGGATATTCACACTTACACTCAATTTGCCAAGTGTCAAAACTATCTTGGATGTTCACAAAACCACTTCCAAAGTAGTTTTAGGTTGATGAAAATAACAAGTAGCATACCTTGAGTGGCATAGTAAACATCCATCGTAGTTTTGGTACGGGTGAACAAAAATGGACTCAATGTCGACAATCCTACTTGTGAATATTGTTTAGCAGGAAAGGCTACAAGGAAACCATTTGGCAATCCACACATCTACACCATTGCATCTAATTCATGCAAACATAACTCTATTTTTCGAGTCAAAATGATTGCACGCCAATATCAGGCATTGAATTGTTTCTAGCACATCATAGAGGTGGAAAAATGAGTTGAGAGCAAGCATTGATGATCAAATAACTGCACACGGTGAGAATACTTGTCCAATCAGTTCCAAGACTGCCAAAAAGGCGAATGATACCATTCCACACATTGCAACCAAATGATTTAAAATATGCAAAAAGTCTATTTTATAGAAGGTGTGTTATTTTTTTATACTACTTGAACAATGTGCATCAAAGACCATCTTTCTAATATGAACTTTGAACTTTTAGAAAGCCTGACTATGGCTTCTAATATGCAATGTTGCACGAGATGAAGTCAATTGCGAACAATAAGTATAGGACCTGCTTGCTTAGGCCCATAACACACCCCTACGAATAAAACATGGCAGGTGCCTCTTATTGCTATTCATACTAGCCTAATATATAGTTGTTTTTAGTAAGGATATGCATCCAATTCCCTCATCCATGGAGATAGTCATGTTTAGTGATGAATTACCATTTATAAAGCTAATGGTGGAGAAAGTAAGAGAACCAAAAAATTCGCTAAAAACTTAAAAGTCCAAAGGATTCGAATAAGTCTAATGACTAGTCCTAAAAGTTAAGGCTATTGAGGAGGATAAATGTTTTCTAATATATCATATCATGTGTATATACTAGATAAGAGTAAAAAAATTATTTTAATACATGTAGTTTCTTCCAAACCGATGTTAGAAAGATATACATTAAGATATACTTGGTACGTAAATAGTGTGTTAAGAAGCCACAATCTCCTGTCTCAATCTTAATTCTCGTCTAACTATTTGGTACGTAAATAGGATTATCAATCTCCACAACGAGTGTCTCAATCTTAATTCTCGTCTAACTATTTGGTACGTAAATAGGATTATTTGAATTCAACGTGTCACGGTTTAGAAAGGATATGGGAATAAGATTATAGTGTGTACGAGGATGCTGTTGAACATCCTCCTAAATATACATCAATGGTTACTTCCAATATCAAAAAATGCATAGTCTATATAACATTAATTTGAGTGATATTTTTGAATTGCATTGCATAATCTATATAACATTAATTTGAGTGATATTTTTTAATTGCATATTGTGATTACTTATTCTTGTTAGGGAAAGGGATCTGTGTTCGATGGTGACAGAAACAATATTTTTATTTTTATTTCAAAACCTACGAATATAAAATAAGTATGACCATTTCATGCGATAGTCATTAGCAGCTCAAATGAGTGAAATAAGGATTGTTGCAACTATTCATATGACATAGAAACCACATTTACACTGGATAAAATTGGCATGACACCTCGACTCAACCAGAGGGTTATTACATCGAATTGGATGTTGTACTGATTACTAATCAATGTTAATTAATGTTACAGGACACAGCGAAGACAATGTCATATCGGACACGGCACAAACACTCCCAAAGTACACCAGGACGTGCCAAAAATCATGACGAAACACCTCAATTTCGTCCAAAAAGTTCTGCTCATCTTCTCCATTGCTTCAAAGATTTGGCAGATTGTGTCGGTTATATTACTCTTGTACGTAGAGGTAAGCATTCGGTTTATTCGGTTTCAACCGAATCCGAATTAGCCAAAAACGAATAAATCGAAATCCTAATAATCCAAAATCGAAATCGAACCGAATTAGCCAAAACCGAAACCGAACAGAACCAAACCGAATAACATATTCGGTTTTTTCGCTTGGACTATTTAAATTATTTATTGGGTCGGACCAAAAGTTTGAATCATTGTTAAATTATATCAAAAATTATAATTTTTATACACACGTTTGTTGAATTTGAAAGTAGCGTACAAAGTTGGACTAGTTAAAAATTATCAAAGTTGGAATTCAAAACACATACATATAATTTTTTTATTTTAAATTATACATTTTTTTTATCACAAAATATGCAACGAATTGAGGGTATTTACATAATTGTATAATTCTAATTTTGTTTTCGGTTTTCGACTAAAACCGAAAACAAAATCGAATAATTTTTTTAGAATTTTGAAAATCGAAACCGAACCGAATTTTTTTGAAACCGAACCAAATTTCCTATACGGTTCGCTTCAGTTGGATTTTTGGTCCAAAATCGAATAATGCCACCTCTACTTGTATGTATAATATTCGAAAATTATATTTAAGTCTACATATTGTTCATAGGAGGGTCTAAGTTGTCCTAAAGGTTGACTTGGACGTAACGTCCAAATGAAGATATGACTAAATTTCAAATATTAAACGAGACCCTAAAACTAAACGAAAATTTTGAGTATTATAGAAACCTACACGAGATATAATGGTCAGCCAAAGTCAACCATTAATGAGATCTAAATTCTCTCTTATATATATATATATATATATATATATATATATATATATATATATATATATATATATATATATATATATATATATATATATATATATATATATGTCCCAGTGGTCGTAGCCCGTTGGGAACGGAGGAGCACCCCGGCGCAATGGCGCGGGTTCGAGGCCCCTTGGAGGCATGCCTCCAAGCACCATTAAGAAGTGGATACCCTCATATATATATATATATATATATATATATATATATATATATATATATATATATATATATATATATATATATATATATATATAATTAAAATTTGACACCCGCAACTCAACGTCTCGCTTCGCCCACGACGTCGAAGGCACCCCCGACGTCTTCACGACACCTACGACAACAGATGCAGCCCAGCCACCCGTTCTATGCGCACGACTTCCTTACGATGTCTTCTCGACGTCCTTACGGTGCCGCACGACGGATTGCGTGGTCGACCGTCGTTTATATCCGTGGTAGAATAGTGTCGGTCCTCGACCGTCCGTGCGGTGTCCTAACTGTTGAGTTTTCACGAAGTTGATATTCACGGAGAAGCAAGTAAATACAAGTATAAAATATGCCAAAACTTTGAAAGGAAATCTACTTTAGGTCCACCCTGTAAACGAATTAAATGGGTTGAGACATGTTGACCCATTTATAAATAGGTTCTGATTTTCCCTAAATGAGTCAACCTAAATTAGTTGCGTTAAAGTTGAGCCTAAATAAATCAACCTAAATCTAACCCAAAATTGCCACCCCTACTTAAATCTAACATATGTTATAAGTATAGAAGAGAGAGAGAGAGAGAGAGAGAGAGAGAGAGAGAGAGAGAGAGAATATTGTAGCCAAATAGAACAGCTGAGGAGCTTCTCTTATTAAGAAAATATATAAAGGAAATAAGATGAGTGTTGTTGTAGACTGAGATAAGGGCATCCATTATTTAGATTTATCCACAAATCACAACACTTCTCCTTTGATGTCCATTTTAATTATTGCCTCATTAAATATTTTTTCTAAACCCATATTTGAAAAATTATAGTAAAAAAAAAGAGTATAATAATATTCTCCAGGAATATGATTATTCAGGAATATGACTTTTTTAGAAATCCAAGTGTGTGAGACTTACACTATCTGGTTAAAAAAAATTCGAAATGAAAACTCGGTGAAAAAAATCCCATCGAAGAAAAGAATACAATGCGCAAAGACATGCTTCAAAATACCTACATTATTATCTTCAAGATACTTGCATCTGCATGATACTCCTCCTCAAAATCACTTTAACAATATTACATTTAGTTCTTACATCATCTCAAATAAAAAATCAACTCCCCCATTTAATTCATTTGAATATTACATCTAACCCCAATACTTTATTTGCTTATACATTTATATTCATTATCCTCATATTGTCATGAAGAGTTGTAGGCTTATTTGTAGTTTCTGGAAGCTCGCAACTCTTCCTAATATGTTGAACTGGTGAAATCTTAGTCATACATGTTCTATATTTGATTCATTAAGGACCAAGATGATTAGTCGAGATTTTTGTAGTGATTTGTTTGACTGATCTCCAAAATAGCTACAACACTGTTAATAAAAACATATCTTTTTTGTGATCTCCCTTTATGGGGATTAGATAAATAATATGTGTCTGTATATAATAAGATCAGAACATCCATATGAATTAAAGCAAGAATGATTCCTTTGATATATCTAAAAGTATGCTTTATGTCATTCAATATCTATGTATAGGTACTTATCAACATGTTCACATAAAAAGTATACCATGTACATTGTGCTAAATACAAATTACATTTATTTTATTTAAATATGATACTTCGTGATCTAAAACCTGTTCTTTTTTTTTTTTATCTTTCGATCAAAATAGTCCCATTGACCTAACCACTATAAGTGTACGGAGTGAATGACAGCTGCTGATATCAACTCTCTCCAGAAGGTCTTCTCTTTGAGAGATCTCTTCAGGAGATCTTCTCTTTGGGATATCCTTTTAGGAGATTTTCTCTTCCGGATATCTCTTCAGGAGGTATTTCAATCTCTTCAGAAGATACTGTCATGTACATTGACGACCGCTTTGAAGAATCTATTCAAGATTTTGTTTTTCCCATAAATATGTTTGGACATTTAGAATCATCATTATAACCTTTCCAAGACTGATACTCAAAGTGCCTGTGATATCATATTCTTTTGGATGATTTTAGTTTATATATGGTTCGTTTTATAAATCCTATAGAAATATTCTGACAATTTAAATCTTTGATTTTTATATGAATATCTTACTGTCTAGGTTACCTTAATCAAGAAATGTGTTTCTTTATATTCAATTTATGGTTATTTCAAGAATTCTTAAGCGACTATATACTAGATCTCAGTTTTTGTATTTTTTTACTAACACCCATTTTAAACCTATCAGATTTATTTCTTCTTTTTGGTTTTGTATATATAGGGCAAAACACTTCACATTTTGCGACAGAATCTAGTTCTACTTGTATCGCATCTTTTCATTTTTGGACAATGTTATTATTTTCAATATTCAAGGATTATTTGTGGTTCGGTGTTATCCTTATTTTCATCGCTATTTTTATTCTCATTTGCTAATGTCATTTTTGACAAATTATTTTTGATTTCAAAATTCTTCTAAGTATGTGTAAACATAGATTTTTTGGGTACTAGTATATCTTTCTCGATCTCTTATAAGATTTGGGGTATATTCTCGACCGTAGCAGTATGCTTTGTTTTTGATAAATTGGATCTTTGGTTCACGATATCTTCCGAACCGCCATGAAATGAGGCTTTTCCAGGAGCTGCTTCTTCAAGAGCAAAATGTGTGTTATATTATTCAGTCTCTTCTTCTGGAGAGCTGAATCATTAGAACCTTTAGGTCTTCCATGTTTTAGTGAAGAACTGATTCATTTGCTACATTATTAGGTTCTTTTGGTACTTACTTCTATTTTAGAATGTGCATTCCTAGTTGGTATGTGACCTAATTAGTTATGCAATATTATTAAAGGCATCGATTAATTCATTCGTAATGAATTCTCCTAACTTCGTTGACGCATCAAGTAGGCATCGATGAGATAAAGTGGAAGTATGCCACGATAATTCAAATATTCTTCTGGAACAATGATTCATGACACTCTTTTGGAACGATATGGAACATGACATTTATCTTCCTTCTATCTCCCATGGCAAAAATACTATTTTATCGTATCTAATGTCAAGATCTAAAAGATAGGACTAGGCATACGGGTCCATGACCAATGGTTCCGACCCGGCTCGAGTCGTAAAGTGTCCAAACAAACAGTTCCTAATTTTTTTATTTTAAATGGGACGGGTCGGAATGGGTCGTGTGACATTCAAGGATCGAGACGGGTCGTGTTTCTAAAACAAACTGGTCCCTGACCTGACTTGTTTAATTGGAAAATCTCAATTTAATAAATTTTAAGTAGGACTGCCTACATTGAATAAAGAACCACGGTAGTAGCACTTTGAATCTTTACTGCCCATTCAAGTTAAAACTGTAATCGGCTAGGAGGAAGTCTGCCGAGCCAGGGGCTAATACCCCGACAAAGTATCTAAAGGGGCAATCTAATAAAATGACCTATGCAGCGTCGAACAGAAATAACTCCACTAATCCCAACCCAACGCCTAAACCAATGCAAACCAGGCGACAGAAGGATGCCAACAAAAACCACACTAACCTGAATGGGATTTAAAGCCATCATCTGGAATGCTCGAGGCATCAGGAACCAACCGACCAGAACCTACCTCAAATCTCTCAACATAAAACATTCACCTGATTTCATAGCGATTCTCGAACCTATGATTGATGGGAAGAACATTCAGGAGCTTTCCCATGAGGTGCATATGCCTTACTCTTTCCATGGTGGAGATCTTAACACATATATATAGATATTTTGGAACAACTATATCGACTTGGTGGTCTCGGAGACCAATAAGCAGTTCGTCCACTGCAACATCCTGAACAAAAAGTCAGGACAGACAATGGCCCTCACGGTCGTTTATGCTAGCTGTATTATTCGCACCAGAAGAGATCTGTGGTAAGATCTCACTACTTTATTTAATAATATGGACCGCCCGTGGATGCTGGCTGGCGACTTTAATGTTGTCACCTCGGCGACAGAAAAATCAGGGCCAAGAATCATCAATGCGAACGCGGTGGCGGACTTTAACAAATTTATCTCTGAAACGGGGCTTATCGATGCTGGCTATCACGGGTCGATATACACTTGGTGCAATGGCCTCACTAACAATCCAAACACCTGGGAGCGTCTCGACCAGGTCCTCTATGATACCAACTTCCTCCTCAACAGACCACCCACATCAATTATGCACCTTCCTCGTATGCACTCCGATCACTTCCCCCTTCTCATCACCCCCTCTGACGCCCTATCTACTCCGGCCCCTTTTTGCTTTCAAAGGATGTGGTGCGACCACCCATCTTTCTTGGACTTAGTTACAGAAAGTTGGCACAAGGTGTGCCAGGGACCGCCTCTCGTCATCCTGCATACTAAACTCTAGAGATTAAGATCGGCCCTGAGGGACTGGAACTGGAATGTCTTTTGGGACCTTAGAAAACAAAAGCGGGAGCATCAAAAGGAGATTGATGATTTGGAGGCCGTCCTTTAAGAACAATGGAGTGACTCAAGTGGTGAGGATCTCCCGAACATAAACACAGGCTGGATAAGGTCTTGGGCTTGGAAAAGCAACTCCTTCATGACCAAGCCAGAATTAATTGGGTCAAGGATGGTGACTGAAACTCCTCATTTTCCATGCTATTATTAAAGAGCTAGTGAAATCGAACAGAGTATGTCTGTACGATCAGGATGGGGCCATGGTGGAGTATCAAATCATTATGGATAGGGATATTCTCTATTTCTTTAAGTTTTTCGAAGCCGTGCCGGCCACGGACCCGGATAACTTCATCGACGGCGTCCTGAACCTTATATCAGATGAGCAGAATCTGGAGTTGACAATGATCCCCCAGGAAGACAAAGTTGAGGATGCGATCAAATCGCTTAATCCACAGGGAGCCCCGGGACCTGATGCTTTCACTGGAGTTTTCTATTCCAGGTGTTGGGATATCATTAAACATGACCTGATGGCTGCTATCACGGACTTCTTTTTAGGAATCCAACTCCCTAAAGGCATCACTGCAGTGAATCTGGTTCTTATCCCTAGGACTTCCAAACCCACGGACATCCAGGATTTCAGACCCATCAGCCTAAGCAACTTCTCCCATAAAATTATCTCAAAAATCTTGGCGGACATGCTCGTTGGCATCCTTCCATACATTATCTCTAGGGAGCAATCGGGGTTCGTCAGAGGCTGCAACATTCATGAGAATATTAGCCTGGCACATGAAGTTATTGGGACCATTGACAACAACATCACAGGTGGCAATGTGGCGATTAAGCTGGACATGTCGAAGGCTTATGACAGGGTCAACTGGAGGTTCCTCATCCGGGTTTTGCGCCAGTTCAGCTTCAGCCAGAAATGGATCGACCTCATATTCAAAAATATCTCTAATTGCTAGTACTCGATCTCCATCAACCGAAAAATGGAAGGCTTCTTCCACTCAGCTAGAGGCCTAAGATAGGGGGATCCGATCTCTCCCACCTTATTTATCATAGCCCACGATGCCCTCAGCAAAAAAATTTCAAAACTATCTCAACGGCCACATTAAGTACTTCTCTGGCCGTAGAAATAACCTTCCCATATCACACCTCTTCTATACGGATGATAGCCTCATATTCCTCAATGGTGGTAATGATAGTGTGGACAACCTTCTGAAGATGTTGCAGGACTACTCTGAGACATCGGGACAGGTGATCAATATGTGTAAATCTACTTTGATTGTCTTCCAAAAGGATCACATCTTCCTTCGGGCTGAGAAGATTGCTGCAAGTACTCGTTTTACGATCACGCATCTCCCGATCCAATATTTGGGGTGCCACTATTCAAAGGAAGGGCAAAACCTGAATACTTCTTTGAGATGGCTGAGAAATTTGAGAAAAAGGATCTCGGGTTGGAGACTTCTTTCCTTTGGGGGCAAGATACCCTCTTCAAGAGCGTGCTTACTGCCCTCCCTATCCACTCTCTGTTAGTGATCAAAGCCCCCAAAAAACTTCTCCAAAAATTAGAGAAACTGATGGCCGCCTTCCTTTGGAACTCTAAAGATCAACACCGGACCAGATGGATCTCTTGGAGCAATGTGTGTCGACCGATGGATGAAGAAGGTCTGGGCATAAGATCCCTCGACCAGGTGATGACTGGTCTCCACGTGAAAAGGTGCTGGGCGTTAATTAATGGTGAGTCGGGGTGGGCCCAGTACATGGTCCGAAAGTATGGAGACCCTATCACTTTCAGCTATTCCCTCCCTTACTCTCCATCTTCGCTATGGCGATCTATGATGAAGATATTTCACATTGTCTACTGCAACTGCCAATGGGTTCTGGGCCATGGCAATATCCCTATTTGGGGTCAGAACTGGTGTGGTACCCCTCTCCCCAAACCTTCCGAGTTCATCTATACCCCCTCTGTCCATCAGGTGGTGGCCTCCCCGATGGTCTGCATATCCCTGGATGAGGAGGTCAACATTCGTAATTTTCTACTTGTGGAAGCTAATGCCGTGTTGGACAACATTACCCTTAACAATGAGAAGGACAAGATAGTCTGGGTTCTTGACCAAAATGGAGAATTCTCTACTAAATCTTACTGGGAGCATCATCGTAGGAGACACCCGATCGACACCTAGAGTAGCTTCTGCTGGAACAAGTATATCCAACCTCGCATTGGCGCCTTCCTCTGGCGTCTTCGAAGGAACGCCATTCCGGTTGTGGCCAAACTTATTTCCATGGGAATCAACCTTGCTTCAAGATGCGTGTGCTGCACTAACCCAGACACTGAAATAAATGACCATATCTTCGTTTTGGGCGAGACGGCTCAAAATATATGGCTCTACTTCGCTACCAATTTCCAACTCCCTACCTACTACTCCACTTTCGATCAACTTGCTCATATATGGCTTCATAACTCCTCTCTCTTCCCTCTCCCCTCCTTGGCGGACATCAGCAGGAACATTATCTTCGCTTTCTGCTTATGGGAAATCTGGAAGGAAAGGAACTTCATTAAGTTTGGCGATGGGACTGGGAACTACCAGGAGATCATCCACCGAGTTGCTTCGCATCTACAACATGCCTTCTCTGCTCATAATCTGGGGACAGACGTGTTGGGGCACATCAGCACGAATACAAGAGACGTCCACTCGGGGATCTCTGATCGATGGGTGGCACCGGGGGTGGGTAAGAAGCTGAACATTGCGGTAAAAATAGGGGAAGACCTAGGTCTGGCGTGTGGGGGTGTCATCAGAGACAGCCTCGGCAACTTGATCTATGCTTCTCCCTGTTCAAAGTGGATACTACTAGCCCTCTACCGAAACTTGACGCCCTTTTCCTGGCGTTACATTGGTGTCACTCCCAGAATATCCAGTACAGTGAAATTGAAAGCTCGTCCATCCACCTTACCAACATCATTGCCAAAAAAGATAAACCTCCCTTGGACTCTCAGATACAAGACCCGCAAAATCCAACAAATTCTCAACTCGGCTATCGACATTAACCACATCTCTTCTAGTGCAAATGGCATGGTAAAAGCTCTGGCGTCTCTACCTCAGGATTCCAGACGTGACCAGATCTTCTTCCACACCTCCGAACTTCCAACGGCGACCAGCAACGCACTGCTAAGGACCTCTCGGGTCTTTAGGGGGCCCCTTTTCTTCTATTTTTTTCACTTTTGTATACCCCTGGTACCTCCGGGGTGGATAGTTTGAAATTTTCTTTGTTTACCCCCGGTCTCCCGGGGGAGGATAGTTTTATTTTGGTATGCCAGGGCTATGGTCTGGCACGTATACTTTTGTAGGTCGTCGGGCAATCTCCCGATGCCATCTTTGGGCTTAGGCTCCCCCGTATAGTAACAAAGTCCCCTGTTTTCAAAAAAAAAACAAGAGTAAATATTATTGGACAAAAATTTAAAATGAAAAAGAAGAAGTTAAAACTATATCCTATAATGATATTCTGTAATGTAATTACATAACTGACAAACGGTTTGAAATTGCTATTCTACATTTTTCAAGTTACAACATCTTCCAAGAAGCAATTTTCCAGTTTACAACTTGTACATAAATTTTGACTAATTAAATGTGAGCAACAATCTATTCTGGACAGTTTCAGTATATAATATTCTTGATTTACTATTGGGTTAAAGATTCGATGCCAAAACAACATCATTGCGAGTTGCAGAAGGAGAACTTCCAGAGACCGGATCAGCTGTTCCTGATCCGATGTCCCAATCATGTCCCCCCCATATGATATGTGGGACCAATCGATAAAAACCAATAAAAAGGTCCACATGTCATAGAGGGAAGACAGAATTGGGACACCGGATCAATCTCGAACTTCCGACAGTGTCAGTCAATGACTCTGCTAGTAGAGGCAACGAAGAGCGAACTTCTACTACAAAATTACAGCTAATTAGCGACAGAAATATCCGTTGCTAAACCTAACATTTTCTTCGCTATTTAGTAATACCGACGAAAACAAAAATGTCGTTAGATTTATTGTCGCTAAGAAAAATTTGTCGGTGATCCACCGCTACAGTGATAATGTACCGACGGATCTGACAAAAAATCCATCAAATGATGATCATAAAGAATTCTTTACAAGTAGAGAAGCAGCATTGAAAGTGCCCACAAAACCTACAGCACCAGAAGGAAGTTATCCAACGGAAGGGTCATGTTCAAGACATCAAGAAACCAATAGGGCCATATAGTGGTGAAGCCTTGGGAATCAAAAATCTTGTGAGCAGCTTCAGCAACATGCATCATTCCTATATGATGTTGTATTACAGATCGTCATTGGACTTTTGACCTGTTTGGACCCACAGGCCGGTCCAGTTCGAACAAACGGGCCGAGTCCGGTCTGATTCCAACAATTCTTTGACATGTCTCATCCCGTCCCTTCCTATCAAAGAACGGGTCCAATTCTGTCCCTCAATTTTGGACACGGTCCGACCCATCACAGCCCTACTAAAGATTGTTCACACAACATATAAATATCAAAGCTACATTTTCAAATAATACCAACATAAGCCATAAAAATCTAAAAAAAATATAATTCTAAATAAATAAAACTAAGCTACAAATTATTCAGATGCAATCTTCAGGATTGATGGTTTAGAACAAACTTATCCTTGCGATCAAGGACACGGAGTTGACCATTCTGCAATTTGCTAAGAGATGACCGTACGAATTTGTTATTATCACTCATCCTTATTGCTCTCGGTGTCTCAGTAGATCATGCCACAGTTTAAAAGTTATGGGATCATTTGATTTCTAGCTCATAATGGGCCCTTAGCATTGAACTTATGGCTCATAGTGTTATGTGGCTCGACATCCCCAATATGAGTGACATATATCCCTAGTGAATAGGTAGAGAATGTCTCTTGACGAAATTATCGTTGTCTATGCTAGAGGTTACACAAAAATATTTATTATTTCACTTGCTCAAAATTTTAATATGGTGCCAATTTGCACTTATATCCTTAAAACTCAGCAAATTTCTTCTGAAATTATAAGAGTATGAAATATTATGTAGCAATTGGATAAATTATTCTCTCCTGGAGCCTTTAATAATTTGATCAAGATTAGCTATCGTAGATACTACGTTCAAACTAGTATAATTGTGGAGAAAAAGTTTCTTAATAATATTTATATAGTATTAATATGCATCCACATATAAGCATAATATTGCATACCCTTTATCTATTACCTTGGTACACCCATATATAACTTCCGTTTATAAGAAAAACATGTATTCTAAAAGTAATTTATCTAACTTGTGATGTTATTGTTTACAAGCTTGTTTTAACTCATACATGGACCAAAGTAGTGCGTATATGTTATTTCCTTATTTTGTTCCAAAGTAAGTTGATATTGGAGTGGGTGGGGTTCCCAACCTATGTGGAGAATACCCTGGAGTGCGACGAGCACCATTCGTGTGTCGGAGAAGCTCGGGGAGTGCATCGATCCTATTTTTGGAACATATATGGTAAGCAAATATATGATTGAATTTCCATATTTACTTTGATCATATATTTATGATTGGATCTTTCATATATTGACTTTCACCATATAATTGGACTTCCAATTATGGCAAGCCAATTATGATTGGATTTCTATTAAATATATGATTGATGTATATCAGAAGTTTCCATATATATATTGATCTTCCATGTATAGATTACCTTACATGTGTTTGTGATTGTATTTGGTGTTTTTAGTTTGTGTGCTTTTGCTTCGTTCTCTTACAGGACTTTCTGGTTTGGGGGAACGGTTTCCGTGCTTCGTTCCCAACAGAGTGGTATCAGAACCAGGTTCTAGAGAGGTGTCAGCCGTTGACAGTCAAATCAGAAAGTAGAGGTGGACGCGAAGCCAATGCGCATGTTAAACCTGAACGATACCAACTATTATTATTTGCGGAGCAAGATAAAGGATTTGCTGTTCGTCAAGAAACTGCATCTTCCAGTATTTGCGTCCGAGAAACCCAGTGACAAATATGATAAGGACTGGAACTTCGAGCATATATAGGTGTGTGGGTACATGTGGCAGTTCATTGACAAAAACGTGTACAGATATATTACCAATGTTGAGCATACGCAGACGCTGTGGGAGAAGCTGGAATATCTGTACGCAAAAAAGATCAGGATAAACAAACTGTTCCTGATCCGAATGATGATGGATCTGCGGTACAAAGATGGAGCATCCATTACGGATCACTTGAGTGAGTTCTAGGATGTGGTGGACCAGCTATCCTCGATGGGAGGCAAGTTCGATGACGAGGTTCAGGGACTTTGGTTGCTTTATACATTGCCAGAATCGTGGAAGACCATACGAGTATCTATGAGCACTTCTGCTCCGAAAGGTGTAGTCAGTCTGGAGTTTGTCAAGAGCGGGGTGCTGAAAGAAGAGATACGGAGACGTTCTCTGGGTACTTCATCCATATCCCACCACTCAGAGGTGCTAGTTTCAGAGAGCCATGGAAGAGGCAAAAGAAGGGGTCCAAGTGGTGGCAGAGAAAAGAGCAGGGACAAGTCTAAGGGTCGGTATGAGGGCTCAGAGTGTTATCATTGTGGCAAGAAGGGCTACATTAAGCAAAACGGTTTTGTTTGGAAGAGAGAGAAGAATTGTGACAAGGAGAAGCAAAATGAGAACACTACAGCGACGGCCTCGACAGATGGAGGCAATATAATCGTCGTAGGTGATGAGGTTTTCATCAACCTCACCTGCATGATAATTCTTGGTTGGTGGGCTCAGGTGCTTTAGCGCACATATCTCACACATGGCACTATTTGCCACTTATACGACAGACGACTGTGGAGTATTGAAGATGGATAATGGAGATGTGTCAAAGGCGGTTGTTATTGGAGATGTGTATTTGAAGACGAAGACGGGTGCAGTTTTTGTTCTCAAAGATGTCTGTCATGTTTCTGATATCTGTTTTAACCTGGTGTCAGTTGGAAGGTTGTATGGCGAGGGTTTCTTCAATCTCTTCGGGAACAGTCAGTAGAAGCTTTTCTAGAGGCTCGATGGTGATTGTCAGAGAAAGCAAGAAGTCCAAACTCTACTATATGGAGGAGAGCGCACATGGGGCACAGGAGGTGAACGTAGTCAATGATGCATCAACCGAGTTGTGGCACAGGCGGCTCAGCCATATCAATGAGGAATGAGCTACTTGGTGAACATGAAGGTGATTCCATGGCTAAAGTCTATAAAATTGGAGAAATGCACATACTGTTTGACGGAAAAACAAAATAGGGTGTCTTTCCAAAGTCACCTAAGTTTGAGGAAGTCGGCGTTGCTCGAGTTGATTCACTCGGATGTCTACGGTCCTATGAAGGTAAAATCCATTGGTGGTACTTCTTATTTTGTGACGTTTATTAATGATTATTCCAGGAAGGTTTGGGTCTATACCTTAAAGACCAAGGATCAGGTGCTGCCCACTTTTAAATAGTTTCATGCCTCTGTTGAAAGGAAGACGAGCAAGAAGCTACTTCGTGTTCGGTCCGACAATAGCAGCGAGTACATTGGCCTCTTTGATGCTTATTACAGAGAACATGGGATACGACACCAGAAGACTCCACCAAAGACACCGCAGCTCAACGGTGTAGCGGAGCACATGAACATGACACTTATAGAGAGGGTACGATGTTTTCTATCAAAAGCAAACTTGCTGGATAGCTATTGGGGTGAGGTACTTTACAAAGCTGCTTATACTATTAATTTATCTCCTAGTGCTCTTTTGCAGGATGATGTGCCTGATAAAGTATGATACGGCAAAGAGACGTCATACAATCACCTGCGAGTGTTTAGTTGTAAGGCCTTCGTGCATGTACCGAAGGACGAGAGATCCAAAATTGAGCCGAGGACGAGACGATGCATCTTTTTCTGCTATGGTCGGGATGAGTTTGGCAATAGACTCTACGATCCCGTAGGAAGAAAGCTCTATAGAAGCAGGAATGTGGTATTCGTCGAGGATCAGACCATGACCAACACTCAGGATTCCAAAATGCTTTTTGAGGCTGAGGATTTGCCTGAGTTAGAGTCATTTCGCTTTGAGCAGTTCCTAGAGGACATCACAGAGGATCCAGTTATGGGGAGCCAGTACATGGAGTTTCTCCCAACCTTGATCATCAACCTCTGGATGGTGGTCAAGTTAACCCTCATAAGGATGAGCATGCCAGGAAGGTAGTTCCTGAAGGGGAGGAGGCTATTGATATACAGCTAGCACAAGTAGTTCTGTTGAGGAGGAGCGATAAAGTGTCGAGCATCTACGAGATACTCACCAGATGAGTATGTGCTATTGACTAACGGGGGAGGCCCTAAAAGTTTTACAGAGGCTATGGATAACGAACATAGGAAGGAGTGGATAGAGGCTATGCAGGAGGAGATGAGTTTCTTATAGGCCAACTCCACTTATGATCTGGTACGGTTGCCAAAGGACAAGAAGGATTTGAGAAATCGATGGGTATTCAGAGTGAAGCAGACAGATGATGCTACTCACCCTCGATACAAAGTGAGGCTGGTAGTTAACGACTACGTTGAGCGGAAGGGCATAGATTATGATGAAATCTTTTGGCCAGTCATCAAACAGTCGTCTATTCGGGTGGTGCTAGCATTGGCATCCAGTTTTGACTTGAAGGTCGAGCAGATAGACGTGAAGACGACATTCCTCTACGGTGATATTGAGAAGGAGTTGTACATTGAGCAGCCAGAGGGATTCTGTGAGAAGGACAAGTCATACTTGGTTTGTCGGTTGAGAAAGAGCTTGTATGGTCTGAAGCAGGCTCCGAAGCAGTAGTATATACAGGAAGTTCGAGTCATTTTTGGGGGAGCATGTTTATGCA
The DNA here is from genome assembly GCA_029216955.1 of Iris pallida. Taxonomy (NCBI): domain Eukaryota; kingdom Viridiplantae; phylum Streptophyta; class Magnoliopsida; order Asparagales; family Iridaceae; genus Iris; species Iris pallida. Next base: position 2,191,345 of record JANAVB010006999.1, read on the forward strand.
CGGACGACGTCGAATCACTATCTATTCGTCAGGTACTTTGTCGATGATGATTTATTATTTTACTGCTCTATGTTGATGATATGCTACTGGTGGGTCGGAATGCTACTAGGATAGCGGAGTTGAAGCGCCAACTAGGCGCAGCCTTCTCTATGAAGGATTTAGGCACATCGAAGATTATTCTTGGGATGGAGATCAGTCGAGAGAGACAATCTAAGCTGCTATACTTGTACCAAAAGAAGCATATTCATCAGGTACTTCAACGTTTCGAGATGGATGGGTCGAAGAAAGTGAGTAACCTCCTTGCAGCTCACTTTAAGTTCACTGAGGAGCAGTGTCCATCTACCGAGGATGAAGTGTCCATCTACCGAGGATGAGAAGGAAGATATGGAGTGGGTTCCATAAGCTTCAGCTATGGGACGCCTCTTGTATATGCTATGGTATGTACGAGGCCGGACATCATCCACGCAGTTGGCACAGTTAGCATGTATCTTTCCAATCCTGGAAGGGTACATTAGAGTGCAGTCAAGTGGATCATACGATACCTTCAGGACATTGCTGATTGGAGACTTTCTTTTGGTGGTGACGAGCCGAAGCTGGTTGGGTATACCAACACTGATATGGCTGGAGATGTAGACACGAGGCAATCAACTTTGGACTATGTGGTGATGTTTGCTGGTGGAGCGATATCGTGGCAGTCGCGATTGCAGAAGTGTGTTGCCTCGTCAACGACAGAGACAGAGTACATTGCGACGACGGAAGCTTACAAAGAGTTATTGTGGATGAATAATTTGCTGTAGGAAGTAGGGCTAAAGCAAGAGCAGTATACTTTGCTTTGCTATAGCCAGAGTGCCATTCACCTCGTGAAGAACCATGCATTTCATAGTCGGTCCAAGCACATTGAGACTCGGTATCATAATACGAGATGTGGTTGAGAAAAAGGATGCGACCCTTGAGAAGGTCCATACTAATGATAATAGAGAGGAGATGCTCACAAAGGTTCTACCAAAAGGAAAGTTTGAGTACTGCAGGCGGATCGTCGGGATGACGAGTTTCTCCACCTAGTTGTGAAGATGGAGATTTGTTGGACTGGGTGGGGTTCCCAACCTATATGGAGAATACCCCAGAGTTCGACGAGCGCCATCCGTGTGTTGGAGAAGCTCGGGGAGTGTATCGATCCTATTTTGGAACATATATTGTAAGCAAATATATGATTGGATTTTCGTATTTACTTTGATCATATATTTATGATTGGACCTTTCATATATTAATTTTCCATATAATTGGACTTCCAATTATGATAAGCCAATTATGATTGGATTTCCATTAAATATATGATTGATACATATTGGAAGTTTCCATATATATTGACCTTCCATGTATAGATTACCAAGGGTTTTTCACGTCAAAAATTTTTGTGTCTGCGATTGTGTTTGGCGTTTTTGGTTTGTGTACTTTTGCTCGGTTCTCTCGCAGGACTTTCTGGTTTGGAAAGACGGTTTCCGCGCTTTGTTTCCAACAACTATATTATTGAAATACCAATAATCAGGTTGATGATTTTCATTTTTGGTGTTTCGAGGGTAGCAAACTGCTGTGAACTATAAACTTTAGTTCGCAGACGACTGGTTTACCCGGACATACAACGCCTGTTATGCATGCAATCATTTAGAGTGGTACGAAACTCAAGCAAGCAAATAGCTTATCTTATACATAAATAATAAAAAATTTAATTTCTCCAATATAATCCGACCTTCTAGTAGATGAAAGACATAAAAGTAATGACATAATATATAATAGTTTAATCAAAATGTATATTTACTTTCTAAGTAGTTTATTTAGAATCGTTTTATTAATGAAGCAAACAAACTAATAAATAAATAACGTGGTGTTAGGTGTAGGGCTGCTTATAGGTCTATGTTCACTTGCGCAGTGAACACTTGTTCATACTTGAAAATTGCTAGAAAGCTAAGAAATACTTCAGATTTGGAGCGTGCTCTAGCACCTCGACATTAATTTCTGGGCACCACCAAAATTAACCATTCTTACCAAACATGAAATTCGCTACACCAAAACAGTTAACGGTTATAATTAGGAAAGAAAATTTAACGCCTTTTTTCCATTGTTAGTTTGGTGTAGAAAAATTTTCTAATGGTAAAAAATCGTTGGGACTAAGAGTTTCCTTATGGTTAAAAATCGTTGGTAAATAAAATTTCCTAACGAGAAAAAATCGTTGCTAAATAAAATTTGCTAACGGTAAATTATCGTTGGTAATCGTGAAATCTTAATGCTTATAACCGTTGAAAATTTCTCAAAGCCGACAGTTGTTTACAGTTAGAAAATTTTTATTCCCAACGTTTTATACCGTTACAATTGTTTTATTTCCAACAGTTTTTTTATCGTTACAAATGGATAAAAATATATTAAAAAAGTATACAAATGTTTAATTTCCAACACTTTTGGTGGCTTGTTGAACATGAGCTTTCAACTCTCAATTATCAACTACAAATAATATGACAAATGAAAATACTATCAACATTGCACAAATTTTTTTGAGAGACGGTAATATGCTAACACTTTATCATAAATAGAAGCAATACCACTTACAAATATTGCATAATACAGTTTTTATTTAGCTTCTTACAATTTTCATAGGTAATTAAGAAAAAAAAAAGAATATTCTTTATGTGTTTTAATTCTTCTGGTGCAACAATAACCCCAATATTACCTGCTTCCTCCCAATCTTCTTCTGGTGCAAAAATATCCCCTCCAATTTCTTTCGCACTGACAATCCCCATATATATATATATATATATATATATATATATATATATATATATATATATATATATATATATATAAAAATTTTTTTATTCTTTTTTTGATGTGTCCTTCAATTAGAATAAATTATATAAGCTATAATATCACCATCTAAGTCTAAAGATCTGAATGGTACTAGATGTGATGAAAGTGATATATACAGCTTTGTAACTCAGTAATGTACATTTACCAGGATCAATCAGGTTTTGCAAATGCGCTATATAGTATGTCCTTAAAAGTGAGCATGCAAGTTAATATCTAAAGCTACTTGCCAGTACCTTTCAAAATATGTAACACCTTCTGTAGGTTTTGAAGAAGTTAATAAGAAGTAAGAAAACTTGGATGCACATATAAGCATAACCTTTTTTAGATACTCTATCACTCATATGCACCACATTAACATTACATATAGCATAGCTTTTTTTACATACCGCTGTGATTAAATAGTGATGTTAATAAGAAGTTTTTCAATTGAAACTCTATAGAAGCATTGATCACAGGAATCATTGATTTGCCACAAAGTTTCTTTACATCTTATTTTTTTTTCTTTTTTCAGAAAGTTTCTTTACATTTATGAGACCACATTTTCAGTAGGCAAGGGCTGATTAAAGTCTCTTAGGACTTGTAACTCTATTTTGCATTACTTGATAACTTTTAATTGCATTACTTGATAACTTTTAATTTGCCACAAAGTTTCCTTACCAAAGTCTCTTAGGACTTGTAACTCTATTTTGCATTACTTGATAACTTTTTACATACATTCTATATAGCCATTACTCTCTACTTATAATTGCGTTAATCAACAAATTTTACTGATGACAGAAATTAGGACACAACCAGCTGCACTGAACTTCAATCATGCTTATTAAGGAAATCAAATCAACAACATAAAATCGTCAAACATACAATTACAACTCTTACTTGTGTTACAAATGCTGCAAACAATCACCTGAAGCAAAATTAGGAGAAAGAACTCCTTACTTGTGTTATGCTAAGTCTTCATTTAATCTTCACCCATGTCATCCCCAGAAAGAGTTGCATGCCTATATATGTTTGAACCAAAGAACTTGCATGATTTTAATTTCTAATCGCTTGCTTAAAAATCCGATGTAGTCGATCGCTTCCATCTTGCATTTAATGAAGCAGAAGAAACAAAGTCAGTTTGTCAAATGCAAAACTTGAATGGTAAGACTTTTAAAATAATAGCAATCAAAATGCAAAACTGGTCCTTGAGGGCTTTGGTATTCCACCCTGTGCCAAGCAACAAGCAACTTAAAATTATAATCCAACACAAAGTCATGACTTAAATAATTCAAATACACAAATCTTACCAAGTACTGCAAAATTAAAGGAAGTGAAATAGCTGACTTAAAGTTGAGGGATCCTTGAAACAACTATGGAAATACTGACAAATCACCAATTTGAATTAGCTGCACCATGAATTACATGGTTAGAAAAATGGAATATACATGGAATCAACAAGATATGATACACAATAAAATGAGACATACCTGGAAAAAATTGGAGGTCCCAATGTTCAATTCCAACGCGCGATTAGGTATAAAGGGTCCCTGTCTTGAGCACGACTTCCTTCTTCTGTCATTTGCATTTTCATTTGGCGGAAATATAGGGTGCTGCTATTAGCACTCCTAAAATGTTATTCGGCACTCATTTTTAATTTTTTAAGATTCAAATTCCAAATTTATCTTTGCATTAACATTATTGGCACTCCTAAAATGTCAACCTACACTCCTCCCTCCATACATGCACAAATTAATGCTATATTTAATGTAGGAATAGATTTGTAATTTGAATGTTAAAAAAAATTAAAGAGGAGTGTTGAATGATATTTTAGGAGTGCTAATAGAAGCACCCTAAATATAAAGCTGATAGTAACATCGATGTGGAAGACTAATTATTTCACAGCCGAGGAAATGCAAAAAAAACATAAAATAGTAGAATAAATGGAGTAAAGGCAGATCAATTTTTTTTAATAGATCAATATTATTATTTTTGAGAATAAGCTATATATGGGAAAAAAAATCCCCCAGCATTCAGAAAATCAATATTGAATCAACAAATTTTGTGGCTTTAAATAAGCATGTCAATAAAGAAACATCAGTGAACAAGATATATGAAAAACAAATTATGCACTTTGTTGAAAATAAGACCATAGGCGGCTCTGGGGGGAGGCGGGCTAGGCAGCCGCCTAGGGCCTCCTCCCCAAGGGGACGTCCATTTTTTTTTTTTTTTGAAGCAACAATTTTTTTTTGTCCAGTAGAAAAATTATTGGCTGGGGATGTCCATGACTGCCTGAAGAATAATCAAATAAAACCTATAAAAATATAAAATGTCACCGTCTTTTTTTATCTCCTCTCTCCCACGAAAATCTGCAAAATAAAATAAAACGATCTCTCCCTTTTTCACTTAGTATTTGCTAAGCTAATATCATCTCTCTCTCTCTCTCTCTCTCTCAATTTCTAATAGCATCTTCTTCTTCTTTTTTGCTTCTTTCCGGCGACCAAATCTAAGACAATTTCACGAGTCATGACAAGAAGGAGCCTGATCCTTATTTGTGTGAGGTTGACCTTTTTTTGCACCTACTCTTTTTTTTTATGATTTCTTTTTATTTGGTGGGAGACGCACTAGTGGGGACTAGGGAGCTTCATGGCCCTTGAGTAATGATGTTATTGGCAAATATTTTTTATAATTTTTTATCCAAGTATACGAATAATTTCATGATTAATTGTATCCAAAAAAATTGTATATGATTCATGTTTCCATCTTCTGTAAAGTTTTATCCATATTTATCTTCATTCTTGCAAAGGGAAACTTATGACATAATATTTGTCATCTTCGATTACTTTGTATATGAATTATTTTTTTATCCATATTATGCCATCCAGTTGTTTATAGTATAATATGAATACATTCATAAACTTTGTTATAAATTTAGAACTTGGAGTTGCTTAGTACTAATTGTTGGGGCATTTGTATTCTTGACATGTAGAGAACTTGTTCTCTACATGCTTAGTGAAGTTTTAGTCCCACATCGGAAATGCAACATGTGGTATCTCAACATATATAGGCTTCTATGTATTGTTGGGATGTGCACATGGGTGGTGACCCAAAGGTGGGAACCATGTGGGTGATTTTACTAAGAGGTAAGAATAAGGCTCCATGGTAAGCTTCTAGCTTTTTGCTCTTGGAAAATTTATTTCCATGGAGCTAAGCCCCATAGGGGCTTAGCGACTCGGACTCGGACTCGGGCTCGGGCTCGGACTCAAGGGCTCATGAGGCGTAATGTGGCATTTTGTTGGCGCACTTTACACAGTGTGCGTAGACCCGTCGTAGTGTGCGCAGCGTACGTAGAGTGCGCAGTGTGTGCAGCGTACGCAGTGTGCGTAGTGTACGCAGTGTGCACAACGTACGTACGTAGTGTTCGTAGAGTTGCGTAAAGGTGCTATGTGCGTAAAGTGCAAATCACGCTGGTTACATGAGTGGCACAACTTGCGGCAGAACGTGTCTTTGCATGTTCTGAGCGGTTGCTCCATCTTCGGGGTGGTTATTACCACGTCCCTAACATTGTGCTAACCGGGCAGTTGTTGCAGGGGCCTATATAAGGTCTCCTCCTTCTATCTCACAGGAAGGAATACAAAACACAAGTAGTAGACAGAAAGTTTACAAGTGTTTAGAAGCTGTGAGAGAGAAGAGAGGTATTGTACCAGCGTTGAGTTTTGCACGGGAGTTCGTGTTCATCCGAGGAGTCAGAAGAGCAAGAGTGTTCCAAGTTCTCCGACGAACTTGCTGGTTCCTGGAAGCTGTTCGTGTGAGGCGAATAAAGCTTTGAGCAATGGTGATCATTCACCCCAGCAGGAGTTTTTCCATCATTCGCCTGTCACCGTCTTCATTATCAGAATTCTATTAGCGCACCTTCGGTGGAGTGTTTGCGTTGTTAGAATTCTATGCACCTTCTGTGAAGTGTTGCACACCTTCTTCATTTATCAGAATTCTATTAACGCACCTTCGGTGAAGTATTTGCGTTGGTAGAAATCTGTGCACCTTCTGTGAAGTGTTGCATTAGTAAATTTTTGTTACGTACCTTCTGTGAAGTGTTACGTAATAACGATTGTTTTTACAATTGTTAGAATTCTCAGTTTTCCATCGAAAAATTGTGCCCCGGAATTAACAATCTCAAAGCTTTAACCCTACGATGGAAAACGTTAATGTTTCACTCTTCAATTCTGACTTTTGTAAGTTAAAAAAGTTTGATGGAGAATATTACCAAGTCTGGAAGAGGAAGGTTTATCTCATCCTTCAACTCAAAGATGTAGATCACGTGCTTCTGGAGGAAGAACCTATTATTCCAGATGTTGGGTCAGCTGCCGCAATCACCGCAGCTACTAAACTTCAAGCAAAATGGAGAAGAGAAAATAGTATTTGCAGGCTGCTTATCCTGAATGCTATAGAAGATTCCCTTGCAGAATCCTATTATAAGAAAACTATCACTAGATCATATGGGAATCTCTAGAAAAACTCTACGAAGAAGACAAGAACCGCAGTAAAATCTTTGTGGTTGAAAAATATCACAAGTGGTTCTTTGAGGACGAAAAGTCTATGCTGCCGCAGGTGAAGGAGTTCCTGAAATTGTGACAGAAGCTGGAAGACGAGACGATGACCCTCTCCGACAAGTTTGTTGTTGGAGGAATTGTCTCAAAGCTCCCCGCTGGGTGGAGCAAGTTCTATGCAAACATGCATAGGAAGAAGCTGGAGATCACCCTTGAAGATCTCCTGCAGGAAATCTATGTTGAGGACCAGATGCGGGCTCAACTGAAGGTGGACGCACTGTCCAAGCAATTGGCTAACGCCAATCTGGTGAATTCAAGGGAACCAAAGGAAAAGCATGCTGCTTCCAAAAGCAAGAAGAAGGACCCTGACAATCTGAAAGTCAAGGGTACTTCAATAAAGAAGAAGAAGCCAAAGTCCCACTTGGCTTACTTCAAGTGTGGCAAGAAGGGCCACTTTAAGAATGAGTGCAAAGCAAAAGCCAAGCAATCGGAGCAAGGAGAACCTAGTAAGGTAACTATGATCACAGATGTTGTTGCTATGATTGCGCAGGTTGATGCGGTAGGAACTGATGCTGACTGGTGGGTAGACACTGAAGCCACCTGCCATGTTTGCTCCAGCAAGGAGTGGTTCACCACCTACACCCCTACTTCTGATGTGGTTATGGTGGCGAATCAGGCACAAGCTAAAGTGCTTGGGATCGGGACAGTGGTATTGAAGCTGACTTCTGGCAAGTCTCTGACGCTTCAAGGCGTGAAGCATGTATCTGTTATCACCAAGAATCTGATCTCAGGAGGCCTACTCTGCAACGCAGGCCTCAGGATGGACATCAATGCTGGCCAGATGGTGATGTCTATCAAAGGAACATATTTCGGGAAAGCTTTTTATACCGAAGGAATGTTCAAAATTCAGCTTGTAAATCAGTCCAATGTAATTAATGTAATTAATGAAGTCACTCCTTCTGCTTATACTCTTGAGTTGTGGCATAATAGGCTAGGACATGTTCATTGTAAACGAATAAACAGAATGTCTAGTCTAGGACTTATCTCCAAATGTGGGGGTAAGGTAGAGAAATGTGAAGTTTGTGCTCAAACTAAGATCACAAGGAAACCCTTTCCTCGGGTTAATCGAAGTACAGATCTTCTGGAGTTAGTACACTCCGATATCTGTGACTTCAAATAGTTCTCTACAAAGGCCGGGATGAAGTATTTCATAACCTTTATCGATGACTTCTCAAAGTATGTGTTCGTCTACTTGTTGAAGGCCAAAGACGAAGCATTCGAGAAGTTCAAGGAGTTCAGAGCCGAAGCTGAGCGGCAGACTGGACAACAACTCAAAAGAATAAGAAGTGATCGAGGTAGGGAGTACAGGTCTCATGAATTCGCATCATTCTACAAAGAACATAGAATTGTCAATGAGACTACGGCTCCGTACTCTCCTCAATCAAACGGAGTAGCAGAGAGGAAGAACAGAACGTTAACAGAAATGATTAACTCAATGTTGTTGACTGCTGGCCTTCCTAAGTGCTACTGGGGAGAAGCTTTATTGACGGCCACTTTTATTCTAAATAGAGTGCCTCATGCAACTTCAGACGTTACACCTCATGAACTCTGGTTCAAGGTCAGACCTAACTTGAATGTCATTCGAGTGTGAGGGTGTCTGGCATATGTCAAGCTTCCAGATCTAAAGATTCAGAAGCTTGGGACAAGGACTACTAAGACGATCTTCTTGGGGTATGCCGAGAAGAGTGATGCTCGGAGATTTCTTGACATTGAGTCAAATTATATCATTGAATCTCGCGACACATAATATTTTGAAGACAAATTTACAAGGCACAAGAATATTGTTCTTGCGGATGTACCGGAGAACAATGAGGGTGCGCAGCAAACAGAAGTCTTCAATGAAGATGTGGTCCAAGAAGATGTTGTTGAAACAACAATTGAACCAGAACAAGCTGAGCCGTCAGCTAAGCGTGTGAGGAGGCCGAAGGACTTCGGAAGTGACTTTGTCACCTATCATGTGATAGCAGATCCGCTTACATATGATGAGGCGATGAAGACGAAAGACGCAGTTTTCTGGAAGGAGGCGATTGACAATGAAATTGATTCCATCACCTCAAATAACACTTGGGTGTTGGTTGATCTTCCTGAAGGAGCGAAACCCATCGGATGCAAATGGATCTTCAAGAAGAAGATGAAAGCAGACGGAACTATTGATAAGTTCAAGGCTAGGCTGGTAGCTAAGGGGTTTTCTCAGAAGCAGGGGATTGACTACTTTGACACATATGCTCCAGTAGCCCGGATGACCACCATCAGAATGTTGATTGCTCTCGCAGCAATACATAAGATGGTGATACATCAGATGGATGTGAAAACGGCTTTCCTAAATGGCAAGCTGACCGAAGAGATATACATGCAACAGCCAGAGGGATTTGTCGTCCAGGGTCTTGAAGACAAAGTCTGCAAGTTGGTGAAATCTTTGTACGGTCTTAAACAGGCTCCCAAGATGTGGCATGAGAAATTTAACAAGGTTATAAGATCAAATGGCTACATGGTCAGCGAGACGGACAAGTGTGTTTACACAAAATTTGCTGATGGAAGAGGTATGATCGTTTGTCTGTATGTGGACGACATGCTTATCCTAGGTACGGATATGAGCTGTGTCACGGAGACAAAGAGGTTCATCTCGAGCAAGTTCAGTATGAAGGACTTGGGGGAAGCTGATGTGATCTTAGGGATCAAGATCATCCGGACAGACACTGGACTAGCACTGTCACAGTCTCACTATATTGAGAAGATGATCACTCGCTATGGGTATCGGGATCTTTCAGGGATCGATACGCCGTACAGGTGTGATCTGAAGCTGAAGCCTAATTCAGGGAAAAGCGTCAGGCAGCTGGAGTATGCAAGCGTAATCGAGAGTTTGATGTATGCTACTACTGCCATAAGGCCTGACATAGCTTTCGCCGTAGGCATGCTGAGTCGTTTCACGAGCAACCCTGGTGTTAAATACTGGAAGGCTGTGAAACGGGTTATGAGATATCTCAAGAAGATTCAGACATATGCACTGTACTACAGTGGAGATCCGCAGGTAGTGGAAGGCTTCAGTGATGCCAGCTGGTGCTCAAATTTGGAGAGCGAGAGGTCCACAGGTGGATATATTTTCACAATGGGTGGAGCTGCTATATCATGGAAGTCGAAGAAGCAGACAATGCTCTCGCGGTCATCCATGGAATCTGAGTTCTTTGCACTTGACACCGCAGCCGAGGAAGCAGAATGGCTTCGGGAGCTTATATATGATCTTCCAGTGGTTGGGGCGTAAATATCGGTAATACCGATATACTGCGACAACCAGGCGACTGCGGCGGTGGCATCAAATGACCTCTTCAACGGAAAGAAGAGGACTGTACGGTTAAAGCACAGGGCAGTACACGATCTTATTAAGAGAGGTGTAATTGCAGTGATTGATGTTCGGAGTCAGAAAAACCTGGCGGATCCGTTCACCAAGGACCTCAAGCGCCAGCTGGTCGATGACTCAACATGTAAAATAGGCTTGAAGGCATTCTGATATTAGTTATTGTATTCCTACCATAAAGTTTTATGCTATTAGTTCAAAGATTTATCTACTAGGCATCTAGCTTTTGGTTCAAGGGAGGACCATTAACTGGAAGAATATCAGGAACGGTAGGTACATGTTCTATTGGGCATGGAGAGGTTACGGACCTATAACCACTGTTGTCTACTGTTGTTTTCTACGAAAAACGGTTCCTGTGGGAAGGTTGGCTTAATTGCCTTAATGAGTTCTCAGGCAGAGTGAATGTCTGGTGTACTTTACAGGAAGCATGGTAGAGCAGCACTACAAGGAGTGAAACTCTATGCTATAGTGTGGTGACTCCACGATAAGGTTCCTATATGTGGGGTGCTGCCCAGGAATAGGATAAAGCCTCGGCTTTGCAGGCCAAGTCACAGCGGCGTAGCACCGCAAATAGGCAGTTAGCCTAATGCTGTATGTTAAAAATAAAGAGGGGTGTAGTCAGCACTACAAAGAGGAGGAGTTCCTCATGTTACAGTGGCACGACACCACGATGAGGTACCCGGTTAGGGATAAAGCCTCAGCCTTGTAAGCCATATCGTTGCGGCGTAACACTGCAAGGGAGCCTAAGGCTTCATGCTGGGTAGTTTGGCACTACAAAGAGGCAGTTGTCTCATGCTACAGTAGTATGACACTACAAAGGTTTCCAGATATGGGGTGATTCCCAGGGAGGGGTAATGCCTTGGCTTCGGGCCATGTCATAGCGGGGTAGCACCGCAAGGGGAACGTAAAGCATTCCATGCCATGTTTCTTTATAATGAACTCACCTATAGTGTATGGACAGAGATATCATGCCGTCTCTTAAGGGTAAACTTGTAGACGCCCAAAAGTATACACTGAAACCAGGCTGTCACAGGGCCTTTAATGTGCATAGCCAGAAGCACATGTGATTACATTATGTGAGTGGGAACAACTTCAGCTATGGTACAGAATTCAAGGCTTAGTCCATTCTTGTATTATTGTCTGTTATTTTACCAATGTGGGAAGATTCAAGTCATTGCGACATCTCTCCTAATGCATGATGGACAGTCACTGTGGGGAACACTCAAATCCCATATATATTGAGATATGTGGGAGATTGTTAGGGCATTTGTATTCTTGACATGTAGAGAACTTGTTCTCTACATGCTTAGTGAAGTTTTAGTCCCACATCGGAAATGCAACATGTGGTATCTCAACATATATAGGCTTCTATGTATTGTTGGGATGTGCACATGGGTGGTGACCCAAAGGTGGAAACCATGTGGGTGATTTTACTAAGAGGTAAGAATAAGGCTCCATGGTAAGCTTCTAGCTTTTTGCTTTTGGAAAATTTATTTCCATGGAGCTAAGCCCCATAGGGGCTTAGCGACTCGGACTCGGACTCGGGCTCGGGCTCGGACTCGGGCTCAAGGGCTCATGAGGCGTAATGTGGCGTTTTGTTGGCACACTTTGCACTTAGCACGTCAGCATCGTCGCTAGGCGCATAGTGCGCTTAAGTTGCGCTCGTTGCACGAGCCACTTGCGCGGCTACGTTACGCGAGCCCCGTTACGCGAGCCCAGTTACGTCGGCCCAGTTACGCAGCCCAGTACGCGCAGTACGCGCAGTGTGCACAGCGTGCGTAGAGTGCGCAACGTACGCAGTGTGCGTAGTGTGCGCAGTGTGCACAGCGTACGCAGTGTGCGTAGAGCTGCGTAAAGGTGCTATGTGCGTAAAGTGCAAATCACGCTGGTTACGCGAGTGGCACAACTTGCGGCAGAACGTGTCTTTGCATGTTCTGAGCGGTTGCTCCATGTTCGGGGTGGTTATTACCACATCCCTAACATTGTGCTAACCGGGCAGTTGTTGCAGGGGCCTATATAAGGTCTCCTCCTTCTATCTCACAGGAAGGAATAAAAAACACAAGTAGTAGACAGAAAGTTTACAAGTGTTTAGAAGCTGTGAGAGAGAAGAGAGATATTGTACCAGCGTTGAGTTTGCACGGGAGTTCGTGTTCATCCGAGGAGTCATAAGAGCAAGAGTGTTCCAAGTTCTCCGACGAACTTGCTGGTTCCTGGAAGCTGTTCGTGTGAGGCGAATAAAGCTTTGAGCAACGGTGATCATTCACCCCAGCAGGAGTTTTTCCATCATTCGTCTGTCACCGTCTTCATTATCAGTATTCTATTAGCGCACATTCGGTGAAGTGTTTGCGTTGTTAGAATTCTGTGCACCTTCTGTGAAGTGTTGCACACCTTCTTCATTTATCAGAATTCTATTAACGCACATTCGGTGAAGTGTTTGCGTTGGTAGAAATCTGTGCACCTTCTGTGAAGTGTTGCATTAGTGAATTTCTGTTACGTACCTTCTGTGAAGTGTTACGTAATAACGATTGTTTTTACAATTGTTACGAATTCTCAGTTTTTCATCGAAAAATTGTGTCCCGGAATTAACACTAATTATATTGTATTTTGGATTTACTGAGTTTTGCATTATAAAAAAAATTACATAGAGGAATGATGACCTCATTTTTGGGATTTGTCTAAGACCTCAAAAATACTGGAGCCGGCCCTGAATAAGACAACCATGTACCATAAGCAAGAAACCAACTATTCGAGTGGCACAAGCATGGATGTCACTTTGCAACAAATCTACTAGTATTAATTGCAGACCATATTGAAATCTAGATATCCATGCCCAATTTAAAGGGTATTCCAACTTAGGCCTCGTTTGGTTCGCGGAATGAAAGGAAAAAGAAATTTTTTATTTTCCTTGTCATTCTTTTCTTTGAAATTTTTTATTTCTTATTGATTTTCCTTTCCGATGTTTGAAAATGTCAAGAAATTTGAAAAGAAAAGTGATTACTTCAATGTGAGAAAATGATTCCTTACGTGGATGGATTGAATCACTTTTTTCTCTAATTTTTTTTTTTCATTGAAAATCACTTTCCGTTCCTGCTCAATTTCTTTGGCACCCAATTATAGAAAAATAATCACTTTTCTTTTCCAATCCGGAGATTCCGTGGACCAAATGAGGCCTTAGTGTGCCCAGAGTTTTGTGAGCCTCTTTGCGGATAAGCAATCTTCCGTTCTGCAGTTTGTTATGTAGCTGAAGGTTTAGGACACATGGTTTTGTTAGGGGGGCAGTCATTTAATTTGCTTGTGATGATAATGAGAAGTAAATTTCATGCCATTTTATCTTTCCCAAAATGTACTGTTGAGTTGAACAAAATTTACTCATTTTATAGAGCTAATTTTACTTTAAAAGTGATTCACTGGATGGTAGTCAAGCAACATAGCATTTACTAATTTTTAAACCGATCATTTATGAAAATTTATGCTTGTTTATTTTTATTTTTTTGAGACACTGATTTTGATCGGCTCAAAAACCCTCCAAAACGGGTGTAATACAATTTTGGGTGGCTTTATAAACACCCCAAATTGGTGGATTATGCACGGTTTTATTATTTTGTTCCATTTATATCCTCACCAAAAATATATAATTGTAACTATTAATACCATTCTTTATTTAATTTTATTCATGTAAAAAACTTTCATAGCCGCTCGTTAGTGAATTGTCATGCATGGATTGGGCTTGTTTAAAAGCCGCTACTTAAAAACCACTCAAAATCGGACCCCTTGTAACCGCTCATAACCGGTACTTTAAGAACACCTCATAACTGCAATCCTTACTATTGCCAAGCAGACCCTTAGAAAATTGTCTTTTGCAGATGTTGCCTTCTAGTAATAATATTAGCATATAATGTTCCAATCTACTGATGTAGGCCTCATCTAAGCCGTCATCCATAAAATGTGGTTGCTACTACAAAGGATTGATCAAATTTTGCCAGTTGGCTGATCCATGCCCTTTTGCCACAGTTGTCTAGGGAGAAATATTCTAGCACACCATCTCAAACTATGAATTTCTGAGACAATGGGGACAAAGGAGGGTTTGGTCTTCAAATTTGAAGACCTATATCAATTTGTTGAGATTTATTTTCTGTAATAAATTAAAACAGTGCCTTTCACTTAAAAGTGATATGATGTTTATGCCTAGGTGTCAACAAATTAGTGGTTGGATTCACCATTCATCATTGGTCCGTGGTGAGTCCGGAGCTTTCAATAATTTCTCGCGCATGAGAGGTTTTGTGAAGATGAACAATAGGGGGGCGTTTGGTTCAAGTTTTTTAGGCTTGGGAATGGGATTTGAATTCCTTACCCATGTTTGGTATGTTTAGGATTGGGAATGAGGAGGGAATATGAGGGGGTTATGTGGGAAAGCTATTCCCATTGATGTGGGAAAGCTATTCCCAAGTCCCCCTTGGAAATATATTTGCTTTCCTAGAAATGATGTTTGACTATTTTGTTTGGACGGTTATACCCTCGTTTTATTTTCAAATTTTCAACACTCATCCCAAACATGTGAATCATCATGAAATTAGTGAAAGGGTATTAAAGTAAAACTAAATAAATTAAGATTCCTATCCACGTGTGAACCAAACATGAAAATAATTTTATTTTAAATTTTGAACTACTTATTCCCAACCTAACCAAACATGGGTATGGAAATGTTGAATTCCTTTCCCATGGAAAAGGAATTGAAAATCTATTCCTAGGAATCCAAAAACTTGATCCAAACGAGCCCTAGGTGCTTTGAATTTGGGTGGTTTGTGGGTCGGGTTAGCTTAACACCCACCCGCCCATTAAGCTGTGTATAACAGATAGCCTTTGGGCCTGGGGAGCCTTGTTTTGGGCCGGAGGTATACACTAGGATTAGCTAAGTTGTGCAGGAAAAAAAAAATAGGGTTAAGTTTTTAAGGTTGTTGGTTCATTTAGCCCAAAATTAAAAAGATAAATAATTTCTATTTTACAAAAGAAAAAGTTACATTGTCAATAGTTGTTAAAATTATTTCAGCACCCATATAACCAGATAATTGGAATAGATAAAATATATGATAATAATATTAATAGAATGATAAAATTAACCGTATTTATGTATCAACCTAAGTCAAGTTAATAGATATGCTTAATGATAATCAAATCATAACAGTGATTTAACTATCTATAATCATAAGCATAACAACAAGTGAAGTAATTTGCAACCAATTAAATTGGTAAACAAAAATTATTAGAAACGTATATATAAAAATAATTTAAAAAAATATGGCGCACACACACACACACACCAAAAAAAATTTAGGTAGACAATAGGTATTAGGGTGTGAAGGGATGCTTATCGGTACGGATAGAACAATATTCGTATCCGTATCTGATTTTTTTTATAATATCTGAATCTGATCCGACATCCGAACGGATATCTCGTTTGACGCTTCGAATTCATATTCGTCTAGTTCAGCAGATATCAGATAATATTCGATCCGATCAGCTAAAAAAATCGAATGTTATTATTCAAATATCCGAAATCCAAAAACTGAAATATTAAAATTTTATTCGTTATCCAAATATCTGAAAACCAAATTCAATTGCTCTATTTGAGCCCTTTCATCTTTTGTTTAAGAGTTCAAGAATGTTCAGCAGACTTGCTCTACATATTGTGTTGGTGCTCTTGCTCCTTGACATAAAGAGAGCTTGCTCTCAACATGCTTTGTAAAGTTTAGTCCCACATTGGAAAAGCACCATGAGTTATCTCAACATATATATGAGTATGTGTTGTTGGGATATGCACATGGGGTGGTGACCCTAAGGAGGGAACCATGTGGGTAATTTTACTAAGAGGTAAGGATAAGGTTCCAAGAAAAGCATTCATGCTTTTTGCTCTTGGAAAATTAATTTCCATTGGGGCTAGACTCGGACTCGAACTCGGACTCGGGCTCATGAGGCGTAATGTGGCGTTTTGATGGCGCACTTTGCATTAGCACGTCAGCTTCGTCGCTAGGCGCATCGTCGCTAGGCGCATAGTGCGCTTAAGTTGCGCTCGTTGCGCGAGCCACTTGCGCGGCCCAGTTGCAAGCTCAGGTTGCGCCCAAGGTGCGCTGAGTTGCGCAGGTGCGCCAGGTTGCGCGACTTGCGCAGGTGCGCCAGGTTGCGCAAGTTGCGCAGGTGCGCCAGGTTGCGCAAGGTTGCGCGAGTTGCGCAGGTGTACTGGGTTGCACGAGTTACGCAGGTGTGCTGGGTTGCGCCAGCTTGCGCCGCGCCCGTCGCGTGCGCAGTACACGCAGTGTGTGCAGTACGCGCAGCTCGTAAAATTGGCGTAACTCGCGCAGTTCATGGCTTTCCACGTTCTGACTGATTCGTAACTGATCCTGGATTTGTGGATCTGACATTATGTCGTGGCACACATTTCAGATCTGGACATTTACATCATTAGTTATATATTCAGAGCCTCTCTTCTTTCTCAATATACTTCTAAGACTTCAGAAATTCACGAAGAGAGAAGAGAGAGCTGCTACGCACCGTGTCCTTCCTCGTGCAACCGAAGTCTGTCATCGTTCCGAGCAGTCCGTCTTATAGCAATTTTTCAGAGCGTTCCAGAGTTCATTCGAACTTGCTGGTTCCTGGAAGCTGACCGTGTGGGCGGATCTAGCTTTGAGCACTGGTGTTTTTGACACCCCAGCAGGCCACCACCTTCCATCTTTCGCCTGTCACCTTCACTGCTGCCTTTAGCAATTCGGCCAGCATCTTCTTCTTAGAAGCACTGCTATCGTTTGTTACGTTTACGAAATCTTCTTAGATTTTCGTATTCCAGAATCCTTCAAGGATCTCTGTTACGCACATTCCTTGAAGCGTTGCGTTGGAACGTTGTTCTTACAACTGTTTCATTTAGTTTTCCATTAAAAAATTGTGCCCCGGTTCTAACAATCTCAAAGCTAGACCAGCGCAATGGAAAACAATCGTACCTCTCTTCTCGATTCAAGCTTTAACAAACTGGAAAAGTTCGACGGAGAACACTTTCAAATATGGAAGAGGAAAATCACCCTCAATCTACAACTGGTGGATGTCGATCATGTGCTGATTGAGATTGAACCAACGATTCCAGAAGGACCGACAACTCCAGAAGGTGGTACAGCAGATGCCATTGCTGCTGCACAAGTCAAATTGACCAAATGGAGAAGGGACAATAGTCTTTGTAGGCTATTGATTCTGAATGCAATGAAGGACTCCCTGGCAGAGTCATACTCCAAGAATCCTTCTACCAGGGATATCTGGGAGTCCTTGGGAAAGCTGTATGAAGATGACGATAATAGATCAAAAATCTTCATCGTCGAAAAGTACCATAAGTGGCTCTTCGAAGACGAGAAGGCAATGCTACCTCAGGTAAAAGATTTTTTGAAGCTGCGCCAGAAGCTAGAAGACGAGAAAATGCCCCTCGTCGACAAGTTTGTCGTTGGAGGGATTGTCTCTAAACTTCCTGCAGGATGGAGCACTTTTTATGCAAGAATGCATCGGAAGAATCTGGATATCAGCTTGGAAGATCTCCTTCAAGAGATCCATGTTGAGGACGAGATGCGTTCTCAACAGAAGATGGACACTCTATCCAAACAGTTGGCCAAGGCTAATCTGGTACAGACGAGAGAGTCCAAGGGGAAGCAGGTGGCTTCTCATAACAAGAAGAAGGATTCCACTAATCTGAAAGTGAAGGGTCCTTCATTCAAGCAACAGAAGTCCAAGTCCCACGTGACTTGTTTCAATTGTGGCAAGAAAGGCCACTACAAGAGTGAATGCAGATCCAAGCCTAAACAATCAGAGAAAGGTGAGCCTAGTAAGGTTTCTTTGGTTTCTAACCTCGTTGCTATGATCGCTCAGGTCACAACTATGGGGGCTGACTCTGACTGGTGGATAGACACCGGTACGACTTGCCATGTCTGTTCTGGGAGGGAATAGTTCGTCACATACCATCCAACTTCTGAGAAGGTTGTCATGGCAAACCAGGTCCAAGCTGAAGTTTTGGAGATCGGGACTGTGGAGCTGAAACTCACTTTCGGGAACACTCTGACGCTCCAAGGAGTAAAGCATGTTCCGGTGATTGCCAAGAACCTGATCTCTGGGAGTCTGAACGCAGGCTTGAGGATGAACATTAATGCTGGTCAGATGGTGATGTCCAAGAAGGGAACATACTTAGGGAAGGCTTATCAAACTGAAGGGATTTTTAAAATTCAGCTTGAAAACCAGTCTAATGAAATAAATGCAATCGCTATTTCTGATTGTTCTCTTGAGTTGTGGCATAATAGGCTATGACATGTTCATTGTAAAAGAATAAACAAAATGTCTAGTCTAGGATTTATCTCCAAATATGGGGGTAAGGTAGAGAAGTGTGGAGTATGTTCTCAGACAAAGATCACTAGAAAACCCTTTCATCGGGTCAATCGAAGCACAGATCTTCTGGAGTTGGTATACTCTGATATCTGTGACTTCAAACAATTTTCTACAAAAGCCGGGATGAAGTATTTCATAACCTTCATCGATGACTTCTCTAAGTACGCGTTCGTCTACTTGCTCAAGTCCAAAGACGAAGCGTTCGAGAAGTTCAAGGAGTTCAGGGCCGAAGCTGAACGACAAACTGGACAACAACTCAAGAGGTTGAGAAGTGATCGAGGCGGAGAATATCGGTCTCATGAATTCGCATCATTCTACAAAGAACATGGAATCATCTGCGAGACTACTGCTCCGTATTCTCCTCAATCTAACGGAGTAGCAGAGAGAAAAAACCGAACGTTGACAGAAATGATGAACTCAATGCTGCTAACTGCAGGTCTTCCAAAATGTTACTGGAGAGAAGCTGCATTAACGGCCACTTTCATTCTGAATAGAGTGCCTTATGCAACTTCTGACATAACTCCTCATGAACTCTGGTTCAAAGTTAGACCTAACTTGAATGTTATTCAAGTGTGGGGGTGTCTGGCTTATGTGAAGCTCCCAGATCTAAAGATTCAGAAGCTGGGGACAAGGACTACGAAGGCAATTTTCTTGGGGTATGCTGAGAAGAGTGATGCTCGGAGATTTCTTGACATTGATTCAAATCATATCGTCGAATCTTGCGATGCTGAACATTTTGAAGACAAGTTTGCAAGACACAAAAATATTGTTCTTCCAGACAATCCGGAGAATGATATAGGTGCAAATGAGACTGAGATCTCATATGAGCCCGTAGTTCAAGATGAAGTTGTTGGTGGAGAAACAACAATTGAATCAGAACTCGCTGAGCCGTCAACGAAGCGAGCAAGGAGGCCGAAGAGCTTCGGAGATGACTTCGTCACCTAAGCAGATCTGCTTACCTATGATGAGGCGATGAAGACCAGAGATGCTGTCTTCTGGAAGGAGACAATAGACAATAAAATTGACTCAATTACCTTCAATAACACATGGGTGTTAGTTGATTTACCCGAAGGATCAAAACCTATCGGATGCAAGTGGATCTTCAAGAAGAAGATAAAAGCTGATGGAACCATTGACAAGTTCAAGGCCAGGCTAGTGGCCAAGGGGTTTTTCTCAAAAACAGGAAATCGACTACTTTGACACATATGCTCCAGTAGCACGGATGACAACCATCAGATTGTTGATTGCCCTTGCGGCAATACACAAACTAGTGATACATCAAATGGATGTCAAAATAGCATTCCTGAATGGCGAGCTGACCGAGGAGATTTATATGCAACAGCCAGAAGGATTTATCGTCAGAGGCCTAGAAGACAAAGTCTGCAAGTTGGTAAAATCTCTATACGGCTTAAAGCAAGCTCCCAAAATGTGGCATGAGAAGTTGGACAAAGTTCTAAGGTCAAACGGCTACAGGGTCAGCGAAATAGACAAGTGTGTCTATACTAAATTTGCTGGCAAAAGAGGAATCATCGTTTGTCTGTACGTGGACGACAAGCTAATCCTAGGTACGGATATAAGCTGTGTCACTGAGACAAAGAAGTTCCTCTCGACAAAGTTCAGTATGAAGGACTTGGGGGATGCTGACGTTATCTTGGGACTCAAGATCATCCGGACAGACACTGGATTGGCACTGTCACAATCTCATTACATTGAGAAGATGCTCACTCGATACGGATATCATGATCTTCCTATTATTGATACGCCGTACCGAAGTGATCAGAAGCTGGAGCCAAACTCAAAGGAAAGCGTCAGGCAATTGGAGTACGCTAGCATCATCGGGAGTTTGATGTACGCCACTACTACAACTAGGCCTGACATAGCTTTCGCTGTGGGAATGCTGAGTCGATTCATAAGCAATCCAGGCGCTGAACACTGGAAAGCTGTGAAGCATGTTATGAGATATCTCAAAAAGACTCAGACATATGCACTGCACTTCAGCGGAGAGCCGCCGGTAGTAGAAGGCTTCAGTGTTGCCAGCTGGTGCTCAGAGTTGGAGAGCGAGAGGTCCACTGGTGGATTCATTTTCACAATGGGTGAAGCTGCTATATCGTGGAAGTCGAAGAAGCAGACTATGCTCTCGCGGTCTTCTATGGAATCTGAGTTCTTTGTACTTGATACCGCAGCAGATGAAGCAGAATGGCTTCGGAAGCTCATATATGATCTTCCAGTGGTTGGAGCGCAGATACCGACAATTTTGATATACTGCGACAACCAGGTGACTGCGGCGGTGGCATCAAATAATCTCTTCAACGGAAAGAAGAGAACTGTGCGATTAAAGCACAGGGCAGTGAACGATCTCATCAAGAGAGGTGTCATTACAGTAATCGATGTTCAGAGTCAGAAGAACCTGGCGGATCCGTTCACGAAGGGCCTCAAGCGTCAGCTGGTTGAAGACACAGCAGGGAAGATGGGCTTGAAGGCATTCTGATAGTATGTTTTTATAATCCTACCATAAAGTTTTATGTTATTAGTTCAAAGAGAAATCTACTAGACATCTAACTTTTGGTTCAAGGAAGGACCACTAACTGGAAAACTATCAGGTAACTTGTTCTTGGAAATATGGAAGGGTTACGAAGCCATAACCACTGTTGTCTACTATGTGTTTTCTACGGAAAATGGATCCTGTGTTGAGGGTGGCTTAAATGCCTTAATAAGTTCTCAGGCAGAGTGAATGCCTGGTGTGCTTTACAGGAAGCACGGTAGCACAGCACTACAAAGAGTAAAACTCCATGCTACAGTGGGATGACTCTACTATGAGGTTCCCAGGTAGGGGTAATGCCTCGGCTTTGTAAGCCAAGTCATAGCGACGTAGCACCGCAAATAGGCAGGTAGCCTAATGCTGTATAATAAAATTAAAGAGTTGTAGACAGCACTGCAAAGGGGAGGATGACCCCATGTTACAGTGGCACGACACCACGATGAGGTACCCGGGTAGGGGTAAAGCCTCGGCCTTGCAAGCCATGTCATTGCGGCGTAACACCGCAAGGAAGCCTTAGGCTTTATGCTGGGTAGAATGGCACTACAAAGAGGCTATGACCTCATGCTGCAGTAGTATGACACTACGATGAGGTTTCCAGATAGGGGTAATGCCTCGGCTTTAGTCCATGTCATAGCTGCGTAGCACCACAAGGAAGCGCAAGTGTCACGCCCCAGAACCAGAATACTGGAGAGCGGGGGAATGACTCAGCCAGCTACGTATTACGGGTAGAAGAATACCGTATAATACGATCAATGTTGTCTAAAAGACGAGGGGGTGCATACTACATGAAAGTCTCACTATGGTCACTTCACATCTATTGTCTCAATCATTCAAACAAGAAACAGTAATAGAGAACATGTAAGATAAAGCAGTAAGACGTCACAAACGCTCAGTCAAGATGTTCTTGATATTTGACTTTACAAATCATAGCCAGATAATGTAGCAAAGTATAC
The DNA here is from genome assembly GCA_029216955.1 of Iris pallida. Classification (NCBI taxonomy): domain Eukaryota; kingdom Viridiplantae; phylum Streptophyta; class Magnoliopsida; order Asparagales; family Iridaceae; genus Iris; species Iris pallida. The sequence goes on from JANAVB010006999.1 coordinate 2,214,037, forward strand.
ACAATTGTTATCAGCTGCAGCCTGACTTAGTTACAATTATGCAAAAGTAAGTACAAGACAATCCAACTAACATGTCGGTGCCAAACGGCAAAGTATAAAGTAAGTAACAAAATGAGCGGGGAAGTAAGGAACCCACTCGAGTCCTCCTGCGATCATTCCTCTAGTATTGACCATCTTGGAGGTGGAAGTAAGCTGAGTCCTCGGGAACCGGCTCTAAATCTGGCCATACAAAACAAGAGAGGTTAGACCTCTAATAGCAAGTACCGCAAGGAAGCACGATATGAGGAATTTAAACTAGTAACTAAGAGAATATAATAATAGATCTCTGCTTGCTACTGGGATTTACATAACGTCATGACACTTCGAACCAACCTTCCAACCAAACAAGGACAAAAGTTGGCCCGTCATGTCTCGACACACTCTGATCATCTTAGTTAGTAACAGAGTAGGTACAGTACACAACCAAATCAATTTAAACGGCCATGCAACTACTACGACTTGCTATTGTGGGTTCCAAGTTATTATGAAATTATGCGATAAAGGATTCCTCAGTTCTTACTATGCGCAAACAAGGCTAGTTTACCCAATCAATCAATTGCGCCAATCATGTATTTAGATGAGTCCCAGCGGGACGCCCGTCGTTAATATAAATGTACAATAAATAATATAAGCAGATACCACTCCCTGTCCGTGTGGCAGGTTTGCAGTATCTGTGGAAACCAGCCGGCCTGTCGGGCACTTAATAGTCCCAAAGAGGGCTGCCATATAAGAACTCGGGAATCCGTTCTCTCCATGCAATCATTATTTTATTTAACTTAACAGCCTCTATGTTGAGTGAAATCCTATGCCGTGGATCATGGTCATTCAGAATGAGTACTTTCGTACGGGGTACGATATGCACATCTCTACAACGATACCCATGCGGTTAGGTTGTAGGTCTTACATAGCGTAATACAACAATCAAAACTAGCCACAAAATAATCATGCCTTGACCATAAAGTACACATGCTGCTTTATAGAAAAATAAATAAATTGAAGCCTGCATATGCCGGTATGCCAATATTCGGGATCGGCCAATCGATTACAATAGTTCATAATTAATATGAACGTGTCTCATTCATTCAATTCAATAAGACGACTAGCCAGTCTCTTAGTTCCAACTAGGAACGCATTATCAATTATTAGTCAAGATCACAATCAATATCAATCAATGTTAATTTGGGACACGAATCGGTCAAAAGGCATCATGGGCTAGAGTTCATGCGGCCGAAAAATTATAGAAGTTCATGCGGCTGAGAATGCATATGTGGTCAGGATCTCATGCGGCCAGGAAGTGTCATGCGGCTACGAAAAACAACAGTCAACAACATGCGACCACGAAAAACAACATTCGCCAAAAAATAGTATGTCCCAGGAAACAGCATGTGCCAGGAAACTACATGTGCCAGGAAACGACATGCGCCAGAAAACAGCATGCGCCAGGAAACAGCATGCGCCAGGAAACTGCATGTGCCAGGAAACAGCATGCGCCAGAAAATAGCATGTGCCAGAAAACAGCATGCGCCAGAAACAGCATGCGCCAGGACAGCATGCGCCAGAAAACAGCATACGCCAGGAAACAGCATGCGCCAGGAAACAGCATGCGCCAAAAACAGCATGCGCCAGGACAGCATGTGCCAGGAAACAGTACGCGCCAGGAAACAGCATGCGCCAGAAACAGCATGCGTCAGGACAACATGCGTCATGACAACATGCGCCAGCAAACAGCATGGCAACAGTGTTTTGCCAGCAAACAGCATGGCAACAGTGTTTTGCCAGTAAACAGCATGCGCCACGGAAAATAGCATACGCCAGGACAGCATGCGCCAGCAAACAGCATGCGCCAGCAAACAGCATGGCAACAGCTTTTTGCCAGCAAACAGCATGCACCAGGACAGCATGTAATGCTCATCTTCTCCAATCAGCCTCTAATGGCCATGAAAACCCATGAACCAAAAAGACCATAAATCACTCAAAATAAGTCAAAATCAGGACTTCCAATAGTCTAAATTGGGTAGAATCGAATTCCCTACGACATGGAACCATCAAAACTTGAAAAATAACGTTACTAGATTAAAACCTAAAATTCTGAAAATGTATTAAACTTAGATCTACATGAAATGAGCCATGGGAATAGAAAATGCTAAGTACTAAAGTGTCTAAGAATCTTGAGAGAAAGACAATGGAACAACAAAAATGAAAATCCATCAAGAAGCGAGTTGGCACTTGTCTAGCCCTCCTAGGTTGGTGGGGGAGTTATGAGGAAGAAGAAGAGAAATGAGAAGAAGTAATGAAGAGAGAGAAAGGGGATGGGCTTTAAATGAAGGAGTGGTGGTCGGTGGGGGGTTTGTTTCGGTTCATGATGAACCAACATAATTAAACCAATCCAAGCCAAACCCAAAGCAAAGCTAAAACAGAGTATAAAAGCAGAAAGTAAAATACAGAAATAAAATTGCAGGAAATTAATTAACATGAAATTAAAGAGATTTAAATACAGAATAATACATGATAAATATTAAATAAATACGTTCCAGCAGTACATGTATTTAGAATACGTATTCCGAGAACGGGAAGTGACAGCAAGGCTTCATGCCATGTCTCTTTAATAAAGAACTTACTTTTAGTGTATGGAAAGAGATATCGGGCCGTCTCTTGAGGGTAAACTTTTAGACGCCCAAAATTATACACTAAAACCAGGCTGGCACAAGGCCTTTAATGTGCAGCCAGAAGCATGTAACTACACTTTGTGAGTGGAAAGAATTACAATTGTGGTACAGAATTCAAGGCACAGTCTATTCTTGTATCATACTGTTATTCAACCCATGCGGGTAGATTCAAGTCGTCAGCGACATCTATCCTAATGCAAAATGGACAGTTACTGTGGGGAACGCTCAACCTTAGAAACATATATATGGTGAGATATATGGGGGATTATTGGTGCTCTTTCTCCTTGACATGAAGAGAGCTTGCTCTCAACATGCTTTGTAAAGTTTAGTCCCACATTGAAAAAGTACCCTGAGTTATCTCAACATATATATGAGTATGTGTTGTTGGGATATGCACATGGGGTGGTGACCCTAAGGAGGGAACCATGTGGGTAATTTTACTAAGAGGTAAGGATAAGGCTCCAAGAAAAGCATTCATGCTTTTTTCTCTTGGGAAATTAATTTCTATTGGGGCTAAGCCCCGTAGGGGCTTAGCGACTCGGACTCGGACTCGGGCTCATGAGGCATAATGTTGCATTTTGTTTGCGCACTTTGCACTTAGCACGTCAGCTTCATCGCTAGGCGCATAGTGCGCTTAAGTTGCGCTCATTGCGCGAGCCACTTGCGCGGCCCAGTTGCGAGCTCAGGTTGCGCCTAAGGTGTGCTGAGTTGCGCAGGTGCACCAGGTTGCGCCAGCTTGCGCGAGTTGCGCAGGTGTGCCAGGTTGTGCGAGTTGCACAGGTGCGCCAGGTTGCGCGAGTTGTGCAGGTGCGCCAGGTTGTGCCAGTTGTACGAGTTGCGCAGGTGTGCTAGGTTACGCCAGCTTGCGCCGTGCGTGCCGCGTGCGCAGTACGCGCATCTCGTAAAATTGGCACAACTTGTGCAGTTCGTGGCTTTTCACGTTCAGACTGATTCGTAACTGATCCTAGATTTGTGGATCTAACGTTATGTCGTGGCACACATTTCGGATCTGGCAGTTACATCAGTAGCTATATATTCAGAGCCTCTCTTCTCTCTCAATATACTTCTAAGACTTCAGAAATTTATGAAGAGAGAAGAGAGAGCTGCTGCGCACCGTGTCCTTCCTCGTGCTACCGAAATCCGTCATCGTTCTGAGCAGTCCGTCTTAGAGGAATTTTTCAGAGCGTTCCAGAGTTCATTCGAACTTGCTGGTTCCTGGAAGCTGACCGTGTGGGCGGATCTGGCTTTGAGCACTGGTGTTTTTGACACCCCAGCAGGCCACCACCTTCCATCTTTCGCCTGTCACCTTCACTGCTGCCTTTAGCAATTCGGTCAGCATCTTCTTCTTAGAAGTACTGCTATCGTTTGCTACGTTTACAAAATCTTCTTAGATTTTCGTGTTCCAGAATCCTTTAAGGATCTCTGTTACGCACCATCCTTGAAACGTTGCGTTGGAACATTGTTCTTACAACTGTTTCATTTAGTTTTCCATTAAAAAATTGTGCCCCGGTTCTAACATATTGCTCTATTTGAACTTTTTCATCTTCTGTTGAAAATTCCAAGAATGCTGAATTTGAGGCGGCCATATATATTGTTCTACATATTTGAGCCCTTTTATCTTTTGTTTTAAATTGTAATTAATATAAATATATAATAAATGAATTGAATTATGTAAAAGTCAGTTGAGAATAAAATTATTTACTCTTCTCTAGTAATTAATATATATTATATATACATTATACTATACTATATATAAAATTTTGGATATCTGATATCCGAAATTTGTAATTTAAAGTCGGACCGAATATTAACTGATTCAAATACCTTAATATCCGAATTCGTATATGAAAAAACATAATATCCAAAAAATATTTGATTATCCGAATCCGATATACGAAATTTCTGATAATATCCGAAAGCTCGGATACAAAATCGATTCGGATTCGAATTTGCGACTATCCATTTACAGGTCTAATAGTTATGAAATGAAAAAATGAAGTGGTTGTGCCGGAGTGGTTATCAGGCATGACTAGAAATCATGTGAGCTTTGCTCGCATAGGTTCAAATCCTGTCGACCATGGTTTATATATATATATTTTTTTTCTTTTTTTAGCTCTTAAGTATTTCTGAAATAGGAGCCATTATTGGATCTGTCTTCTTTTTATCGTTCAGATGTTTAATTTGGACATTGATAAAAGGCACAACAAAATTATCAGGAGTATCATAATTTTAGGTTTTCAGGACTGTCAAAATTTTGACACTCTTAAAAGAACTCATAATTGCCAAAAATTTGACTGTCTAGCACGTATCCATAACTGTCAAAATTTTGGTAATCCTAAACATAACAAGGACAGTCAAAATTCTGGATATGTACAAGACTGTCAAAATTGTGATGTCTCTCACTTTTGGTTGTACCTTTATCCATGGCTTTAATTAGAAATTAATTTATGTCTGTATATTTGTTATAAAATATTCTAAAAATATTTCTTTAATTCTTTGTCAAAAATTTATCCATTATAAGTTTACACTGAATTTATATCGATAATTTTATCAGAAATTAAGTAAAATGACATTCCTATATTGTAGCACGCAAGACATAACAATTACAAAATATATGATGAACAAGTCTTTTATGGTCAAAAGCAACAATACTACTTTAATCTAAAAAAGATTGTGTGTAATTTTGCTACGATTTGATGATGCAGTTCGTACATAAATTGTTCGTCTTTTTTGTGTTTATCCTTCTTTCAAAATTTATAACACCACTGCTAAGGATGAGGAGCATACAAATTTTTGTAGGAGTAACAATATTTTGTTATCCTCTAATTATAGATTGGGTTGCAAATGAAGTGACGTAGTACTACTTCCTTTTCCTGGAGCCTTTAATTAGGTGTAAATCTCTAACTGCATCTAACCATATAACCATATCAGTATGCAGAAAACATACGATATTCTATGTAGACTCACATCAAATTAGATACGAGGTCTTAATTAGATGTAAAAACAAAACCCCCTCAGATTGGATTTGGTATTGTTCAATGTTGAATCATTTTATAAGTTTTACTAATTGTTGATAATTATCAACATACTGTTTATATCAAATCCAAATTGAAATAATCATTCAATGATTTTTTTTGCGGTACGGTTTTCTCCGGATCGGCGAGCAAACGTCTGGAAGGAGATTCGAACTGTGTCCACACCCATGGCATCCAGGTGTACCCAATAGGTTACACCCCCACCCACGGACATCATTCAATGGTCGATGGGTGTGTAGAAATTATTGATATTTTTATTTGATCATATCTTATCTTTGTCAAATAACCACCTGATAACTTTGTTGATAACTCTTATATATTTGTTTGTTGTTTTTGTTTTACACGTTGGGTGTATATTTAAACCAACGGGTACTCCATGAAAAATACAATTTACACATTCAAACTTCTATTTGTTCATGGTATCAGAGCAGTAAGCTTTTTCCATGGCTTCTTCTTCTTCCAATGCGTCTTCCAACGCCTCTTCTTCCTCCAACTCTTCATCCAATGATCCCCTCCATCTACATCACTCTGCTACTCTTGGCACAGTGCTTGTAACCCATGTTCTCACCCCCACAAATTATCCCACATGGAGTCTTCCATCCAAACAGCATTATCCGCACAAAATAAAATCGGGTTTGTTGATGGATCTCTCCCCCAACCTGCTTCAACGGATGCTTCTTTTGCTTCTTGGACTCGTTGTGATGCCATGGTGAAGTCCTGACTCATCAACGCCCTTTCTCCGGAGATCGCAAATAGCATCATTTATGTCCCTACAAGTCGCACTATTTGGAAGGACCTTCTTGATCGTTTTTTCTCAAAGTAATTCTCCTCGCATCTATCAATTTCGACGGGACATTGCTCTTTGTCGGCAAGATTTGGCTCCTATTTTAGTTTATTATACCCGTCTCAAGGCTTTATGGGATGAATTAACTCAAATTATTGAGTTTCCCTATGTTCATGTGGCTCGTTCACGGTTTTTCAAAAATATTTTCAGCATGAACAACTTACTCTAATACTCGTAGTAATATTTTGCTAATGGATCCGCTGCTCACTCTCAATCGAGCCTATTCTTTATTGATCCAAGAGGAGCAACAACGGATCATTATGGAGACGACGTCACCTTCATCGCCGGATTTAATGGCTATGGCCATTTTCGGTAAGAAGCAGCTTGGGATCGGCTGTAACACCCACTTTTCTAAAATGAGGGTAATTTTAAACTTTTGTAAAAGTTTATTATTTAATAATAGGATTTATGATTTATAAGAATTTTTAATTAATTTAATACTATTTAAAATTGGTGAATTATAATTTTGATGTGTTAGCTAGTGAACCATAGAACTGTTGAGCCTAGAGATTAACTATGACCATGGGGACCTAACCATGTGATTAGAATGACTATTTACAACTTTTTAGGCTAAGGGTATTTTGGTCATTTTGTGACTTTTGAATTATTTAGGATTTTGATTAATTGGTGAATTTTAGATTATTTTAATAATATTTAAATTGATATATTATGATTTTGGTCATTTTTCATATTTTAATATTTTGGGAAAATTTTATATTTTTAATATTGTTTTTATTGGATTTGTTTAGTCGGGTTTGAGTTTCGTCTCATTCCGACTTGTATTGTGACCCGGGTAGCTTAAATTCTAGATGGAACCCAATATTAAGTTAAGCATGGCCCACAAAACCCAACATTTAAGTTAGTTAATTAAACTAATTTTTATCATGTTAGAATGGTTAAGTTAGAGACTCAAAACTAGATCATTTTGACCCCAAACTTGAACCTAGTCTAGACTTAACCATATGAGACTAGAGAGGGGCAATTAGGACATTTTCCATTAGCCCTAATGTACTCTTTATGGCAGCCACCTTTAGGGGAGAATGATTCATTTCATTCATTACAATTTTGCCTCTTTTATTTTCCTTTTGTCCTTCCCTAATTTTAGAGAGCCTTCCCATTGATTTGATCTCCAAATCAAATCATTCCTTCACCAAACCTTCCCTCAATCATTCTCATTCTCCAAGGGAAGGGTGCTACCAAGGATTGGAAGAGGAGTGCAAGGAGGAGTGTCCACTTTGAGGGATCTTCGTATCGGAGCCGTGTCCTAAAGGATTTCATTGGGATTTCACTCCTAATAGGTAAAACCCATCATCTAAATCGATTTCCTTTACATATAAATTAGTTTTGAATCCGTAGGATCCATCCTCATGCATGTATCCCATTTAGATTCAAATTTGAGACCATTTGGAAGTCTCTTGAGAATTTTAGATATGTGTCTTGTGTCCTACTTGATAGATCCCAAATTAGGACACCCCATGTGTATGTATGTATGATAATAGTTTAAATAGATATTTAAATTCAGATTTAGAATAGTTAGATAGTGGATTGATCTTAGTTAGGATGGTTAGAATGAGTTTCATTTACCTATGTTTGTATCCAAGTATCTTGGCCTATATGTGTTCTTTTGTCCAAAACAACTCAAATTCGTCATAATATTCATCCACGTTTTTATTAACCAAAGCAAGTTAGAAATGTCATAACTTTTAGCTTAGAACTCCGATTTATCTTCCGTTTTTTTTAAAAGAACCGTATCGAAGTTAGCTTTCCAAATATATATTTTAATGAGCCAAATTATTTCTGTAACTTTCTGTAGAATTATTTGAGTGTCAGCTGTACGAAAGACGAACGTGTTTCGGTATTTTTGCGATTTCGGGAGCTTCCGGACACGAAAATGCGATCCGTTTGAAGTTTCGGAAAGCTTACACAAAGGGCTACAACATACTTTAATCCTAGAATTTAGTAGACACCCAATTGGTACAGTATTAATTTTAAGTAGAAGAGTGACTATACGATATATGCATTTTGTGTAACCTGTGAGCCTATGTAGTATGGGTATTAAATGAATATAGAGTATGTAATACATGATATGTTAGATGAATGAAATGATATATATATATGATATATATCCTCTTTACATTAATGTATATATATGGTTGAATGCAAGCATGTAGGAATGTAATTAATATAATGAATGTAAGCAATGCATAAATGCATGAATGAAAGAATGATATACAATGTATGCATGAAAGTATATAATGAATAGATATGAATGCAAGGTATACATGTAATGATAGATATGAATGCATAATATATAAATAATATAATGTAATATATAATGATAGCATGTATGGTAATGTAGAATATATGATGCAAGCATGTAAATGTCCACTGTTTTTTCTTTTCCTTACATTTTTCTTTCCTTTCCTTTCCTTTCCATTTCAGTTTTTCTTTTTTTTTTCCTCTTCTATTTTTACATGTTATATACAATGTATATAATGTATAGATGCATGTAAGTATGTAATATGCATAAATGAATGTCATATATGAATGAATGAATGAATCAAAGGTATAAGTAAAATATAATGCATTGTAATGAATGTTAACATATATAATGTATAAAAGTATGTATGTAAATGTGCATGAATGTATATATCTATGTAAATATACATGATGTAACATATGCCTATATATATAAATATGTATGTAATGTGGATATGCATGTATGTATGAAGGTATGTATTTATATATATTATCTATTTTATATTATGCATTGTTGTGGTTCACATTGTCTTGTGATTGTGTGAGTGCTAGCCTAGGCTTGGTTAGGCCTAGTGAGACTTGTTAGACTTGTTTGGGCTAGGACTTGACCTAGTTGACCTAATTTGACTAGTGTGGTTGACTAGAGTTGACCAAGTGTTGACTTTAGTCTAGTTTGACCTAGACAGCATGCAGATGCATTGTACATTTTATTTATCATCTCTCGTATACATCTTGACCTGTGTTGCTCTAAATAGGACTCTGTGGCTTCAGTTTGGACCTTTATACCTATCAGCTGTTCAGGTTATCAGGCGAGTACATTCTCTGACCGTTTCATACTTGTCTGGATTTACATTCTTCCTCTAGATTACTGTACTTGATGCTGACACGATTGTTATCACGGATTGGTACTATATGGATCTTCTTTTGAGATGTTATCCTCGTGTATTCACTAAATACATATTGTGATGTGCGTTTCACTTACATATTGTATTTATTGAATGTCCTTATCCTTGTATACTCATTGTGCATATTGTACTCTCATTATCACATGAGTCCCATGGATAGACCATTGTACAACTATTGTATAACATTGTACATCTATTGTATAACATTGTACACTATTGTATAAGATAACGTAACTGAAGTGGATCCTTGTGTATTGATTGGGGAGGAGGAGTAGAATTGATTATGTAATCAAATTCTATTGTGCAACATTGTATAACTATTGTATATATCCATTGTGCACTCACGTACAATGGAGTTACCATTGCATTGTCCTAAACCGTTTACATAACCATATTATACTCTAAATCAAATATTGCTTACGGTTCTTACTTATCATATATAGATATTTTCTATTATCAAATCTCTGTTGTTTTTCATATACATTTTTCTTTCAGCGTTTCCTGTATGTTACTCTATTGCATGCTTTATATTTCCTAACTTGATATGAACTGCGTGAGATATTTTGTGCTCGCTCCTGTCCTGACTGGACCTGTTGATAAATTTTACAGATAGCTTGGAGGTTGCCTGTTAGCCTAGAGGTGACATAGTAGAGGTTGTATAGATAGTTATTTTAGTTGTCTTGAGTTGTATTTACTTTATGGATTACTGTATTTGAGATTTGAGATATTTTCTGGGTTTGTGTATCTTAGACACTTAGACTTCTATCTGCGGTATCTCTTTGTGGATTTCATATTTTATCTATCTTTTGTCATGTTCTACCTTAGATGTGATTGAGACTGTATTCGCTATGTCACCTCCATTCGGAGTATATACTATACAAGTACCTTTATATTGTTAGATGTTGACCTAGGACAGCGTTCTACCATCGACACTGCGGCGTAGGCTGGACGTACCCACGTCTCGTGCCCTTACTCTAGGGTACGGGTCATGACATCGGCGCACCTTCTTCATGCAACAGTAAATCTAGTAAAAATGTTCGTGGCACTTGTTCACATTGCAATGGGAAGCGGCACGCCATAGACCGAGGCTATCGTCTACATCCCGAACTTGCACCTCCAGGTCATCCACTACCAAAATAAGCTAAATCAGCGACAAAATTAGCGACAAAATTAGCGACACAAGAAAGAAATGTCGCCAATATTTTAAACATTAGCGACGTTACTGAAAAACATCGCAAGACGTTACTGTTTGCTACGTCCAGCGAGCCACCCGATATCGGCTTCATCATCCGTCATGAGCCACCCCATTGCTACCGTCGCCAACTACTTTGCTCTCAACTTCGACTACCATGCCTTACTTTTACTCCATAATTGTTTCAACAGATGATGGCATTTTTTCAGTCTGGTAATGCAAAGCCTTCTGTGAACATGACAGGTACTCAAACTAATATTTTTTTTTCCATCTTTTCAATGGATCATTGACTCTAGGGCTACCTATCACATGATTTATGATCCTTCTCTATTTCTTTCTTCTATCAAACTTACTGTTCCATTTTACGTCAATTTGCCTAATGGTTCTCGTGCTTCGGTTTCTCATGTTGGCACTATGCGATTAAATAACTCTATTACTCTTTCTAACATTTTTTGTGTTCCTTCTTTTGGATTCAAACTTATTTCTATTAGCAAACTTGTCACTTCTTCCCAATGTTATCCTCATTTATTTCCTGGTTCATGCTTCTTTCAGGATGTGAAGATGAACATGAGGATTGGAGCGGGTGAACAATGTGCTGGCTTGTATTACTTTGCAAGTCTCTTTAATAACTTACCTACTGCCAATATTGTTTATGGATTTCCTAATAATTTTCTTTTACAACGTCAGCGCTTGGCCATGCCACATCTAAACGCTTATCATTTTTAAACTTGAATTCTATTAATTATTTATGTAATGTTTGTCCTTTTGCCAAACAAACACGTTTATCTTTTAATAAAAATATTTCAATTTCTTCAAAAGCTTTTGATTTAATCCATGCTGATATCTGGGGACCTTATCACACTCCATCTTTATGTGGATCTCGATATTTTTTTGACAATTGCAGATGATTTTACGAGATGTACTTGGATATATTTGATGTATCACAAATCTGTTGTCAAAACAATATTACCATCTTTTTTCAAAATGATTTCAACTCAATTTAACACGTCCATTAAATAAGTTAGGTCTGATAATGGTTCTGAATTTATTAACCTAAGACCATATTTTTCTAATAATGGAGTTCTTCACCAAACCTGTTGTGTTGGTACCCCTCAACAATACGACATTGCTGAAAGAAAGCACAGAGATCTCCTCAATACTGCTTGTGCTCTTCGTTTTCAGTCTCACCTTCCCATAGAGTTCTGGGGTGAATGCATATTAACTGCAACCTACTGATTAATAGACTGCCCTCTTCCGTGCTTTCCAACATTACTCCTTATGAGCGGTTATTTGGTCATCCTCCAACCTATCAACATCTTCGAGTGTTTGGATGCCTTGCTTTTGCTACTATTTTATCGTCATCTTCACGTTGTAAATTTTCCCGTAGAGCTTACAAATGCATTTTTATTGGTTATCCGTTTTCTCAAAAAGGTTTCAAATTGTATGACTTAACCTCTAAAACAAGTTTTACAAGTAGAGATGTCGTTTGCCAAGTAACCATTTTTCCATTTTCCCCAGCCAACACTCTCCTTTTGCCTAAACCATATATCGTAGCAGATCCATATCTTTCACCACTACTCCTCTTTCAAGTCCAGTCTCTGACCCACTTTCAGCCGACCAGTTGCCAAACCATCATACCCCCTCCCTTTGTCGACTCCAGCATCTGGGCCAGATTACTCTCTTGAGAGTTCTTCTCAATACACCGCTTGGATCCCGCAGCTTCAAGCTTGGATCCAGTGCTTGCCGTCATACCCAGTTCCCGGGACGAGGGTACATCAGTAGGTCCTCCCCCGCTTATCAATGCTGACGAGTCCCTTTTACGGGATTCTCAGTCGCTTATAAGTGATGTTTCATCTCCACGTTCTTCTTCTCTAACTCTGGCGTATGTTCCTCCTGCTACCGGAAAAACGTGTTCGTAGGCCACCATCTTATCTAAAGGACTTCCATTGTAATACAACAGCCATGTCTTCCTGCTCCAGTGCTTCCGCTCGTTAAGGTATTCCATTTCCCTTAGAAAATTCAATTTCATATTCTCGTCTATCTTCTACTCACCGCTCATTTGTCGCATCCATTTCCTCTATTTTAGAACCTATTTCATTCTCTCAGGCTGTGCAGGATCCCCTCTGGTGAGATGCCATGTCTGTTGAATTCAAAGTTTTGGAACAAAATAAGACTTGGTCTCTCATTTCGTTGCCGACAGGTAAGAACGCAATTGGTTATTATTGGGTTTATAAGATAAAACATAACTCTGATGGCTCTATAGAGAGATATAAGGCACGTTTGGTTGCTAAAGGTTTTACACAAATGGAGGGTCTTGATTATCATGATACTTTTGTACCAGTGGCTAAGCTTGTTATTGTTCGTTGTCTACTCTCTGTTGCCTCTGTTCATGGCTGGCCACTTCATCAGATGGATGTCCACAATGCCTTCTTACATGGGGACTTAGATGAGGAGGTTTGTATGTCTCTTCCACCCAGATTTGATCGAAAGGGGGAGAATTTGGTCTGCAAACTTCATCGTTCTTTGTATGGCATGAAACAAGCTTCACGGATGTGGTTTCAAAAATTTTCTACTGTTCTTACCTCTGCAAGCTATATTCAATCTAAATTCGATTATTCCTTATTTACAAGAGGGAAAGTATCCAGTTTTATAGCAATTTTGGTCTATGTAGATGATATTGTTATAACTGGAAATGACTCAAATGGCATTTCATCTCTTAAAGACATCCTCCATAGGCAGTTTCATATTAAATACCTTGGTCCCTTAAAATTCTTCTTAGGGATCGAGGTGGCTTGTTCTTCAAAGGGAATTGTGTTATATCAACGAAAGTTCACTTTGGATATATTAGAAGATATGGGACTTCTTAACTCAAAGCCTTGTGAGTTTTCCATAGATTTCAACATCTCCCCTTCTAGATATGAAGGTGAGGTGTTAGAGGACCTCTACTGTCTATAGAAGGCTCATTAGAAGGCTACTTTATTTACAAGTTACTCGGCAAGATATTACCTGCTTTGTTAATCTATTGAGTCAGTTTGTAAGCAAATCTCGTCACCCTCATTTTGTTGCATGTAGTTGTTCGAATTCTTAGATATTTGAAACAGACACCCGGGCAAGGTATTCTTCTCTCCTCGAAATCTTCTTTGGATCTTTGAGTATATTATGACTCGGATTGGGCAGGCTGTTAAAATACCATGCATTCTACATCACGTTATATTGCTTTCCTTGGTTCTTCTGATGTCTCTTGGCGCACCCAAAAACAAACTATTGTTTCTCGTTCTTTTGCAGAGGCTGAGTACAGGTCTATGACTTCTGTGTGCTCTGAGATTGTTCGGTTGAGATCTCATTTGAAGACTGTTTGTGTTCCTTATGTCAAACCGACTGTCTTATTTTGTCATAACTAGGCAGCCTAACATTTAGCTTATAATCCTATTTTTCATGTAAGGACGAAGCATATAGAGATCGACTATCATTTCATCAGGGAGAAAATTCAGCTTGGTGTGATACAAGTAGCTAATTTCGTCTTCTTTATAGTTGGTGGACGTCTTCCCAAAGCCTTTAGGGAAGGCTCAGTTTATCAATTTAGTTTCCAAGTTGAACATGTTAAACATCCATTGTTCAACATGAGGGGGAGTGTAGAGATTATAGATATCTTTATTTGATCATATCTTATCTTTGTCAAATAACCACATGTTATCTTTGTTGATAACTCTTGTATATGTGTTTGTTATTTTTGTTTTACATGTTGGGTGTATATATAAACCAACGGGTACTCCATGGAAAAATATAACTTACACATTCAAACTTCTATGTGTTTAGGGTGTTCATATTCATTTATGTATGAATCTCTACTGGTTCCAATTCTTCCCATATCTGTCTATAATCAATTTTTGTCAAATATGGATATAGATGTTTAAATCCTTCAAATCCTTTAAATTCAAATCAAATCCTTCCTGTATTTGTAAATCCTAACCAATCTTAAAAAATCTAAATAATAGAAATCATCAAAATTCTCTTCTCTCTCTCTATATATAAACTGATCGATCCATCCCGAAACCACCTTTGACCGTCACCCGAAGAGATGCTGCCACAGCCACCAGAAGCAGAAGGAGGAGTAGAGTTGCGCTGCTTGCAGGACCTCCCTTCCGATATCGTTCGCTCCATAGCGGAGCGTGTCTCCGGCATCGACGACTTCCTCCGTCTCGGTACAGTGTGCAGGCCGTGGTCAGAAGCCCTAACAGGCTGTCGGCCGTCGTTACTCGGCCAGTTCCCCTGGCTGGTGCCGACTGCCAAATTAACATCCTCCAACGACGAGGAGGAAGATGTAGTACTCCCCATATAGAGAAAATTTATGAAATGCCCAAAAATTTAAAAAGTTTTATGAAAAACCCACCCCAAAATAAACTTTCATCGCGTGCCCAGCATTAACTTAAAAATTAAAAAAAGGGCACGGCATGACCCTTTTGCCCTTCTAATTTATTAAGAATATCAACAAACCCAGCAAGTTTTATGAAAAACGGTTCGATTCCAGACTCTTCAAAAAAGTGTCTCTATCGCTCCCTCCTCTTCCATACTCTGTTCTGTTGCGATTTTAGGTCATCTCCTCCAAAAATCTTAGAAATTTCTTACAAGAAATCGCCAGTGAATCTCCATCACAATGTCGCAATCATCAGCAATAGAAGTAGACCAAGTTAGAGAAGAAGGAGAAGAAGTAGTTGGAAAACAACAGAAAGGAGGGAAGAAAGTTAAGAAGGTTGCTCGTAGACGAAATGCTCCAAAAGAAAAAGAAGTGCAAGAAGCAGTAGAAGAACAAGAACACGAAGAACAACAAGAACAAGATCAAGAACAACAAGAAGCAGTAGCAGTGGGAGAAGAAGAAGATCAAGAAGAAGGGAAGAAAAAAGGTAAAACTTTGAGTCTTGTTCATTCTCCGTTTATATTGACGCGGCAAATGAAAATGATCATTCTCCGTCTATAAAATACACGGAGGATGCCCTTTCTGTGTCATTTGAACTAGAACTGGCCATTCTCCGTCTATTTTGAGACGGAGAATGGCATTCTCCGTGTTTAAACACACGGAGAATGTTCATTTCTGTGTTTTTGACCTAAAGAACGAGCATTCTCCGCCTAATATGAGACGGAGAATGACATTCTCCGTCTGTAAAATAGACGGAGAATGAACTTTCTTCTTGCATTAACCTAGAGAAATGAACATTCTCCGTCTCACTGACACGGAGAATGCCATTCTCCGTCTATTTTATAACGGAGAATGACGTTCTCTGTCTATTTTGACGCGGAGAATGGCATTCTCTTTGTAATTTGACCTAGAGAATGAGCATTCTCCGCCTTATTGAGACGGAGAATGTCATTCTCTGGGTCAAAATAAAGGGAGAATGCCATTCCCCGTGTTAAAACAAAACGGAGAATGATATTCTCCGTCTATTTTGAGACGGAGAATGGCATTCTCTCTTTATTTTGATCTAAAGAACGAGCATTCTCCGCCTAATATGAGACGGAGAATGGCATTCTCCGTATTAAAACACGCGGAGAATGGCATTCTCCTTGTAATTTGACCTAGAGAATGAGCATTCTCCGCCTTATTGAGACGGAGAATGTCATTCTCTGGTTCAAAATAAAGGGAGAATGCCATTCCCCGTGTTAAAACAAAACGGAGAATGACATTCTCCGTCTATTTTGAGACGGAGAATGGCATTCTCCGTCTATTTTAAAATGGAGAATGGCATTCTCCCTTTATTTTGATCTAAAGAACGAGCATTCTCCGCCTAATATGAGACGGAGAATGGCATTCTCCGCCTTACTTAGACGGAGAATGCTCATTCTCCGGGACAAAATAAAGGGAGAATGTCATTCTCCATGTATTTTGACCTAGAGAATGAGCATTCTCCGTCTTACTGACGCAGAGAATGAGCATTCTCCGTCTTGCTAACGCGGAGAATGGCATTCTCCGTATTAAAACACGCGGAGAATGGCATTCTCCTTGTAATTTGACCTAGAGAATGAGCATTCTCCGCCTTATTGAGACGGAGAATGTCATTCTCTGGGTCAAAATAAAGGGAGAATGCCATTCCCCGTGTTAAAACAAAACGGAGAATGACATTCTCCGTCTGTTTTGAGACGGAGAATGGCATTCTCCGTCTATTTTAAAACGGAGAATGGCATTCTCCCTTTATTTTGATCTAAAGAACGAGCATTCTCCGCCTAATATGAGACGGAGAATGGCATTCTCTGCCTTACTTAGACGGAGAATGCTCATTCTCCGGGACAAAATAAAGGGAGAATGTCATTCTTCTTGTATTTTGACCTAGAGAATGAGCATTCTCCGTCTTTCTAAAGCGGAGAATGAGCATTCTCCGTCTTGCTAACGCGGAGAATGGCATTCTCCGTTTTAAAACACGCGGAGAATGCCATTCCCCGTGTTAATACAAAACGGAGAATGCCATTCTCCGTGTCAAAATAGACGTAGAATGATATTCTCCGTCTATTTTGACACGGAGAATGCCATTCTCCGTTTGAATACAAAACGGAGAATGCTCATTCTCCGTCTATTTTGACACGGAGAATGACATTCTCCGTCTAATATTAGACGGAGAATGGCTTTCTCTTTATTATAATAAAGAAGAATGTTGACGTAAACCTAATTGTTGTTGTTTTTAGGGAAAAAAACTGTCAGGAACAGAGACGAAAGACTTTTCCGTGCAACATTCACCCCAGTACTCTCTCTCATGGATGAGGTGAAGGAAAAGTTTCGCCATTTGCCTGAAGCAGTTGTCGAAAGCTTGAAGAATGTAGGATTCTACAACTTCATAGATGTATTCTACAGAACTAAGGTGAAAAAATCAGAACTGACTAAAGTCATCCAAGGTCTGGAGAAGTTGATGGGGACTTATTTGGAAGAAGATGGAATTGGATATTTCCAATTGAGCAGCAGTGTCAAAGTAGCACCAACTGCTGATGAGATGGCAACCATTTTCGGTCTGCCAATGAATGATGACACTGAAGTTGATGAGAAGTATTTGAAGATCATCACTGAGAAGCAGAAGACCCCCCCACCAGCAGACTCATTCAGCATGTGTACAAAACACTTCACAAGATTGCTGAAAAATTCCAAGGGCAAAAATGCTGAAGTCTCAAACGCAGAAGTTAGGAAAAGGATATTAGAGCTGCTGGGGGGCGAAAATGCAAGTCCCGATAAGGTGGCCAAGTTAATAGTATTCAACTTGTGCCAAACAACATTCTTCACCAGAATGGGGGGGTCGAACTTGCCATACAAGTTCTTCGCTCTGGTGGAGAGCACAGATGTTATAAAAAGCATCTGTTGGCCTCGGATTATACTGGGGTACGTCATGGACAGCATAAAGAGGGCTGTCACAAAATCTGAAGATGGTGATGTTGATATATCGTACAAGAAGATTGAAGGTTGTACGATATACTTCTTGTATTGGTTTGCAGAGCACAGTCGACTGGTAGAAAGGAAGTGCAAACCAACAGTCGCATCTCCGAGATTCTGCACATGGGATGGAAATAAAATCTCGATATTCCTAAAAAATGAATATCAAGGTGCTAAAATAGATTCGGATTTGATATTCAATGATCTTGTTGCATTGAATGTTGATGAACTTGAAGAAGTCCCAGCAGAGCAGCAATATATAGAAGGTGGAGATAATTCTGTTGATGAAGAAGAACCACAAGCTGAAGCTCAAGCACCAGCACCCTCTACAGCTGACAATGTAGACATGTTGCGTGTCTTGCAGGAGAAATCTCAGCTTATCGCTGAGAATGAGCAACTCCAGGAAAGAGCCCAGCAACTAGCGGCAGATGTAGCCCAACAACGTGCTGTGGGGCTCGTTGCTGATGGCTTGGAGAAGGAGTTAGACTCTTTAAGGAATGAGAAATCGCTCCTTATTGATGATAATAAGAAACTCCTTAAGCAAGTTGAAGAACTGGAGGCACAGGGGTCGGAACTAGACTCCCTGAGAAAGCAGAAGTCTGAGCTTACTGCTGATAATGAGAAGCTTCGTCAACATGTTGAGGAGCTACTTCTAAAAGGTAAGATTTTATATTTTTTGTCTATTTTAATCTGTAATTACATGTATCTAACAAGGAGAATGACCATTCTCCGTTATAAATAGACGGAGAATGTCATTCTCCGTATTAAAACACACTTAGAATGACATTCTCCGTCTATTTTGACACGGAGAATGACATTCTTCGCTAGTATTTTGACACGGAGAATGACATTTTCTGTATTTTGACATAGAAATGACCATTCTCCGTATGTTTTGACACGGAGAATGTCATTCTCCGTCTAATATTAGACGGAGAATGACATTCTCCGTCTAATATTAGACGGAGAATGACATTCTCCGTCTAAATTGACACGGAGAATGTCATTCTCCGTCTATTTGGAAACGGAGAATGACATTCTCCGTCTATTTTGACACGGAGAATGTCATTCTCCGTCTAAATTGACACGGAGAATGACATTGTTTTTAAAAAGAAGATTATATAATATTGACATCATACCTCTTGTTCTTGTTTGTTTTTATATCAGTGAAAATGACAGAGGATCTGAAAAAAGAGAATGAAAAGCTAACTAATGATAATAACAGACTTCTAGAGGAAGTTGCCTCGTTGAATGACGAAGTCAAGAATAAGAACGATACAATCGTTAACCTTGAAGCAATGGCTAGAGCATTGGAAAGAGGGGATACTCAAGCAGTTCCCCAGAAGCATTACACAAGATCAAATGTACCTGCTGCAGATGAGGATGATTTTACTACATTGCAAAAGAAGAAAACATCCGATGCTACAACAAGTAAGAAGGCAGGTCCTGGTCGGAAAAGAAAAGCTGCTTCTAGTCCCAGTAAGAATGTAGCTCCTGCTGGGAAAAAAAAAGCTCCTTCCAGCCCCAAGAAGGTCGACAATAAAAAGGAGATGTCAGCTCCTGAAGAACTTGAAGAATCTCCTCAAACAGCAAAGCTTGTTAGAGATAGGAAAATGCTGATGCAATGTCCGAAGCTCAGACTTTGGAACCTTGCAGACGATGAGCTGAAGCAAGTATACAGGAGCATCGTATACACAAGAAGGATGTCTCCAACGTAAGTATTCTAAACTTGAACCAATTTCTGTACAATTCACAAGGGAGAATGATCATTCTCCGTCTCATTTAAAACGGAGAATGACATTCTCCGTCCAATTTATAACGGAGAATGATCATTCTCCGTTTATATTGACGCGGCAAATGAAAATGATCATTCTCCGTCTATAAAATACACGGAGGATGGCCTTTCTGTGTCATTTGAACTAGAAATGGCCATCCTCCGTCTATTTTGAGATGGAGAATGGTGTTTAAACACACGGAGAATGGCATTTTCTGTGTTTTTGACCTAAATGAAGATCATTCTCCGCCTAATATGAGACGGAGAATGTCATTCTCCGTTATAAAATAGACGGAGAATGACCTCTCTTATTGCATTAACCTAGAGAAATGAACATTCTCCGTCTCACTGACACGGAGAATGCCATTCTCCGTCTATTTTATAACGGAGAATGGCATTCTCCTTGTATTTTGACCTAGAGAATGAGCATTCTCCGCCTTATTGAGACGGAGAATGTCATTCTCTGGGTCAAAATAAAGGGAGAATGATCATTCTCCGTCTATTTTAAAACGGAGAATGATCATTCTTCGTCCCATTTAAAACGGAGAATGATCATTCTCCGTCTTATTTAAAACGGAGAATGACATTCTCCGTCCATTTCATAACGGAGAATGATCATTCTCTATTGGAGTTATTTTTTATGCAATTTTATCATTAGCCTATATTATTATCATAATCGAAACTAAATTAATGTGCAGTGAATATGTATACATGTACTTTCCAAGTGCTCCAGAAGAATGTAAAATAAGAAGAAGAAACAATGATGTCAGCATGTTGTTAAGTGCTAAAGATTTTCAAGACATAATAAATGAGGCGGATATAGAAGCCGGTGTTATGAACTACCTAATAAAGCTTATGAACGAAGTTCAAGCCGAATTAAGGCAGAACATTCAGTCAAGCTCGCAGGGTGCACAATGTAAATGGTTTGCAATCATGATGCCCCATTCATTGGTAAGAATCGAAACTGAAAAATAAATATTAATGTGTACAGCTACTAATAGTGTTGTAAAAAACTAACTCATGTTATTATTTTATTTTTTTTTCTTCTGGAAAACAGGGTACTGCCAAGATTATCGATAAAGAAAATCCAACAGAAGGAGCAATATACAATTTCAAAGTTGATATAGAAGATTTTATCATGGAGCTGGAAGATGACATTGAATGGCTATTCGTGCCACTCTTCCGCGAGGAGAATAAACACTATACGCTGCTGGCATTCAACTTCAGCTCCTATGTTTGGACGCACTACAACTCATTGCGGAAAAACACAGGCGCTAAGGGAATCGAGGATGCAACATACATGAAGAATAAAATTGAGCCAATTATAATAAAGAAGATTGCATTGATGAGTAATAAAAGCCCAGCAATCTCGGAATATGAAACAACAGAGCTCAAGGTTTGCAAAGAATGTCCACAGCAACTAACACCCAGCTGCCTGCTGTATGTTTCATATTATATTGAAAAGTTGTCGAGATATCCATTTGATTTACAGAAGAAAACAAACAAAGAAGTTCACAATACTATTGTAAAGAGAAGGCTAGATTTGGCTAAGGCTTTGCTTATGAGTGAATGTGCAGTTCCTTTTGTACAATAAAAGAAAATGACAATGTAAATTGGCTAACAAATTCATTGTATATATTCTGTTTGTCAGGTTTCTTTTGTAATGTATTTGTTTTCCTTTGTAATAAAATTCAATTTTTCGACTAATTTACATTGTTCTATATATGTAAATCTGTTTTGTTAAAGTTCTGTTGTTTGATTCAAACCTATGATGTCATTTATCTGTGTTAATACAAACTTATAATGTGTGCATTTGGAACTTAGAAATGGTCATTCTCCGTTTCGTATGAGACGGAGAATGTCATTCTCCGGGTCAATAGAGACGGAGAATGCCATTCTGCTTGTATTTTAACCTAGAGAATGAGCATTCTCCGTCTTACTGACGCGGAGAATGGCATTCTCCATTTTAAAACACGCGGAGAATGATTATTCTTTGTATTTTTGACCTAGAAAGTAACATTATCCGTCTTAGGGACGCGGAGAATGCCATTCTCCGTGTCAAAATAGACGGAGAATGTCATTCTCCGGGTCAAAAGAAACGGAGAATGGCATTCTCCTTGTAATTTGACCTAGAGAATGAGCATTCTCCGTCTTACTGATGCGGAGAATGGCATTCTCCGTTTTAAAACACGCGGATAATGATTATTCTCCTTGTATTTTTGACCTAGTAAGGAACATTCTCCGTCTTAGTGACGCGGAGAATGGCCATTCTCCGTGTCAAAATAGACGGAGAATGTCATTCTCCGGGTCAAAAGAGACGGAGAATGCCATTCTCCTTTTATTTTGACCTAGAGAATGAGCATTCTCCGTCTTACTGACGCGGAGAATGGCATTCTCCGTTTTAAAACACGCGAAGAATGATTATTCTCCTTGTATTTTTGACCTAGTAAGGAACATTGTCCGTCTTAGTGACGCGGAGAATGGCCATTCTCCGTTTCGAATGAGACGGAGAATGTCATTCTCCGGGTCAAAAGAGACGGAGAATGCCATTCTCCTTGTATTTTGACCTAGAGAATGAGCATTCTCCGTCTTACTGATGCGGATACAACGCAATGGGCGAATGGACACATACAACAAGTGATCGCATAGGAAGTGGCCCGTGCCTATAAATAGGCCCTGGAGGAGAGAGAAATTTCATTATTCCCTTCTCTTTCAGTTTTTCAGAAAACTCTTCGTCTTTTTTCTTTAATAACCATGTCTCCAAAGGTCGCCAAGAGATCCGCGAAGGGCAAGGGGGCTGCGCCGAGTGACTCTCCTCCTGCGGCAGTGTCCTCGGCAGTGGTGAAGGAGGAGATGCTGCCTTCTCTCATCAAACAAGGGTCACCGTTCGTTAAGGAGGAGGTGATACAAAAAATTGAAGTAAAAGAAGAATTGTCGATGATCGGGGAAGGAATTACTCCCAAGATTGAAGCTGCTGTGAAAGAGGAGCCCAAGTCTGAGGGTAGTAGCACTGGAAGTTCTGACCATCCAGCCCCGGCCGACGACCTTGATCAATTACATCCTACATATGCGAAATGGTTGAGGGAATGGTATATCCCTCGACACAGATAGGGTCCGCGGGTTTTCATAAATTTTCGTATTTTGTATTGGTATTTCTATCTGTCTTCAGGTTTATGTTTCACTCCTTTTGGACATCAAATGTAATCCTCTACTTCTTGCCCTGATGAAGATATGAAGAACCTTTTCTTTTGCTCATGAGATGTAGTCCTGTGAATGTAACTGAAGCGGAATGTCATTCTCCGTGTCAAAATAGACGGATAATGCCATTCTCCGTCTTAAAATACACGGAGAATTACATTATCTTTGTATTTTGACTTATAAATAACCATTCTCCGTGTATATAAAACGGAGAATGGCATTCTCTGTGTTAATAAAAACGAAGAATAGCATTTTCTGTGTTTTTTGACCTATAGAATGAACATTCTCCGTCTTACTGACGCGGAGAATGTCATTCTCCGAGTCAAAATAGACGGAGAATGGCATTCTCCCTCGCATTAACCTAGAGAAATGAACATTCTCCGTTCCAAAATAGACGGAGAATGCCATTCTATTTGTATTTTGACCTAGAGAATGAGCATTCTCCGTCTTACTGATACGGAGAATGTCATTCTCCGTTTTAAAACACGCGGAAAATGATTATTCTTTGTATTTTTGACCTAGAAAGCAACATTGTCCGTCTTAGGGACGCGGAGAATGCCATTCTCCGTGTCCAAATAGACGGAGAATGTCATTCTCCGGGTCAATAGAGACGGAGAATGCCATTCTGCTTGTATTTTGACCTAGAGAATGAGCATTCTCCGTCTTACTGACGTGGAGAATGACATTCTCCGTTTTAAAACACGCGGAGAATGATTATTCTTTGTATTTTTGACCTAGAAAGGAACATTGTCCGTCTTAGGGATGCGGAGAATGCAATTCTCCGTTTCGTATGAGACGGAGAATGTCATTCTCCGGGTCAAAAAAGACGGAGAATGCCATTCTGCTTGTATTTTGACCTAGAGAATGAGCATTCTCCGTCTTACTGACGCGGAGAATGGCATTCTCCGTTTTAAAACACGCGGAGAATGATTATTCTTTGTATTTTTGACCTAGAAAGCAACATTATCCGTCTTAGGGACGCGGAGAATGCCATTCTCCGTGTCCAAATAGACGGAGAATGTCATTCTCCGGGTCAAAAGAGACGGAGAATGCCATTCTGCTTGTATTTTGACCTAGAGAATGAGCATTCTCCGTCTTACTGACGCGGAGAATGGCATTCTCCGTTTTAAAACACGCGGAGAATGATTATTCTCCTTCTATTTTTGACTTATAAATGGCCATTCTCCGTGTATCTAAAACGGAGAATGATTATTCTCCGTGTTAAAACACACGGAGAATGGTCATTCAATACATTATAAAGTCAGAGAGTATAAAGGAGAATAAGTTCTTATGCTGATATGCAGAATTCAAACTATTACCATTGATATCAAAAAATGTAAGATATGTATTCAAAAAACAATTTCCAGTTATATAAAAGAAGGAATATATTTGTATGTATTAACGAGGGGGCGCTGCCCCCTCGACCGCCGTAGCAGCACGTGGAGGCAGAGGACAAGTGCTGCGATTGTGATTGCATAATTCAAAACAATTCTGGCACCTTATCTTTCTCTTCTCTTTTCCCTTGTTCTCATATTTGCTCTTGTAACGGTCCACTTTTGGTCGTCCAGGACCACGTTTCGGAACAGGGGGTAGAACAACATCAGTGGGATTATTTTCAAACTATTTTTCGCAATCTGGAACAGGACGAATAGCACATGAATATAACTTCCGGTAATAATCTGATGTCCAATACTGCTCCACAAAGTCGTAAACAGATTTATCTGAACCAACTCTGATGCATTGTATTGCATGGCTGCATGGGAATCCATATACCTTCCATCTACGACAACTACAATGACAATCAAGAAGATTCACCATGTGGGAGGAAGTATCTGCGATCACCTCAAATTCGAAATCACCGGACCGATATACCCTATAACACATGCCATCATCTGTAAGCTGCTTCAGCATATCCTCAGCGTATGGAGTCAATTTGCTATTCAAACCAATTGCATCCTTGTGGCGATCCGAAATCATCTTCATCATCTTCACACGGATGACATTTACAATTGCTGAAATAGGCAATTTCTTCTCAGCCTTTATCCATGCATTGAATGACTCTGCACAACTAGAAGCAACCTCACCGTATCTACATCCCGGGAAGAATGCGTTTGACCAGTGTTCAGGTTTTTGTTTATTCATCCAATTCACAACATGACCACAATTCAGATCATAAATCTTCTTGATTGCTTGTCTATACCCACCTTTATACAGAAAAACAAATAAGTAATAAAGAATTAGGTCAATTCACAAAATTATGAAAAAATAAGTGCATTCTCATAAGGATAATAGTCATTCTCCGTTCAAAAGCTAACGGAGAATGATATTCTCCGTTCTATGCAAGACGGAGAATACCATTCTCCGTTCAAAAGCTAACGGAGAATGCTATTCTCCGTTCTATGTTGGACGGAGAATGGTCATTCTCCGTGTGATTGAAACGGAGAATGACTATTCTCCGTCTTACTGACACGGAGAATGGTCATTCTCCTTGTTAAATTAATGGTAAATGCATAAAAAATGTGCATATATCTGTCTCATTAACACACCTGGAGTTAGAGCATATACTGCTTGCCTCCAAGCTTCAAGTACATGCGGATACAATCTTTCATTTCCTTTCTCTTTCATCGGTATGTTATTCTTCATGTGATAATAGCAATAGCTATGGTAATCATTAGGAAACACTTTAGGGACTTCAGAAACTAGACCAGTGCCTTGATCCGAAAGAAAAATAATACGCCTACTACATCCAACAACATTCTTTAGATTTCTAAGGAACCATTCCCAATTATCGCCATCTTCGCCTGAGACTATACCGTATGCAATAGGGTAGAACTGTTGGTTACCATTCTTCGCTGTAGCAGACATCAAACATCCTCTAAACCTACCTGTAAGGAAAGTAGCATCCAAATATAGCATTGGACGACAATATTGAAAGCCTTCTACGCAAGCCCCATATGAAAGAAAAAGCCGCTCAAACCTCATTGATGAATCATCTTTCTGGAAGTCGATAACGGAACCATTATTGGTTTCCTTTACCTTGTTGACATACCAACACAAGTCACTGTAAGATCTAACATCATCTCCGTACATTTCCTGGTGCACCAGCCTAATGCCATGGTATGCCTGCCCGTAGGTAACAGATAAGCCGTAGTCGACCTTGAAATCATCGACAATAGATTTTGCTGACTTTTTAGGATGCATCCGAACAATGTCACTAACCAAACTTTTCACAAACTTTGCTGGAACAACCTGATTACCTTTATCCATATAGCCAGCTCCACAATTATGTTCTCCCACATACCTCTTCACCTCAAAAATTTGATTATCTTTCGAAATAGATATAGCATGGAAGCTCCACAAACAAGCACGTGTCTTGTAATTCTTGCAGCAAACAGTATACCTCCCCGGCTCAGATTTCAAAATGTGAAATGGATGACGAGATTCAAAACATACCTTTCTAACAGCATTCCTAACTTCTTCAACACCATTTAGAAAAATCTGACCAACACCAGTAATTGATCCAGGCCACATATCCGATTTCCTCTTCTTCACTGTCTCAGTTGAGCCCTCATAAAATTGTACTACTCGTTTGTCCTTTACAGTAGGAGAAGATCTACTCAAAGAACTAGAGGAGGAAGACGAAGGTCCCATGTAAAAGCTTTGACAAGAAAAAGATGTTGATGAAGAACATTGAGAGTATATTTGCTCCACAAATAGATCAAAACTCACATCATGAGTACCGTTAAAACCACCAACCAATGAGCGAAGCCAAAAATCACTTTCAACATACAGTTCAGTCCCATCAGAGTGCAAAAACCTGAAACGGAAGGAAAGTGGATCCAAAGAAGTCCATCGATCGCACACTTTATTCTTTAAAAAATCCACGGTACTTTCATGTGTGACACGGCAGGAAACTATGTCTCCCTTGAAACAAATGTTAACTAAACAACTTGATTCCATATCTTCCCCCCCTGATAACATAAAAACATAAGAGGCCACAAATAGAACAATAAAATTCTCATCTAATAATGATTATTCTCCGTCTAAAAATAACGGAGAATAAATATCCTCAGTTGGAACTAACTTATAATGATCATTCTCCGTCTAAATCAAAACGGAGAATGTCATTCTCCGTCCTAATTAAGACGGAGAATGTCATTCTCCGTTCAAATTAAAACGGAGAATGTCATTCTCCGTCCTAATTAAGACGGAGAATGGCATTCTCCGTCCTAAAAACATACGGATAATGATCTTTATAAGAAGTAATTGTCATTCTCCTTTAAAATATAACGGAGAATGCTATTCGCATAAAATAACAAGATTAAATATCTCACTAACATTTTCTAAGTTAATAATCTTCATAACAAAATCAAATTCAGCATAAATTTTGAGATATACGAAGCTGATGGATGAATTTCTACAGATCTGAACTCTCACCTTGTTTTAAGATCTATAAAAAGACGGAGAAGAAGATCTTCTATCCACAATTGACCTAATCGCCGGAAACCACGAAGATGATGTTGATGATGATGATGATCGATGATGATGAAGGATGATCGACGTTCGACTGACGAAAACCACAGTGAACTACGAACGATTCTGCGATCTCTAATAAAGATTATATCAATGGATTTCAAATTTCTCGTGAAGAAGAAGAAGAATACGAATTTCTCAATCCAAATCTGAGTTTGCGAATTCATAATTATATATAGATGTCCAAATTTACGCGAAGGGGTATTTTTGGAATTATGATAATGGCAAATTTTGTAAATACATAGCAACTAGAGAGAATCTTGAAATATTTAACGTGTAAAAACTTAATTCTGGGCATTTCATAAAAATAATCCAGCGGGTGGGCATTTTATAAAAGCCCACCCCGAAATTGGGCTTCTCAGCAATTTTCAGCCCCATATATTCTCCTAACAACCATCGAGTCAGCACCTTCCTGGTCCCCAGAGACAGCGGAGGAGGCTTCGCCGAAGTTGTCGGATACTACCGTGGGTGGCTAGTCACCATGGACGACGTCTGGCTCGACTTCGACGTCTTCAAGCCCGTGATAGGAGACCGAGCCAGCCTCCCCTCCTTCTACACCCTCTAACCTCCTTTCCCTTATTTTTCTCCTCCTGGGCAGCAGAAGTGAAGTCATTATAGCTGTTGTCGTATACTGCTTCAAGCCTCAGAATGCCTACGGTATTGCCTTTGCTGAGGTCAGGGGCAACACTTGGAGCGGCCGCATCGGGCTGCCTTTCCTTGTTACAGATGTCATCTACTTCCGCATCAAATTCTTCGTCGTGAACATCGAAGGTCGATACCAGATAATCGAGCCGCCCAGTGGCACCGAGCCGCCCAGGTTGGCAGTGGCATCGTAGATCCCTCCCATGTTCTGGCAGGGATCCTACTTCACGTTCCTATTGTCTCCATCTTCCGGTCACCTACTGGCAGTAGGGGGAGATCAACCACAAGATTGTAATTTCTTGTTATCAAGTACAACCTTCGTCTCCTCGTCCTTGGGTTGAAGTTAGGGATTTGGGAGATGAGGCTCTCTTCCTCGACGACAGATATGCCATGTTGCTCCGAGTGGCCATCGAGAACAGCAACAACATCAGCACCAGAAGAAATTGTATCTACTTCATCTACGGTAGTAATAATGACGGATTTGTCTGCATGTTAGATGTAGAGAAGGGGGTCTTTGAAGACCCATTACTTGAACAACGATCCTTTATGAAGAATTCTTCGTGTTGGCCCTTAATCAAGCAGTCGTGTTGGTTTCTACCTTCCCTGTCATAACTATCATGGATCCTGCCATATCATTTATCTCAAATCTTCTTCTTTCTTCTACATAAGGTCTGATTATTCGATTTTGTGTGTGTGTAGGGGGGGAGGGGAGGGTGTCATGTCCTAACCCAAAAAATTGTATTAATTTCATCTGAATCAATCGTCCTTATTTGGAGCGTGATGTCGTACGAGTCTGAAGTTGCACTCGTGTAAGTTAAGGTGACAGATTCTCAAAATGGTTGTCTCAATTATAAAACATAAGTAGCGATAAAAGGTGGAGTAACATCAGTCTATACAAAATAAATCTTTATTGATAATGACGCTGATTACAATGGCTTGAATAGTCCAACTGAATATGCCAATTTGCTTACAACACTAATGATCTCTCTAGCACACAAAGGATATCTACGTTCCATACATTATGTCTTTTATATAACATCCAATGGCCCTCGGCCGAAACATCTTCATGTTGCATGCCGAGCTCCAGTGCGGTCGCACGCTTCGAAACACTAAGGAACTCCATGCCTCATCACGTCCAAGCGAAACTCCGCCACGAGCAAACCATTCCCTGAACCTGCAAGCAATCTAGTGGGGGATCAGTATTAATCCTCTCGTGTACTAATGAGACCCACTCGCCTAAACCAACCCTAAGTAATTTAGTGAAACATGTATCCTATTATGTAATCTTTCTATTATTGCCCGAGGATTAGTTTCATGGCAATATTCAAAACAGTAAAGATTGGGAGTCAAAGTATATGCTGACATAGAGTATACTTTAGGATTATCAACAAAGTTGACAGTCCTACATTATGTTAGTACTTTCAACAAACTTGACAGTGCTACATTATGTTAGGACTCTCAACTTCGTTGGCAGTCCTAGCATAAAGTTTGGGCTGCCCTTAGGTAAAATATTGAGTGGCAAAATTGTAAATAAATAAATAAAAATTGGGTTGCCCTCAAGTAAATTATGAAGTTCCTTTAGAATTTCCCTTTCTTTTTTCCATATATAACTTAAAAACTAGGGATGTAAATTAGAGTGAGTCGTTATATATATATATATATATATATATATATATATATATATATATATATATATATATATATATATATATATATATATATATATATATGGAGGGTATCGTCTGCTCAAACTTATCTTCGAGACGGTGGTTTGGCACTTGGAGGGAACACAATCGGCGTATCTTCAGAGGAATTTTCCTCTGTATATTTGTTGTACAAAGAAGTATAGAAGTTGATATAGATATCATTAATCCCAAATGATATTTTGTGATTTGGGTTGGATTATAATATTATAAGTTTGGAGATTATCAATTATGTTTAGCTTCTTCGATATATATATATATATATATATATATATATATATATATATATATATATATATATATATATATATATATATATATATATATATATATATATATATTTAGGGTAGACTACCACTAAAATCAGAAGGCAAAACAAACAAAAACTCGCTACAAAGGGTGGGCTTAAACATTACCCACCTTGTTCTTTGTATCCTCTTTTATAGAAAAAATAATGCCAATAGGCGAATTGCTCAATTTATCAAAATTACGGCGATTTTGTTCCCTCCTAATATGTTAAACTGCAACCAGAAGCCTAAGTCGTGCTTTCTCTGAACCAGTTGCTCCCTTTGTGCCTCATCATAAAAAATGTCTGGATGGTCTTTTGGACATTCTCATCATGAGTTTTTGCAATACCCAGTTTTTCCTGTTGCAAATTCCAAATGTACCAACTAAATTCGCATTTGAAAAACAAGTGATCAACATCTTCATCTTGTCTGGAGCAAAGGACACACACCTTTCCTTCAATTTTAACTCCAAATCTGATAAGTCTGTCCATGGTGAGCAACTGACTTTTAATCACCTTGTAAAAATGCATCTAAAATTTTGTTGCAGCTCCCTTGACCTATATAAATTCAAACCACTCTACCCTCGAATGCTTTAGACGAATTGGGGGGTTCCCCTAGCAATTTGCGGACTCACCCATAGAGGGACGAGTGATCCATCTTCTCAAAATTGTCAACCAAACTGAAAATACTGCATCCCTGCATCTTCCTGCATCCCTCTTTGTAGCAAAAGTCTTCCTCAATTTAGGATCTCCCTGGTGTGGTATACCTAGACTATTTGGGTTGCCATTAGAAGGGAGCCTAACCTTTTCTTCATTCGTCTTGTACACCACTAATTTGGAGTAGTCTTCTCCTTCATTTTCTACCAATGTATCCTCCTTTGGAGTATGGCATGTGTCACGCCCCAATTTTGAAGAATCGATAGTCGTCCGCTGGGCGTGATCCCGTGTGAACCTAGGTTGCGATCGCATAAGGCATAGTCATAAGGTAATCCGAAGCACAACATCTAAGAGAGAGTACAGACAAATTGAACAACACATTGAGATAGAGAAACTTTGCATTTTATTGATAATAGGCAACCGTTCGAGAAAACTACGCCTTATGCATAAGTTGTCCAATGACCGTTTTTGCAGATTCATGAAATACTCAATCTTTTTACTAAAATATTTAACTCTCTTTTGGTGTGAAACTGACCCTTTTCTTTGAACTTAGTCATTTATGCACTTTAGCCGTATCATTGCGATAAACGTTAATCGATTCATCCTTTGATTTGCATAGGCTAAGTAAATAAGGCATAAGAAAGCAGGCATCAGTTTTTCATGTAAAGTAGTTCGATAGCAAGTGTTTTGTGAAGAATCGTGCCAAGATTTCATTGATTCTACTCTATGGCGACAAGCATTATTTTTGTGTTTCATATTTGATTCTGAAATAGAGGGTCGAGGCGAAGAATGTCAGCCACTCACCTTAGTCTTTTCTTCAGGTGAGGGACTGGTTGGCTGCGCTTAGATGTCGCCTACGCGATCACCTGCAATCGCATAAGCAACTGATTAGAATATTGTATTATTCAAGGAATTCGATACGAATGCGAAGTTCAAAAACGCAAGCTATAAAAACCATCGAAAACATTCACGAAAACGTATTTACGAAAACCAAAGCCAAAGCAAGCGCGGCATGAAAAGCAGAGCAACGGGAGATCTCTCCCGATTCAGCTGCAGAGCCAATCCTTGAGGTGCAACCCGCTGAATATGGAACTTAATTCCGAAGAATCCTTTCCATAAGGAGAAAAGGATCTTAATTCAAATGTTCCCGTTCGACTGATTCAACCGATCCCGATCTATCGGTCCTAACTGAATCGGTAGTGACAGTGTTCGTTTCTCGCGTACCCCGTGGACGAAAATGGGGCACAATATAAGGATGGGGTACTACACCATGTGTGTATCAACATATCATTGTCGAAATTAGGACTCTCAAATCTCCTGCAGCCATATGATCTTGGCCCAATTGGTGATTTCTATTTTCCTTCCCCGCTCCTCGACATTTCGCCAGAATGTTGTTGAGGTCGAAAACTATGCATGTCTCATTTTCCATTTCCTTACCCTCTAATGGATTATAATCCTCCTCCATATTCTGCCTGGTAGACTCATTAACTGCTACATCCTTATTACTAGCAGTCCTTACCTTTTGAAGCTCTAGCTCCACCTTGGTTGTACCATTCCTTTCTATACAAAACTATTTTGTATGCCCAAAATAATGAAAAATTGAAGAAGAAGGAGGAACCCATTTATACTCCACTCTGTGTTCAATAATTTCCCTGTCTGGCAACTCTATCGGCACCGAAGACGACAATACTTTTGTAGCTGCAACTTCGATAAACACACGAGCATGTGACAATTGAGCTAGCATGGCAGTTGGCTCATCAATCTTTAATGGCATTCCCATCACACTAGAAATCTTCATAATAGCGATACTGATCCAGAGTCTCAGACTAAACTTTTTCTTTGCACCAAACCGGGTAACTTCATGCATAGGCGACACTTTAATAAATACTTGATCGCCTTCTTAAAACTCGAGGGATCGATGATGGACTTCCGCGTAACTTTTCTGTCGACTATGCGTAGTCTTTAATCTTTCCCAAATAAGCTTGAGCTTTTCCACGATCTGTTCCACCAGCTCTGGGCCAAGAATATGCCGTTCTTTGACTTTATTCTAGCAAATAGTTGATCTACACTTCCTACCGTACAAGGCTTCGTATGGTGCCATTTGGATGCTGGATTGATAGCTATTGTTGTATACAAATTCGGCCAACGGTAGATGAACGTCTCAACTCGACTTGAAGTCAATTGTGCAGAGCCGTAACATATCTTCGAGAATCTGATTCACATGCTCCGTTTGGTATCGGTCTGGGGATGGTAAGATGAGCTGAACTGCAACTTGGTACCTAGAGCTGACTGAAGGCTACTCCAGAAGCACGATAGAAATTATGCATCCCGATCAGAGATGATGGATACAGGGACTCCACGCAGTCGTACTATATCGTCAAGATAAATCTGAGCCAGGCGATCAACACTCCAAGTA
The DNA here is from genome assembly GCA_029216955.1 of Iris pallida. Classification (NCBI taxonomy): domain Eukaryota; kingdom Viridiplantae; phylum Streptophyta; class Magnoliopsida; order Asparagales; family Iridaceae; genus Iris; species Iris pallida. The sequence continues at coordinate 2,247,588 of JANAVB010006999.1, forward strand.
ACTTTAATGGCAATAAAGTACGCTGACTTGGTTAGTCGATCAACGATGACCCAGATGGCATCATTTCCCCGCGATGTCTTCGGCATGCCAATAACAAAGTCCATAGTGACATGATCCCATTTCCATTCTGGAATCGCAAGGTTCTACATCTCCCCGCCCGGTCTATGATGCTCAGCTTTTACCTGCTGACAGGCCATGCATTAGGACATGAAAAGTGCCACATCTCTCTTCATTCCGTGCCACTAGAAGGTCATGCGGAGGTCCTTGTAAATTTTTATGCTACCAGGATGCAATGTATATTTCACGTAGTATGCCTCCATTAATATTTTTTTTCTAAGTTCTAAATCATCCGTAACGCATAGCCTACCCTTCATTCGAAGCACGCCAATTTCATCTACCGCAAAGTCGGTCGCACTATCCATTGAAACTTGCTCTCATACTTTCTTCAGGTACAGATCATCCTTCTGAACGGTCTTGATCTTTTATCGTAAGCTCGGCTCTAGCTACAGCTGTGCCAACTGCATATCCCTGAATCGAACCCGAAGGTCAATGCCCATCTCTTCTAGGTCACGTAGCAGTCTACGGTCAAGGATAGCGAGGCAATATACTTATGACTCGCAGCATCTGCCATAATATTTTCCTTGTCTGGCGTATATTCAATAGCCAAGTCGTAATCTTCGATCAGTTCAAGACAGCGTCTTTGCCGCAAGTTCAGCTCCTTCTGCGTGAATAGATACTTGAGGCTCTTTTGATCCGTATAGATCGTGCATGCCACACAATAAAGATAGTGATGCCACAATTTCAACATGAATACAATCACCGCTAACTCTAGGTCATGGGTGGGATAGTTCATCTCGTGTGACTTTAGCTGTCGGGAAGCAAAAGATATCACCTTGTTCTGTTGCATCAGCACACACCCCAAACCCTGACCGGATGCATCGCTAAATATTTGGAATCCCTCATTCCCTTCTGGAAGTGCAAGTATCGGGACCGGGATGAGCCGTTGCTTTAACTCCTGGATGGAAGCTTCATAGTCGTCTGACCATTCAAAAGCGACTCCTTTCTGGGTGAGGCGAGTCAGAGGCAACACAATCTTCGCAAAGTCTTTCACGAAGCGTCGATAGTATCCTGCTAAGCCAAGGAAGCTTTGATTCTCGCCGACTAATGCTAGCCATTTCCAATCGACAATTGATTCAACTTTTTTTGGGTCGACTGTAATCCTTTCGGATGAAATAATGTGTCCAAAAAATGCGACATTGCTCAGCCAAAATTCACACTTGCTCCACTTCGCATACAACTTATTTTTTTGAAAGGTCTGAAGTACGGTCTGCAGATGCTCAGCATATTGCCGTTGTTCCTTCGAGTAGACGAGTATATCGTCGATGAAGACTCTACGAACTTGTCGAGTAAGGCTCGAAACACCCGATTCATCAAATCTATGAAAGCAGCTGGGGCGTTCGTTGGGCCGAACGACATTACCAGGGATTCGTAATGGCCGTATCGAGTACGGAAGGCTGACTTCGACACATCGTTTGGCTTGATCTTGAGTTGATGGTAGCCCGATTAAAGATCAATTTTAGAAAATACTGAAGCGCCTTGCAACTGATCGAACAGGTCGTCTATGCGGGGCAATGGATATTTGTTCCGGACGGTGGCTTTGTTCAGCTCTCGGTAGTTGATACAAAGACGCATTTAGCCATACTTCTTTTTGACAAACAACACGGGCGCTCCCTATGGCGAGATGCTAGGTCGTATGAATCCCTTGTCGAGCAACTTTTGCAACTGTACTTTGAGTTTCTTAAGTTCTACAGGGGCCATTCTGTACGGGACTTTAGAGATCGGTCTGGTATCGGAGAATGTGTCAATGGTGAACTCTATCTCTCGATCAGATGGCATGCCAGGAAGCTCATCCGAAAATACGTCTGGGAATTCTGCCACAACGTTGGCCTGACCTGCGTTTGTACCATCCTATCTCATGTCCCGAACAGACGCTAAATAGCCTTCAGACCCAGAATGCAGCATCCTTTGAGCCGATATTGCCGAGATCACCATGCAGGTCGATGATGCCTCACCACATGAATAGCAGAATTTAGGCACTCTAGGTATACAGAAGTTGACCGTCTTTTCGGCACAGTCGATGGTTGCATTGCATGGACCGAGCCAATCCATTACCAGAATGATATCGTAGTCCTTAATATCTAGGACTATCTGTCACTCTACTTTTTCAGTATTTTCAAAATCCTAAATTTATTTTTGGATTAATGATTAATAGTATAATTGATTTTCAAATAATAAGTGTTATAACTATTTTGGAGGGAATTAAATTAGAGCAGAATTTCAAATTTTAAAAATTTGTTGTAACCAACTATTAGTTGTCCCCACCTTTTCTAACTGATTTTGAGGGATCCATGCAAAATGTAAAAAGGGCTAGGGTTTTTATGTTAATAGACCAATGGTGGAGGGACTTTATTTCATAATTTCATTTCTACTTATATTGTGCTGAGGAAAGACTCCTCAATTCTATTTTTTCTTGAGCCAATGCTCCTTTCTATTTCCCCAATCTTCCACTGTGAGCTCAACCCTAGATTCTAACTCCGGCGATGGCGACGAAGACGGGTCTTTCTCCGGCGTCTGAGCCACCACAGCAGCACCACCACTCCGGCAGCGACCTCATGGCTAGAGATTCATCATCTCCAGTGAACAGCCACAACGACTACGACAACTACGACGATAATGACTACGACGAAGACGAGTGGATCGGTCTCCTCCATTGATCATCGTAATATCAGTTCGATTTCGCAATCGAGTAAGTTGTTAGCATGTTCCAGTCGTTCTCTGTTGCTATCTTCCTTGATCTGAATTCGTTTTTGGTGTGAATTATAGTTTGAAGAAAGTAGTTCTCAAGAATTTTTCTTAACGCTCTTGATTTGTTCTAGATTTGATCCCTACGATCAATCAGAAGGTAAGGATTATCATTTGAAACGGTGATTTCGTTTGTGTTCTTTCCTTGATTTTGTTCTTCATTTGGTATGGAGAAGATAGATCGAGATTTTGGAATTCGAAGTGAATCTGGAAGTGTTGATTCTTTTGCACTGTTTTCCATTGGAGTTTCGATTCTGATTTCTTTTTTGATTGTGGAGTTCTTTTCTGATTTTGATCGTCTTCTGGAAGTTTTGGTTGGGATGCCGATCTAATTTTGATCAGTAGATCTTGGAGTTAAATTTCTAAAACTCTTGGTTTCGAAGAAACAAAGCAGACGTAGGAAATTGACTCTGTCATTTTGTTTATATCATGTTCGATGAAATGTTGCAGAGAACTAGAGATCTCATCTGGACACGGGACCTACGTATCTGACACGTGATCGATGTCTTTATTTCTTCTATCAGCCAATTGCTTCAGGTATTTTCTAATCGATTGTTGTTTAATTGGTTGATTCATGCTTAGTTGATGTGGAGCTTATTAATTTAGTATTTAAGTTCGATCTTGCTGTGTCCAAGTTGTTGCGGTATCGAGGGTTGCTGTGTCAGTTTGGGTTGTTTCCAAGTTGTTACAGTATCGATGGTTGTTGTGTCAGTTGGGATTGTGTCCGAGTTGGATGCTGGGATGATGTCGAGGGGAGGGGATGCATGGCTGAGCATTTGTTTGTTCAAGCTATAGTTAATTTTGTGTGGGGTGTTCATTTTGAATTTATGACAATTAGAGTATTAGCATTCTTGATTCATTTTTTTTGGCCAGATGGAGTACGGCTGGTTTATGTAAGTCTGGGTGAAGGAGGGGCTTGTGAGCACATGTTACTCTAACGCTGTTAACTCAATTTCCTTCTGTTATGAGTCAGCTGTTGGTAAATGACTCTGTATGGATTCAATTATAAACTTGTAATAATTTTGATGCTTGATGGATAGACATCATGAAATTATGGAGTTTGATTTATGGGCTAGTTGGAAGTATCAGTCTGTGAATGTTAGTAGTTTTATAATTGATGTAAGTTGAATGCTTGTTAATTATACAGGGTGTACTGTCAGTTGGGATATTGTGGTAGGTATCATTAGTTCTTATAGAAACATCATATATATTGTGGCACTTTTCTAGAATCTAAGTCTATATTTTGTCTATAAGTATCTTAGATTAATGATGTTTCCCTTAAAACTCTGTTTTGATATTGCCTATATAGCTAGGTTTTTAAATGGCGAATTTATGAATAGAGTATATTATGTTACAGGAATTTTGATAAGTAATGGGTAGAAACCTAACCCTTTAGCATTACCTTACCTTTAGACAAGTTAAAGAAATTACAAGAAGTTGACTAAGACTTGTTTAGAATTTAACTAGTTAATGTATCCTATAAACATTTTGTGAATAAATAGGAGTTACAGGTGAATGATTAGAACTGTCTAGATTTTAATCAATTATAAAATTATTAACAGGAGGACATCCAGCATTACTATTCCTACTTGGTCACCCTGAGCAAGGCAAGTATACTCCTCGGACTTGTCCATTACTTCATGTCTTGTATTAATGCTTGTATCTCCTTGTTGACACGATATTTCACGAGATTGTCTTGTAAATTTTTCCCTGAGTTTACTTGTGTCTGGGAGAGGAAATACTACAGATGTGTGATCAAATCCAAGTTACTATTCATGTGAATAGCTTAGGCCCTACATCGTGCCCGCGGGACCGAAGCCGTACCATTTCATGTTCCCTGAATCTACCCAAGCTGATCACACACTCTAGATGTATTTCGATATATTGCACACATCAGGTTCATTGTGTATTTCATGTTCAGGTTGTATTTCATGTTCCCTGTATTTACTTTTCAGTATTCATGTTCAGGTTTTATGTCATGTTCTCATTTCTCGTACTTTATATTTTTCTTGTATTTATTTCAATACCATGATGTTCATGTTCATTTCCTTGGATATACTTAGCTCCGCTCCTGACTAGGATATGTTGCAGGTGAGATGGAGGCTATTTGTGTCACTTATTACGGGAAGGAGCCTGGAGGCACCTATGAGCTAGCAGATGTTGCTCTGGACTTAGAGGCTGGGAAGGCCTAGTGCCTACCCTTTAGTTTCATTTGGACTTTATATTAGATACATCAGTTTACATTTCATTTGCTAGAAATTGTAATAATTCTTAGACATGTACTTTGATTCTGGGATTCGATATTATAGATGTTGTGGTTATATTCATTCTTATCTGGACTTGTAGTTTTCCTAGAGATTGGTACAGGTTACTTCATCGTATCTAACGACGAAGGCTGAGCGTGTCTAACGACGAAGGCTGGGCGTGTCTAACGACGAAGGCTGGGCGTGTCCGACTCTTGTCCGATTATTCGGAAGCAAATTGTGACATATTTTTAGTGGTGTCCCATACATGTCTATCCTAATGGGACCTAGGTATTAGCCTACTATTGGGGAACTTGATTAAACTAGGAAAACTTGATCACAGCATAGAAAAATCGAGAAATAAGGGTATATCAGGTATATCAGGTACATTAACATTATAAAAATATGGTTTATTTTTGGGTTTTAGGGTTTGTCAATTAACAAAGTTTTCTTTCTTTTGTAGGATGGTCAATACGAGGAAGACCGCGGATTAGCTCCGAGTTGCAGACAGCACGGGACAGTCTGCATCAGACGTTCCAGTAGAGCAGCTTCCGCCACCGCCTCCTATCTTTCCTCCGTTGCCCCCGACGATGATGTTCGACGGCGCCCAGGTGATGGCCATGATCCAGCAGTTTATGGAGGCTCAGAACCGCCAGGCCGTACAGTTTCGAACGACAGTAGTGGATGCACTCAGGACTTGAGAGCCGATAGGGACTAGCAGAACCTCTGTCCGATGGATTTCTGGGGTCATGAGGGGATTGTATATGCGGATGAGTGGCTAGAAAATGCGGAGCGGATGCTGAAGATGGCGAGGATCTCTGATGACCTGAAGGTGGAAGTGGCGAGCATGCGACTTTTTGATTTTGCCAGAGCCTGGTACCGAGAGGAGCCCCAGTTAGCTGCACCCCAGGTTCTTTGGACAGACTTTAAAACTCTGTTCAAGGAGAAGTTCTTTCCCGACATTGAGCGAGACGAGCTTCGGATGCAGTTCGAGGCATTATAGCATGGGACTATGACGGTGGCAGAGTATACGTCAGAGTTCACCCGACTCAGCATGTTCGCAGAGAACCTAGTCGGCACGCCAGAGAAGAGGGCTTGGAGGTTCAAGAAGGGCCTCACCAGAGAGTTGCGGCATGCAGTGGCGATCACCCAGACGACGACTTATTCAAGCATTCTCAAGATTGCTTAAGCTGTAGAGAAGGAGATGGACCCGAGGCCCAAGATGGATAGGGACATCAGCAGCCCAAGATGGATAGGGACATCAGCAGTAGCACCTAACAGGAATCGGCAAAGAGGACTCAGATTCAGACTCAGACGAGGCCACCACAGCCGACATCAGTTCAGGATCGTCCTGCCAGAGTTTCTGTAGTTCAGCATCAGAGACAACAGGAGATCACTTGCACATACTGTCAGAGGCCAGGACACCACGTGGAGGTCTGTCACAAGAGGCTCGGACTTTGCCTATTCTGCGGATCAGACGCTCATCAGATGAGAGATTGCCAGCAGGCCACAGCCAGCCTAGTAGGAGGACCCCTAGGAGCTGGAGGGCCACCACCTGCACCATCCAGAGCACTACCTGCTGCACCCCAGAGAGGAGGACTAGTGCTACCACCTCAGTAGCAGAGATTTGCACAGCACCAGCAACAGCAAAGAGGAGGACCACAGCGGGGACGTGCTTACAACATGACCGCAGTTGAGAAGGAGAAGGCAACTCCAGATGTTATCACAGGTTCTATCATCATATATTCATTTCCTGCCATTGCATTGTTTGATTCTGGAGCCACATATAGCTTTGTATCATATGAGTTTCTGTATAGACCCGGCTTCACACCTAAGCCCACTAGGAGGAACTGTCGGATTATGGCAGGAGGAGGGTATAGTTCCAGTTAATGAGATGGTGGATTGCCTTATCACTATAGCGGGGAGGGAGCTTAGGGCTCGACTTCTAGTGATGCCATTGCCCGAATTTGATGTAGTCCTCAGCATCGACTGGATGAGTGAGCAGTTTGCTGTAATAGACTGCTATGAAGGGAAGGTTACTTTCAGCCCGCCTGGAGTTCCGTCGTTCGAGGTCAGAAGATAGATCGCTGAGAGGCCAGAGGGAGTCTACTTCGGGGTAGTTACAGAAGACTAGGAGTTGCCGTATCCGCTGATTGCAGAGTTTTTCGACGTCTTTCACGAGGAGTTGCCAGGATTGCCGCCAGATCGAGATGTGGAGTTCAGCATCGACCTAGTGCCCGGATTAGCACCGAAGTCCCAATATTGCTACAAGATCAACCTGAAGAAAGCTGCATAGTTGAAGGCCCAGATTGATGAGTTGGAAGGCAAGGGTTTTATTCGGTCCAGTGCTTCACCCTGGGGATCCCCAGTACTCTTCGTGCCGAAGAAGGATGGGACTGTTAGGATGTGTATCGATTATCATATACTCAATAACATCACCATCCAGAATAAATACCCATTGCCGTGGATAGATGAGCTGTTTGATCTGCTGAGTGGGGCGAAGGTCTTTTCCAAGATTGACCTTCGGTCGGGATATCATCAAATGAAGGTTCGGGAGCAGAATATTCTGAAGACAGCTTTTAATACTCGCTAGGGCCAGTATAAATTTTTGGTAATGCCGTTCGGACTCACCAATGCCCTAGCAGTATTTATGAACTTGATGAATAATATTTTTCATAAGTATCTGGACAAGTTTGTCGTAGTCTTTATTGACAATATCTTGATATATTCGAAGACCGAGGAGGAGCATGTGGAGCACCTGCGGATTGTGTTGGAGATTCTGTAGAAGGAGAAGCTGTACGGGAAGCTCTGAAGTGCGAGTTCTTCTTGGACAGAGTGGAGTTCTTGGGGCATATGGTGACTGGAGAGGAGATTTCTGTAGATCCCAAGAAGATTGAAGCTATGGAAGCATGGGCACCTCCCAAGTTAGTAGCAGAGATTCCTAGTTTTCTAGCGCTAGCAGGATACTACCGAAAGTTCGTGAAAGATTTTGCTAAGATAGCAGAGCCAATGACGAAGCTTACGCGGAAGGACGAGGAGTTCATCTGGAACGACGCCTGCCAGGCAGCATTTGAAGAATTGAAGAGAAGACTCACTACAACACCAGTTCTAGCTTTACCATCTGGATCTGGAGGATTTGTCATCTACAACGATGCATCAGAAAAAAACTTAGGATGTGTGCTTGAGCAGAACAAGAGGGTCATTGCTTATGCTTCTAGACAGTTGAGACCTCATGAGAAGAATTACCCTACACATGACTTGGAGCTTACATCAGTCATTTTTGTCTTAAAACTGTGGAAGCACTATTTATATGGAGAGAGAGTGGACATCTTCACGGACCATAAAAGCCTGAAGTATGTCTTCACTCAGAAGGAACTGAATATGAGGCAGCGAAGATGGCTGGAACTCATGAAGGATTTCGACATCAATCTGTAATACCATCTTGGAAAGACGAATGTGGTAGCAGATGCTCTCATTCTATATCCTGTTCCTTTGTTTCTTATTATGGATCGACATCTTCTAGAGGATCTTGAGAGTCCGGGGATCGAGATTGTTCTTCCGGGAGTTGGAGGGCAGCTGATGCACATGCAGATACAGTCAGGATTGATAGAAAAGATAAAGGAGGCCTAGTTTCTAGATAAGGGACTCCGATGTCTCAGAGGCCAGGCAGAGGCAGGATTGCTCTATGATTTCACTATTGCAGATGATGGATCCCTGAGGCACGGAAACCAGTTGTGTGTGCCCAAGGATTTGTGGAAGGAGGTTATGTAGGAGGCCCACCAGTCGCAGTATTTTATTCATCCTGGATCTACCAAGATGTATAAGGATCTGCGGGAGTATGTTTGGTGGTATGGGATGAAACGAGAGGTTGCCAGATTCGTTTTCAGATGCCTTGTGTGCCAGCAAGTCAAGGCGGAGCGCCAGAGACCAGTAGGACTACTCCAGCCTTTACCTATTCTGGAGTGGAAGTGGGAACACATAACCATGGATTTTGTCTCTAGTTTACTGCGTACGCCCGGTGGCAAGGATGCTATTTGGGTTATCGTGGACAGACGGACAAAATCTGCTCACTTCACTCCGTTCAAGGTAGGGTTGTCGACCGAGAAGCTTACAGACCACTATATGCGACAGATTATGCGGATTCACGGGGTGCCGATGAGCATCATTTCAGACAGGAACAGCCGCTTCACATCGTATTTCTGGAGGAGTCTACAGTTGAGCATGGGTTCACAGTTGAAGTTCAGCACCGCCTATCATCCACGGACGGATGGGCAGTCCGGGAGGACCATTCAGACACTGGAAGACATGCTACGAGTTTGCGTACTTGACTTCGGTGGTTCGTAGGAGGATCACTTGCATCTTGTGGAGTTTGCCTATAACAACAGTTATCAGGCTAGCATCGAGATGACACCGTTCGAGGCACTGTACGGACGGAGATGTCGTACACCTTTATCTCAGGACAACATTGGCAAGAGGACTATACTTGGGACAGAGATGGTGGTAGATTCAGCTGAGAAGATCAGACTGATCTGAGAGCGTCTTAGAGTTGCACAGGATCGACATAAGCACTGGGCGAACAACAGCTGACGGCCACTGGAGTTCGCAGTTGGAGATAGAGTGTTCCTGAAGATCTCGCCGACCAGAGGCATCATTCGTTTTGGCAGATGTGGAAAGCTCAGTCTGAGGTACATCGGGCCTTTCAACGCTACGGCACGGATTGGTGAGGTGGCATATTGACTAGCGCTTCCAGCTAGCTTGGAGGGAGTGCATGATGTCTTTCACGTGTCCCAGCTTCGACGCTATATTCCAGATCCGAGCCATGTGGTGGACTACTCAGAGCTAGAGGTGGGTCCGAGCTTGACTTACGAGGAAAAGCGGGGGGAGATCCTTGATCGGAGGGAGAAGCAACTGCGGAATCAGACTATTCTACTTGTCCGAGTCATGTGGAGACATCACACTTCGGAAGAGTCCACGTGGGAGCGCGAGAACGAGATGCGGGAGCGATATCCCAATTTGTTTGCTTGATTGTGTTGTTTTGTTTTGAGAATATTTAATACATGACTTGTGATTAAAACACTCATTAGTTGTGTTCTCACTTTTGAGATTTCATTTTTGTTCTTCAATTTTGAGGACGAAAATATTTTAAGGTGGAGAGATTTGTCACTCTACTTTTTCAGTATTTTCAAAATCCTAAATTTATTTTCGGATTAATGATTAATTGTTTAATTGATTTTCAAATAATAAGTGTTATAACTATTTTGGAGGGAATTGAATTAGAGCAGGATTTCAAATTTTAAAAATTTGTTGTAACCAACTATCAGTGGTCCCCACCTTTTCTAACTGATTTTGAGGGATCCATGCAAAATATAAAAAGGGTAGGGTTTTTATGTTAATAGACCAATGGTGGAGGGACTTTATTGCGTAATTTCATTTCTACTTATATTGTGCTGAGGAGAGAGACACCTCAATTCTATTTCTTCTCGAGCCAGTGCTCCTTCCCATTTCTCCAATCTTCCACTGTGAGCTCAACCCTAGATTCTAACTCCAGCGATGGCTAAGAAGACAGGACTCTTCTCCGGCGTTTGAGCTACCACAGCAGCGCCACCACTCCGGCAGCGACCTCATAGCTAGAGATTCATCGTCTCCAGTGAACAGCCACAACGACTACGACGATGACAACTACGACGACGACGAGTGGATCAGTCTTATCCGGTGATCGTCGCAACATCAGTTCGATTTCGCAATCGAGTAAGTTGTTAGCATGTTCCAGTCGATCTCTGTTTCTATCTTCCTTGATTTGAATTCATTTTTGGTGTGAATTATAGTTTGAAGACAGTAGATCTAGAGAATTTTCTTAACGCTCCTGATTTGTTCTGGATTTGATCCCTACGATCAATTGGAAGGTAAGGATTATCATTTGAACCTGTGATTTCATTTGTGTTCTTTTCTTGATTTTTTTCTTCATCTGGTATGGAGAAGATAGATCGAGATTTGGGGAATGCGAAGTGAATCTGGAAGTGTTGATTCTTTTGCTCTGTTTTCTATTAGAGTTTCGATTCTGATTTCGTTTTTGATTGTGGAGTTCGTTTCTGATTTTGATCGACTTCTCGAAGTTATGGTTGGGATGCCGATCTAATTTTGATCAGTATATCTTGGAGTTAAATTTCTGAAACTCTTGGTTTCGAAGAAACAAATCAGACGTAGGAAATTGACTCTGTCATTTTGTTCATCGCATGTTCGATGAAATGTTGCAGAGTACTTAAGATCTCTTCTGGACACGAGACCTACGTATCTGACACGTGATCGGTATCTTTATTTTTTCTATCAGCCGATTGCTTCAGGTATTTTCTAATCGATTGTTGTTTAATTGGTTGATTCGTGCTTAGTTGATGTGGAGCTTATTATTTCAGTATTTAAGTTCGAGCTTGCTGTGTCCAAGTTGTTGCGGTATCGAGGGTTGCTGTGTCAGTTGGGGTTATGTCCAAGTTGTTGCGGTATCGATGGTTGTTGTGTCAGTTGGGATCGTGTCCGAGTTGGATGCTGGGATGATGTCGAGGGGAGGCGATGCATGGCTGAGCTTTTGTTTGTTCAAGCTATAGTTAATTTTGTGTGGGGTGTTCATTTTAAATTTATGACAGTTAGATTATTAGCATTCTTGATTCGTTTTTTTTGGCCAGATGGAGTATGGTTGGTTTATGTAAGTCTGAGTGAAGGAGGGGCTTGTGAGCACGTGTTGCTCTAACGATGTTAACTCAATTTCCTTCTGTTATGAGTCAGCTGTTGGTAAATTACTCTGTATGGATTCAATTGCAAACTTGCAATAATTTTGATGCTTGATGGCTTGACATCATGAAATTATGGAGTTTGATTTATGGGCTAGTTGGAAGTATCAGTCTATGAATGTTAGTAGTTTTATAATTGATGTAAGTTGAATGCTTGTTAATTATACAAGGTGCACTGTCAGTTGGGATATTGTGGTAGGTATCATTAGTTCTTATGGAAACATCATATATATTGTGGCACTTTTCTAGAATCTAAGTCTATATTTTGTCTATAAGTATCTTAGATTTATGTTGTTTCCCTTAAAACTCTGTTTTGATATTGCCTATATAGCTAGGTTTTTAAATGGCAAATTTATGAATATATTATATTATGTTACAAGAATTTTGATAAGTAATGGGTAGAAACCTAACCCTTTTGCATTACCTTACCTTTAGACAAGTTAAAGAAATTACAAGAAGTTGACTAAGACTTGTTTAGAATTTAACTAGTTAATGTATCCTATAAACATTTTGTGAATAAATAGGAGTTACAGATGAATGATTAGAACTGTCTAGATTTTAATCAGTTATAAAATTATTAACAGGAGGACATCCAGCATTACTATTCCCACTTGATCACCCTGAGCAAGGCAAGTATACTCCTCGGATTTGTCCATTACTTCATGTCTTGTATTCATGCTTGTATCTCCTTGTTGACACGATGTTTCACGAGATTATCTTGTATCTTATTTCCTGAGTTTACTTGTGTCTGGGACGGGAAATACTACAGACGTGGGATCAAACCCGAGTTACTATTCATGTGAATAGCTTAGGTCCCGCATCGTGCACGCGGGACCGAAGCCGTACCATTTAATGTTCCCTGAATCTACCCAAGCCGATCACACCCTCTGGATGTATTTCGATATATTGCACACATCAGGTTTATTGTGTATTTTATGTTCAGGTTGTATTTCATGTTTTCTGTATTTACTTTTCAGTATTCATGTTCAAGTTTTATGTCATGTTCTCATTTTTCGTACTTTATGTTTTTTCTGTATTCATTTCCATACCATGATGTTCATGTTCATTTCCTTGGATATACTTAGCTCCGCTCCTGACTAGGATATGTTACAGGTGAGATGGAGGCTATCTGTGACACTTATTACGGGCAGGAGCCTGGAGGCACCTATGAGTGTAGAAGCATAAATAAATTTCATAGACCAAGTCAAAGAAGTTGAAAGCTTTACGCAAGTCAAACTGAGTCAGATTCAAGTTTTACGCAGAGATCAAACAGAGTCTAACTCTACGCGAACTACTTTACGCGAGAGCCATCCTTAGCCTTTACGTGAGGGACAGGCTGTCCACATCGCATTTAATGTGCGTGATACTGCTCTTACAGGCATTTTATCGAACATTATGTCATTTATCGTCTAATGTGGTTAGCTTCATCAAACATTATGTCATTTATCGTTTCGGAGTTCCCCGAAGGATAATTCGTGATAATGGACCACAATTTGCCAGTCAGGCATTTTATCGATTTTGTGATAAGAATCGGATCCAGAACATAGCTTCAACGGCTTATAATTCAGCTGCTAATGATTTAACGGAAGCTTTCAACAAAACTATTATTAAACTTCTCAAAAAGTTTGTCTCTTCTAATAAACATGATTGGAATGAGAAATTTGGAGAATGTTTATGGGCTTATCTAACAACAGTCCGAACTTCCACTGGTTTTACACCATTCTCACTGGTTTATGGATGCGAGGCTGTTCTTCCATTGGAAATTCAGATCCCGTCTCTTAGAATAGCCATTGCTAATGAGCTAACCTCTGAAAATAATGATCGCTTACGACTTCAAGAACTTGAGGGTCTGGACGAGAAGCATCTTCAAGCACAACAGCACATTGAGCTGTATCAAGCCCGTATATCTCAAGCTTTCAACCGTAAAGTTAAAGAGAGGGTATTCAAAGTCGGTGAGCTAGTCTTAGCTGTCCGAAGACCTATGGTTATGACTCATAAGAGCAAAGGCAAGTTCCAAGCTAAATGGGAAGGTCCTTATGTAGTCGAGACAGTATTCTCCAATGGTGCCTATAGGTTATCGAAACCTAATGGAGATTTAATAATGATGCCAACTAATGGCAAATTCTTGAAGAGATACTAGTTTGAATTTCTTCTTTATTCCCCAGCTACCAAGGTTTGATTAAGCTGATTATTTATTCTTCTAAAAAAGAATTTTGATTTTGACTTACCATCTGATTTCAGAAAAAAAAAAGATTTATTATTTATCATGTCCATATTACCTCTGAATAAATATTAAATCTATTTCTTTCCTTATTCCATCTATCATGTCCGCATTACCTCTGAATAGATATTAATCTATTTTTCTTTGAGTCATTACGATCTATTATGTTCATATTACCTCTGATAGTATTGTATGCTCTAAAAAGAAAACAAGATTTATTGTCTATCATGTCCACATTACCTCTGGATAGATATAATCTACTTTGTTGAGTTTGGAAGACTTATCATGTCCATATTACCTCTGATAACGGTTCTCTATCTCACAACCATTTTATAAAAAAATGTTTCATTCATTGCATGATTTGAAATATTACAGCAAAAAGAAAGACAGAATATAAAATTCTTTATTGATGATATGAAAAGAAGAATACAAAATTCTTTATTTTCTAAGGTGGGGCAGATACATCTTCAAGCATTTTCTGCAACTCTGCCAAGCGCCTTTCACGAGAACTCAATACATTTGTAGTAGCTATGGTGCGACGAGCTTCTGGAGTACAGAGATGGGAGAGTTCGGCGAAAGTAGCTATCATTTTATCCTTGGCATCATTAAGGGTTTTAATGGTAGCTTCAGCACCAAAAACCTTCTCTTCCAATATTGAGCTTTATGTCGAATGTTGGTCTCGAGCTGCAATCATCTGCTCTCTTTCTGTCTTCAAACGAGCCAACTCTGCCTCAACTTTACGAATTCTATCATTTTGTTGATAGATTCTCATATTTGAAGTTTCATAGGCTTCTCTATGTATCTCCAGCAGGAGTTTATTTTTGTTCAGAAAAGCTCGCTCCTTGGCAACTTTACTGCTGTATTCCTGGAGAGATTCCTTAAAAATAGTCTCCCGAGTGATGTATTCTGCAGATAAAGCATCATACTCGGTTTGGATGAGACTTTCAAGGGTTTCACTTGACAGCCTTAGATATTCTTTAATAGGCTGTTCAAGTCCTTCCACCACTTTCTCTAAAGCTGCTGCTCTCTCGGCATCATTGAACATAGCAACGTTCCCAATGGTGGGAGCGATTGCAGCCTTCAAGCTTTCGAAATTTAGGCCCTTTTTTAGGACCATCTTGATCAAAGTCGCCAGAGTTTTATAAAAAGCTTCTGTATGAATCTCAACTAAAAGATTCATTTTTGCATTAGAGCTTGGTGTGGCAGCGAGCTCTACTAAATCCCTCTTCCGAAGACTGTGAGCAGATGTTGTTGTTGCCTTGGTTGTAGGCTGAGAGGAAGTCATAGTTGTCGTTGCTACCAAGGCTAACTGATCCTCAGGAGGTCCAGAAATAATATTTTTAGCATTTGTACGGATTGTATCTCCAGCCGTTTCTGGAGCTGAAACTAATTAAGTTTCGGTGGCGGTGATTGTTGCGGGAGGAATGGTGATTATTATGATTGTTTCGGGTTCAGACACTGTCTTCTCAAGAACTTGTGCCGGATCAGTAACAATAACTGAGGATGCTATTACTACGTCTCCGACTTCGATTGATGGGTTGATAATGTCTTCATCACCTTCGTTGGCTGCAGGCCTTTCAAGTTCTGGGAGTATTTCAGTTGCATTTGGTTCTTCTGCAACTATTTCTTCATCTGCAGCTGGTTCTTCTACAGCTAATTCTTCTTCTCTGTCTTTAGCAAGAGAAGACAAATCTTGCTGAGCCTCCACTACAGGTTCTTCTGGTATCTCCATAGATGGAGAGTCTTCTTTAGAAGTAGAATCTTCTTTTGAAGAAGAACTCTCTTCTTCAGACTCTATGTTTTCTTCATGAATAGTTTCTTGAGGAGGAAGAGGAGCCACGGGCTTTGCTGCAGCGATAAGACCTACAAAGATTAAGCAAAATAGTTAATATATAAAATCATAATACATAATATTTTATAGATTATGTATAATTTATATTTACCTGGAGTAGGTGCAGGACGTGCCAAGAGTGAGTCATAATCTTGATCCCAGTCATTATCATCTGACTCAAGGGCTGGTTCATCCGAAGGGATGGGTTTCGGATCATTAGTATGAGTCGTGGCGGTGTCTTCGATAGCTTGCACATTTTGTGGCGAAGTGAGATGCATCGAAGTGCTGAGACGTCCAGGAGATAGGAGCCCTATAGTTTCTGCTGCTGCTGCTGCTGATTGAGATGCTGAAGACCCTTCTCCAGGATGAGCTGAAGAAGATGCAATGTTTTGAGGCTCTTCAACTGGAATCTCTCTTTCTGGAGTAGCAGCCCTCTGCCTGGAAGGCCCTTTAATAGTGACCTTTTTTTCTTTTCTTTGGGAGCAACCGCTGTGTCGGATTTACGCTTCCTGGAGGTAGAAATTATGATTGCTACCGCTGGTGCCTCTCTAGCTCCCGTTGGGATCACTTCCAGATATTCATCTGGAATAGCAGTATCATCAGGTACATCCGAAAGAATTCTAACTGGTTCTTCAACGTTCCCTTCCTTGTTCCATCGGAGACTTCCTTTCATGTTATTGTCATTTGCGAAGGAACGGATGGAGGCATAAAAATGAGCATACGAATGAAGTATTCGTAGCTCAGTTGTGCTGGTGGCAGTTGGCACATGGAATTGAGCACCAGTACATCCAGCGCTAAAATATCTCCATGCCCTTGCACCATCAACTAACTTTCCATAATGGTTGAAGGAGGTAGAGGGATTACCAACGTGAAGTTGGTCATACCTGAATTGACGAACGAGCTGACTGGGCAGATACGGTTCGAAGGCGCAGTTATCATCAGTTCTATACATCAGATGTGATGGTCTGATGCATATCAGCCAATTAAAATCAGACAAAGGGAGTCCCGTCCTCTTTTCACCTACATCTTCAAATTGTACACCGAAGCAGTCAGCCGGAACTAGCGGTCGTGTGCAGAAAAAGTTCCACTCATGGGAGTAGTTTAGTGCTGCTCGGGTATCTGCCACTGAAGTTGCAATCCATGAGGCTTCATAGAACTTCTGGAGGAATACCTTCGCTCAATCTTCGGGGCCTGGTGGCAACAAACTGCAGTTGTGGTGCAGTAACCAGCCGATTAAATAAGTATAGGGCATCTCCACCCTAGGAAAATCCCTACGGTAGGAAGCGTTACTGATTAGCTTCTCACCAAATGCTCGCAGACCAGCATTTATCTGACACACCATTGCCGGTAATAAGCTGAGTCTGGTCTTGAATACCAAACGTACTACTGGCCATAGCACATTCCGGTGAATTTTGTCGACCGTACATGTCCCTGGTACGACCCATCTCCGCAGCCACAGAGAAAGAAAGCCTGCCAGCAAGGCTTCCTTTGAGATTTTTTGACTACCATGGTTCAGATAGCTCAAAGCTTCAGTCCCCACAGGGATTTCTCCAGTCTTGGTAGTCAGATACTGATCCGGAGACTTATGTGTGATCATCAAACCATGGATCAGATCCGAAGGAATTATTGAACAAGGGTTGATGATTTGAGCCTTGTTGTCTTGGAATCTTTCCTTGTCAACCTTGGATATTCTATCCTTATGGTAGAATAGATAGGTTGTCCATTTATTGGTGTATGCCAAATGTGACCCACTTTCATACATAGTGGTGCAAATCAGATAATGGCACATCAATTCTTGATATACTTTGACTAAACCAGGATTTGTCTTGCTAGTCTCTTCTAGTTCCTGGTTGGAGGGAACGTATTCTTCATATGGAGCTTCCCCATTGGCAGCTTAGAGATGAATTGCATCTCATGCAGTGCAAAACCCATTTCTCCTATTGGGGTTGCAAAAGTCCCTGTTGAGCTGATGTACAACTCCATCAAAGCTAAGAACAGGTTATTGTTCATTGGTATGCCCTGACTGGTAGAGGCTACTGCTTCAAACAGCCCAATGGCTCGTAGCTCTGTTTCAAAGTGCTGCATGACCCAGGCACTGAGTTGAATCCAGTTCTTATTATGTGGGGTTATCCATCCTAGAAGCCTAGGGTTAACCTGAGGATATAACACTGAAACGTTCATAAACTTGTTTATAAACATTGGTATCTGCACTGGCTGGATCAGAGCTGAATCCTCGCTTGGTGTGAATCCAGGCTGTAAATCGAAGAAAAGGACAACACTACCACTGGGAGTGCTGATATGATAGCCCATTTGGTGAGACCCATCTCTCTTAAATATGATTTTTCCTGGTCTACCATGACTGTTGGGAGTCAGGTTCCAGACCATATGTCTTGTGTGGGTGGCATGAACGAACGAAGACATGGGATAATCCCTTGACATTGACGGGAGGTACATCGCTCTCTTCCCAATCTAAATACCCAGGACTCATTCTTGGGATTTGTTTAAGATTTGAAGTCAATGGCGTCTCCAAATAAGAAGGCAGACTTCAAAAATTGTTGGCCATCCAGTGATGTCAACAGCTCTCCATTTATCAAAGTCAGCAGCATCCTGTCTCCCTGAGCAGCTATCAGTTGTTGTTTCTCTTCAGGGTATTGTTTATCTGATTGTGGGAACTCAACATGAGACAGATTCTCCAAGTAGTTGGAACCCAAAATACCAGTTGGGGAACCAAAGATTTCAGAGAGAGGATGAATCTGCAAGTCCACTGCAAAAAGAAGATCAACAAAAATCAAGTTAGTAGAATTTAGAATTGATCTTTATACAAACCTTTACGCAAATGCTTCTACGCAAGTGCATATTTGTGCGTAAGGATTTTTCTCTACACAAGAATTATTTTACGTAAGAGAAGATTTGTGCGTAAAGGATTCTTGTTGCCTAAAAGTTTTTTACGCGTTCTTTTCTCTGTTCAAAAGAGTAAAGTTATACGCATGAAAACATATAGTCTTTTGAATTACTTTATGCTGACACGTATGAACGTGGGTGACTTACATATTTTTACGCTGGCATATATAGATGTGGGCATATTTAATGATTAATATTTTACGCGGGCACGTATTGATGTGAGTGTATTTTGTTGTTTACATTTTACGCTGGCACGTATTGACGTGAGCGTATTTTGTTGTTTACATTTTACGCTGGCACGTATAGACGTGAGCGTATGTTATTTTTACGCTGGCACGTATAAACGTGGGCGTATTTGGTAATTCTTAATCTACACTGACACGTATAAACGTGGGCGTAAAGTTTAGGGTTCGGTTCTTCTTCTTCTCCGACGAATCCATGGCCAAATTAGGTAGGGTTCTACCTATCATGGCCGGAGCCACAGCGGGGTTAGTCCTTTGGGTTGCCTCCGATGAAGCGACGGCGGTTTCCGTACGCTCACTCCTCGACGAAGCAGCGGCGGGCTTCTTGCCCTTGGCGCCGGCGGTGGTCTTGCTCTTGGGGGCCATTGATTTGAACTGAGATTTCGAAGAAGAGAATAAAAAAGATAGAGATTGCAAGAATGCGTAAAGATTCTCTCTCTACTTGCAAAGCTCTACTTATAGAGAATTTTGAAATCGGTTCAAATTTCTGAAATTTACGCTGACTGTTGGATATCCCAAATATTACGCTTCTAAGCTGACTGTTGGGTATCCCGAACTTTACGCGGACTGTTGGGTTTCTCAAACTTTATACGGACTGTTGGATATCCTGAATTTTTATGCTTTTGTTCAAAGTATTTCAAATCTTAGAAAAAATTTGAAAACATTGAAGGGGGTCTTGAAGAAGCATAAATAAATTTCATAGACCAAGTCAAAGAAGTTGAAAGCTTTACGCAAGTCAAACTGAGTCAGATTCAAGTTTTACGCAGAGATCAAACAGAGTCTAACTCTACGCGAACTACTTTACGCAAGAGCCATCCTCAGCCTTTACGCGAGAGGCAGGCTGTCCACATCGTATTTAATACGCGTGATACTGCTCTGACAGAATGATTTTTTGACAGTACATTGCACAGAATCCAAGAAGATTTTTATACCAAATCCAACACTTGTCGTTTAGCGTGCAGATAGGATACTTTACGCTCAAGAGACCACTTCCTTTACGCATGAAAGCTATTTGAGTCTTTATGCTCAAGGCTTTCGTGTGCGTAGAGTTTATTTGAGCTAGTTATACGCTCAAGGCTACTTTTCAGCCACTTTACGCAGAAAGTCTATTTTGGGTTATTTTACGCCCAGTCTGCTACTTTACACAGGAAGTCTATTTTGGGTTATTTTTACGTCCAATCTTTTCTGGTTATGTGAGAACGTGGTCTGCATACGTGGCTTTCATGCTACACTTATCGTGGAACGTGTGTACGTACTCTCTCTATATTGTTGAAGTTGTGGGACACGTGTCACCATGCGTATAGATCACAAATCTATATGGGACACGTGTCATCACACGTAAAGGTTGATTTTCAATCGTGGGTGACAGTTACTTGCGTAGAGACCCAATTATGTTACTTTTTACGCACAGAGGGTCTAGTCTATAAATAGACTAATTTTTAAAAGAAGAAAACATCAAGAGAGAGATAGAGGAGGAGATTCTGAGAAAACTCATACTTTCAGAGTGATATTTCCAGAAGCATTTCTTCAACTTTTTCTCAAGAACAGGGTGAAACAAAGCAGGAAAGTATTCGACTGTGCCATCAGTGCCATTGTGTCGATACCTTTCTGGTGACTTAGTCCTTCCGATTGTTTATTTTCTTCAAGCAGTTCTCTTCATCATCATTGTGTGGTCCAAGGAACAAAGTGATCGCTCTCAGATCAGACTTCTATAGCAATACTTTCCAGAATCTATTTGTACTTTTGTACTTTTTCTCGTTTTCTTTTAAAAGCCAATTTTAGGCATTTTGTTAAGTGAAACAATGAGCTAGCCGATGTTGCTCTGGACTTAGAGGCTGGGGAGGCCTAGTGCCTACCCTTTAGTTTCATTTGGACTTTGTATTAGAGACATCAGTTATATTTCATTTTCTGGAAATTATAATAATTCTTAGATATGTACTTTGATTCTAGGATTCGATATTTAGATGATGTGGTTATATTCATTCTTATCTGGACTTGTAGTTTCCCTAAAGATTGGTACAACTTACTTTATCGTGTCTAACGACGAAGGCTGGGCGTGTCCGACTCGTGTCCGATTATTCGGGAGCGGGTCATGACATGTTTTTAGTGGTGGTCCATACATGTCTATCCTAATGGTACCTAGGTATTAGCGTACTATTGGGGGACTTGATTAAACTAGGAAAACTTGATCACAGGATAGGAAAATCAGGAAATAAGGGTATATCAGGTACATTGACATTATAAAAGCATGGTTTATTTTTAGGTTTTAGGGTTTGTCAATCAATAAAGTTTTCTTTCTATTACAGGATGGTCAACACGAGGAAGACTGCGGATCAGCTCGGAGTTGTTGGCAGTACGGGACAGTCTGCATCAGACGTTCCAGTAGAGCAGCTTCCGCCACCGCCTCCTATCTTTCCTCCGTTGCCCCCGACAATGATGTTCGACGGCGCCCAGGTGATAGCCATGTTCCAGCAGTTTATGGAGGCTCAGAACCACCAGGCCGCACAGTTTTGAGCGACAATAGTGGATGCACTCAGGACTCGAGAGCCGGTAGCACCAGCACCGGTAGCACCTCCATTACCAGCAGCACCGAGATCGGGGACCGCCAGGGACTACCAGAACCTTTGTCCGATGGATTTCTGGGGTCAAGAGGGGATTGTATATGCGAATGTGTGGCTGGAAAATACGGAGCGGATGCTGAAGATGACGAGGATCCCGGATGACCTGAAGGTGGAAGTTACGAGCATGCGACTTTTTGATCTCGCTAGAGCCTGGTGCCGAGAGGAGCCCCAGTTAGCTACACCCCAGGTTCTTTGGGCAGACTTTGAAACTCTGTTCAAAGAGAAGTTCTTCCCCGAGATTGAGTGAGACGAGCTTCGGATGCAGTTCGAGGCATTACAGCAGGGGACCATGACGGTGGCAGAGTATACGTCAGAGTTTACCCGACTCAGCAGGTTCGCAGAGAACCTAGTAGACACGCCAGAGAAGAGGGCTTAGAGGCTCAAGAAGGGCCTCACCAGAGAGTTACGACATGTAGTGGAGATCAGTCAGGCGATGACATATTCGAGCATCCTTAATATTGCTTAGGCTGTGGAGAAGGAGATGGACCCGAGGCCCAAGTGGGATAGGGACATCGGCAAGTAGCAGCTACCAGGCACCGGCAAAGAGGACTCAGATTCAGACTCAGACGAGGCCACCACAGCCGGCAGCAGTTCAGCATCGTCCTGCCAGAGTTCTTGCAGTTCAGCATCAGAGGCAGCAGGGTATCACTTGCACATACTATCAGAGGCCAGGACACTACGTGGAGGTCTGTCGCAAGAGGCTCGGATTTTGCCTATTCTGCGGATGAGACGATCATCAGATAAGAGATTGCCAGCAGGCCATAGCCAGACTAGCAGGAGGATCCCGAGGAACTGGAGGACCACCACCTGTACCACCCAGAGCACTACCTATTGTACCCTAGAGAGGAGGACCAACGCTACAACCTCAGCAGCAGAGAGTTGCACAGCACCAGCAGCAGCAGAGAGGAGGACCATAACGGGGACGTGGTTACGTCATGGCCGCAGTTGAGGAAGAGGAGACAGCTCCAGATTTTATCACAGTTTCTATCATCATATATTCATTTCCTGCCATTGCATTATTTGATTCTGGAGCCACACATAGCTTTGTATCATATGAGTTTCTGCATAGACACGGCTTCACACCTAAGCCCACTAGGAGGAACTGTCGGATTATCATAAGAGGAGGGGTAGTACCAGTTAGTGAGATGGTGGATTGCCCTATCACCTTAGCTGGGAGGGAGCTTAGGGCTCGACTTCTATTGATGCCATTGCCTAAATTTGATGTAGTCCTCGGCATCGACTGGATGAGTGAGCAGTTTGCTTTAATAGACTGCCATGAAGGGAAGGTTACTTTCAGCCCGCCTAGAGTTCTGCCGTTCGAGGTCAAAAGACGGATCGTAGAGAGGCCAGAGGAAGTCTACTTTGGGGCAGTTGCAGAAGACCAAGAGTTGTCGCATTCGCTGATTGTAGAGTTTTTTGATATCTTTTTCGAAGAGTTGCCAGGATTGCCGCCAGATCGAGATGTGGAGTTCAGCATCGACCTAGTGTCCGGATCAGCGTCGAAGTCCCAGCATTGCTACAAGATCAACCTAAAAGAAGCTGCAGAGTTGAAGGCCCAGATTGATGAGTTGGAAGGCAAGGATTTTATTTGGTCCAGTACTTCATCCTGGGGAGCACCGGTACTCTTCGTGCCGAAGAAGGATGGGATTATTAGGATGTGTATCGATTACCGTACACTTAATAACATCACCATCAAGAATAAATACCCATTGCCATGGATAGATGAGCTGTTTGATCAGCTGAGTGGGGCGAAGGTCTTTTCCAAGATTGACCTTCGGTCGGGATATCATCAGATGAAGGTTCGGGAGCAGGATATTCTGAAGACAGCTTTCAATACTCGCTACGCCAGTATGAATTTTTGGTAATGCCGTTCGGACTCACCAATGCCCTAACAGTGTTTATGAACTTGATGAATAAATTTTTTCACAAGTATCTGGATAAGTTTGCCGTAGTCTTCATTGACGACATCTTGATATATTCGAAGACCGAGGAGGAGCACGTGGAGCACCTGCAGATTGTGTTAGAGATTCTGCGGAAGGAGAAGCTTTACGGGAAGCTCTCGAAGTGCGAGTTCTTCTTGGACAGAGTGGAGTTCTTGGGGCATGTGGTGACTGGAGAGGGGATTTCTGTAGATCCTAAGAAGACTGAAGCTGTGGAAGCATGGGCACCTTCCAAGTCAGTAGCAGAGATTTATAGTTTCATGGGGCTAGCAGGATACTACCGGAAGTTTATGAAAGATTTTACCAAGATAGCATAGCCAATAACGAAGCTTACGCGGAAGGACGAGGAGTTCATTTGGAACGACGCCTGCCAGTCAGCATTTAAAGAATCGAAGAGAAGACTCACTATAACACCAGTTCTAGCTTTGCCATCTGTATCTGGAGGATTTTTGATGCATCCGGGAAAGGCTTGGGATGTGTACTTGAGCAGAACAAGAGGGTCATTGCTTATGCTTCTAGATAGTTGAGACCTCATGAGAATAATTACCCTACAGATGACTTGGAGCATACAGCAGTCATTTTTGCCTTAAAACTGTGGAAGCACTATTTATATGGAGAGAGAGTGGACATCTTCACGGACCATAAATGCATGAAGTATGTCTTCACTCAGAAGGAACTGAATATGAGGCAGCGAAGATGGCTGGAACTCATGAAGGATTTCGACATCAATCTGTAATACCATCTTGGAAAGACGAATATGGTAGCAGATGCTCTCATTTGATATCCTGTTGCTATGTTTCTTACTATGGATCGATATCTTCTAGAGGAACTTGAGAGTCTGGGATCGAGATTGTTCTTCTAGGAGTTGGAGGGCAGCTGATGCACATACAGATACAGTCAGGACTGATAGAGAAGATCAAAGAGGCCCAGTTTCTAGATGAGGGATTCTGATGTCTCAGAGGCCAGGCAGAGGCAGAATTGCTCGATGATTTCACTATTGCAGATGATGGATCCCTGAGGCACGGAAACCAGTTGTGTGTGCCCAAGGATTTACGGGAGGAGGTTATGCAGGAGGCCCACCAGTCGCAGTATTCTATTAATCCTGGATCTACCAAGATGTATAAGGAACCGCGGGAGTATATTTGGTGGTATGGGATGAAACGAGAGGTTGCCAGATTCGTTTCTAGATGTCTTGTGTGCTAGCAAGTCAAGGCAAAGTGCCAGAGACCAGCAGGACTACTCCAGCCTTTACCTATTCCGGAGTGGAAGTGAGAACAATAACCATAGATTTTGTCTCTGGTTTACCACATACGCCCGGTGGCAAGGATGCTATTTGGGTTATCGTGGACAGACTGACGAAATTCGCTCACTTTATTTCGTTCAAGGTAGGGCTGTCGACCGAGAAGCTTGCAGACCTCTACATGCGACAGATTGTGCGGATTCACGGGGTACCGATGAGCATCATTTCAGACAGGGACAGCCATTTCACATCATATTTTTGGAGGAGTCTACAGCTGAGCTTGGGTTCACAGTTGAAGTTCAGCACCGCCTATCATCCACAGACGGACGGGTAGTCCGAGAGGACCATTCAGACACTAGAAGACATGCTGCGAGTTTGCGTACTCGACTTCGACGGTTCGTGGGAGGATCACTTGCATCTTGTGGAGTTTGCCTATAACAACAGTTATCAGGCTAGCATCGAGATGACACCATTCGAGAGACTGTACGGACGGAGATGTCGCATACCTTTATCATGGGACAATGTTGGCGAGAGGACTATGCTTGGGCCAGAGATGGTGGTAGATTCAGCTGAGAAGATCAGACTGATCCGAGAGCGTCTCGGAGTTACACAGGATCGACAGAAGCACTGGGCGGATAGCAGCAGACGGCCACTAGAGTTCGTAGATGGAGATAGAGTGTTCCTGAAGATCTACCAGAGGCATCATTCATTTTGGCAGAGACGGAAAGCTCAGTCCGAGGTACATCGGGCCTTTCGACATGACGGCACGGATTGGTGAGGTGGCATATCGACTAGCGCTTCCAGCAAGCTTGAAGGGAGTGTATGATTTCTTTCACGTGTCCCAGTTTTGATGCTACATTCCAGATCCGAGCCATGTGGTGGACTACTCAGAGCTAGAGGTGGGTCCGAGCTTGACTTACGAGGAACAACTGGTGGAGATCCTTGATCGGAGGGAGAAGCAACTACAAAATTAGACTATTCTACTTGTCCGAGTCATGTGGAGACATCACTCTCTAGGAGAGTCTACGTGGGAGCGCGAGGACGAGATGCGGGAGCGATATTCCAATTTGTTTGCTTGATTGTATTGTTTTGTTTTGAGAATGTTTAATACAAGACTTGTGTTTAAAACACTTATTAGTTGTGTTCTCACTTTTGAGATTTTAATTTTGTTCTTCAATTTCAAGGATGAAATTATTTTAAGGGGGAGAGATTTGTCACTCTATTTTTTTCAGTATTTTCAAAATCCAAAATTTATTTTTGGATTAATGATTAATTGTTTAATTGATTTTCAAATAATAAGCGTTACAACTATTTTTGAGGGAATTGAATTAGAGCAGGATTTGAAATTTTAAAATTTTGTTGTAACCAACTATTAGTGGTCCACACCTTTTCTAACTGATTTTGAGGGATCCATGCAAAATGTGAAAAGGGCAGGGGTTTTTATGTTAATAGACCAATGGTGGAGGGACTTTATTGATAATTTCATTTCTACTTATATTGTGCTGACGAGAGAGACTCCTCAATTCTATTTCTTCTCGAGCCAGTGCTCTTTTCCATTTCCCCAATCTTCCACTGTGAGCTCAACCCTAGATTTTAACTCCGACGATGGCGACGAAGATGGGTATCTTCTCCGGCATCTGAGCCACCACAGCAGCGCCACCACTCCGGCAGCGACCTCGTGGCTAGAGATTCAACGTCTCCAGTGAACAGCCATGACGACTACGATGACTACGACGACGACGACTACGACGACGACGAGTGGATCGGTCTCCTCCGGTGATCGTCGCAACATCAGTTCGATTTCGCAATCGAGTAAGTTGTTAGCATGTTCCAGTCGATCTTTGTTTCTATCTTCCTTGATCTGAATTCATTTTTGGTGTGAATTATAGTTTGAAGACAGTAGATCTCGAGAATTTTCTTAACGCTCTTGATTTGTTCTGGATTTGATCCCTACGATCAATCGAAAGGTAAGGATTATCATTTGAACCGGTGATTTCGTTTGTGTCCTGTCATTTTCTTCATCGCACATTCGATGAAATGTTGCAGAGAACTGGAGATCTCAACTGGACACGGGACCTACGTATCTGACACATGATCGGTGTCTCTATTTCTTCTATCAGCTGATTGCTTCAGGTATTTTCTAATCGATTGTTGTTTAATTGGTTGATTCGTTCTTAGTTGATGTGGAGCTTATTATTTCAGTATTTAAGTTCGAGCTTGCTGTGTCCAAGTTGTTGCAGTATCGAGGGTTGCTGTGTCAGTTGGGGTTGTGTCCAAGTTGTTGCGGTATCGATGGTTGCTGTGTCAGTTGGGATCGTGTCCGAGTTGGATGCCGGGATGATGTCGAGGGGAGGGGATGCATGGCTGAGCTTTTGTTTGTTCAAGCTATAGTTAATTTTGTGTGGGGTGTTCATTTTAAATTTATGACAGTTAGAGTATTAGCATTCTTGATTCATTTTTTTGGCCAGATGGAGTATGGCTGGTTTATGTAAGTCTGGGTGAAGGAGGGGCTTGTCAGCACATGTTGCTCTAACGCTGTTAACTCAATTTCCTTCTGTTATGAGTCAGCTGTTGGTAAATGACTCTGTATGGATTCAATTGCAAACTTACAGTAATTTTGATGCTTGATGGCTAGACATCATGAAATTATGGAGTTTGATTTATGGGCTAGTTGGAAGTATCAGTCTATGAATGTTAGTAGTTTTATAATTGATGTAAGTTGAATGCTTGTTAATTATACAGGGTGCACTGTCAGTTGGGATATTATGGTAGGTATCATTAGTTCTTATGGAAACATCATATATATTGTGGCACTTTTCCAGAATCTAAGTCTATATTTTGTCTATAAGTATCTTAGAGTAATGTTGTTTCCCTTAAAACTCTGTTTTGATATTGCCTATATAGCTAGGTTTTTAAGTGGCAAATTTATGAATAGAGTATATTATGTTACAGGAATTTTGATAAGTAATGGGTAGAAACCTAACCCTTTAGCATTACCTTACCTTTATATAAGTTAAAGAAATTACAAGAAGTTGACTAAGACTTGTTTAGAATTTAACTAGTTAATGTATCCTATAAACATTTTGTGAATAAATAGGAGTTGCAGATGAATGATTAGAACTGTCTAGATTTTAATCAATTATAAAATTATTAACAGGAGGACATCCAGCATTACTATTCCCACTTGATCACCCTGAGCAAGGCAAGTATACTCCTCGGACTTGTCCATTACTTCATGTCTTGTATTCATGCTTATATCTCCTTGTTGACACGAAGTTTCACGAGATTGTCTTGTATCTTGTTCCCTGAGTTTACTTGTGTCTGGGAGGGGAAATACTACAGATGTGTGATCAAATCCGAGTTACTATTCATGTGAATAGCTTAGGCCCCGCATCGTGCACGCGGGACCGAAGCCGTACCATTTCATGTTCCCTGAATCTACCCAAGCCGATCACACACTCTGGATGTATTTCGATATATTGCACACATCAGGTTCATTGTGTATTTCATGTTCAGGTTGTATTTCACGTTCTCTATATTTACTTTTCAGTATTCATGTTCAGGTTTCATGTCATGTTCTCATTTTTCGTACTTTATATTTTTTCTGTATTCATTTCTATACTATGATGTTCATTTCCTTGGATAGATAGAGGACTTTGTCCCCCACTTCCTTTGCTCCACTGGCACCAAAGATCCATAATTTGAGATAGAAAGAAAGATTGTACGGTGGGCTTAACAGCTTCGAAGGAAAGGTGGCATATATATTTGGAACAGATTCCATTTGGAGAGATTTGAAAAAGCACTATCTCGTTGAAAGGTTCTATACATCTGCCCTTTCCCAACGCATTTCTTTAGACAAAGACTCCGATTTTTCCTCTTTTTGGATAGTAAATATTTCTCAGAACATGGAGTGTGAATCAAACCCATCAGGATAGAGATATAAAACTAAACAAAAGGGGTATTAAGGATTAAAAAATAACCTCGACGGTGAAGTTAGACCAAGCTCATGAGCTTATTATCCTAGGTCGGAACAAGTTGATAGGATCTCCCTTTTTAAGTCCCTATGTCGCCACACGGGAGGGACATGGGGCACAAAAAGGAAAGAGAGGGGTGGGGTTTCTCTCGCTTTTTTTGGCATAGCAGGCCTCCCATTGGGAGGCCCGCACGACGGGCTATTAGCTCAGTGGTAGAGCGCGCCCCTGATACTTAGCTCCGCTCCTGACTAGGATATATTGCAGGTGAGATAGAGGCTATCTGTGACACTTATTATGGGCAGGAGCCTGGAGGCACCTATGAGCTAGCCGATGTTGCTCTGGACTTAGAGGCTGGGGAGGCCTAGTGCCTACCCTTTAGTTTTATTTGGACTTTGTATTAGAGACATCAGTTTACATTTCATTTGCTAGAAATTGTAATAATTTTTAGACATGTACTTTGATTCTGGGATTCGATATTATAGATGCTGTGGTTATATTCAGTCTTATCTGGACTTGTAGTTTTTCTAGAGATTGGTACAGCTGACTTCATCGTGTCTAACGACGAAAGCTGGACGTGTCCGACTTGTGTCAATTATTCGGGTACAGATCGTGACACTATCATTTCGAGAACTAATTTTTAACCACCTATACAGATGATTTCGTCTCTGTAGACTAAGTTTGCAAGTAGTGACGTGCCTGACGGTATGTTGACACTAAGATTAAGGCCCAACGATGTCACAGGAAATTTGTGTTCGGCGACAAAATCTGCCGATATAAAGATATGCGTAGCACTTGAATCAAACAGTACACTAGCAGGTTTGTTATTGAAATGCAGTATACCTATCACGATTGTGTCAGATACGAATGCATCATCCTGGGTCATGGCATAGACGCGGCCCTCGGCATTGGATGACGGTATTGGCCATTTTGTGGCGTGGCCTGTGGAGCCTGAGGTGCTTGGTCTCGGTTCTATTGGTGTTGTGGGGGGCATTGGTTCGACCCACCTAGGCAGTTACCTGCGACATGCTCTACTCGACCGCACCTGAAGTATGCTCCAATTTTCATTAAGCATTCGTTAGCCACATGTCCCACCTTGTGTCAATGATTGCAAACTACTCGGTTCCTCCCCTGGTTGCTATCTTCGTTGTCGTGGTTTGGACGTTTATGCGCATTGTTGCCTCCTACATTACTATGGCATTTGTTATTAAAGTGAACAGCGCCAGTAGTGGCAGGAGGATACTGAGGCTCCAGGCGGAGGGCGTGGTTGAGTGACTCGCCCATCGTTTGATACTCGGGCACAGTCACATGGGCAGAAATTGAAGGCCTTTGGCATACTTCGAATCTTCGTGATCGACTCGTCGCCGTCAATAGGTAGACACCAGCAAATCGAGCCAACTTATTAAATTCTACAGCAAACTCACGTACTGTCATATTTTCCTATTTCAGCTGCATGAACTCATTTTCCTTCTCCTGGTGGACGGTAGCAGGTAAGTACTCGACTTCGAAGGCCTTGAGGAACGTAGCCCTGGATATCGGTGCGGTGGAGTCATCACGGCGGATAGCCTGCTTTTGTACTTCCCACCAGTCGTGCGCGTTCAACCGAAGTTGAAGTTGAGCACAAGCAACTTTCTTTGCCTCATCGATGCCGAGGAGCTCAAAGTTGTCTTCAATCTCGTCTAACTAGTCGGTCGCAAGGGAAGGGTCTTCAGTGCCGGAGAAGGAAGTACGAAATGCCTTCTTGAAGTTGGTATAGTCGAAAGTATTATTCTCTGGCGGCGCAAGCTGAGACGAAGGCTCCCCGAGTACGACTTTGATAGGCCGGTTCACGGGTTCGACAGTACGGGTTGCAGAGTTCCCGTTGGTCACGGCTGTTTGCACCAACTGCCATAGCGTGTCAAGTTGCCCTTGCTGCATATTTTACTATGCTTCGAACAGGACTTGAAATTGGGTCTGTCACCTTTTGGACTACAGGCACAGCTTTTTGCTTTCTTGTTGGAATGTTGTGGCCTGCCTCTGCTGCATTTCGAGCATATACAGCATCCGCTCCATAGGACTGCCAGAAGGTCCCGCTTCGGTAGGCATCCACTCCGTTGGGTTGACGGATGGCTCGACTTTGGAATTACTCGAGCCGCTGGAAGTGCTCGCTTTGCCCTCTACCCGAGGTCCCGCAACTCCTAAAGAAAAAGGCAACTCTCGTTAGTTTTAGAAAATGACTTGGGTTCAGCATATGGAACAACTCATCTCATCGACAGAGGTCAACAGTTTGAGACTAGAGACTCGAGACTAGAGGCCAAGGTCGTAAAACCGTGCTCTGATACCATTATGTCAGGCCCTAATTTTGAAGAATCGATAGTCGTCCCCCGGACGTGATACCGTACGAACCTAGGTTGCGATCGCATAAAGCATAGTCATAAGTTAATCCGAAACACAAAATCTAAGAGAGAGTGCAGACAAATTGAACAACACATTGAGACAGAGAAACTTTGCATTTTATTGATAATAGACATCATTTATAGACTCTATTACAGTCATGTCGTGCGGGCTTTACAACATGACACGATTACAAATAGAGTGCCGATAAGATAGTCGTTCTATACATATATCCCTCATTTACAAACAAAAGTACTCCAGCCACCTGGATACCAGGGATGCCGAGACATGTTTCTTGGACTTACAGAGAGTCTTCAAAAAGTTCAGCAGCGGGGTCTTCGACACACAGTCGAAGCATCAAAAGCACGAACGTCGCCTAGCTAGTTGGCACATTCTTTCTGATTTCTGGCACCTGCAAAGAGCGAGGGTCAGTACGATCACATGTACTGGCGAGTGGCTAATTATATCCAAGCTCTACATTTGGTTCAAGCAGTTTCATAAAACATGTTAGCTATTTTTATGATCTTTTTAACCATCCTGATTGATTTGCATGTTAACATATTTTGATGCAAGCATCTGAAATTGTATACATTGAGCAATTATCATAATCATCCCGTATCACGTGCGTTAGTTCAAGAAGTGAAAGGGGAATGAAGGTCACTGGCAATGTCAAGCCATCATAGACTATAGCTGGGTTAGACGGCGACCCTTTCGCGACGGGTAGCGAGCCCTCTACGAAAGTTCCTGAATCATCCAGATCGATTCATGGCTGGCGCTTGCTATACTCGTTCCTTTTGGGCCGAATCGGTTCCTTGGCCTAGGCAACCGTTCTAGAAAACAATGCCTTATACATAAGTTGTCCAATGACCGTTTTTGCAGTTCATGAAATATTCTATCTTTTACTAGAACATTTAACTTTCTCTTTTGGTGTAAAACTGACCCTTTTCTTTGAACTTAGTCATTTATGCACTTTAGCCGTATCATTGCGATAAAGGTTAATAGATTCATCCTTTGGTTTGCATAGGCTAAGTAAATAAGGCATAAGAAAGCAGGCATCAGGCGAAGAATCATGTCATGATTTCATGAAGAATCATGCCATGATTTCATTGATTCTACACTATGGCGACAAGCATTATTTTTGTGTTTCATATTTGAAACAGAGGATCGAGGCAAAGAAGTTCAGCCACTCACTTTAGTCTTTACTTCAGGCGAAAGACTGGTTGGTTGCGCTTAGACGTCGCCTACGCGATCACCTGCAATCGTATAAACAACTGATTAGAACACTATATTATTCAAAGAATTCGATACAAATGCGAAGTTCGAAAATGCAAGCCATGAAAACCATTAAAAACATTCACGAAAATGCATTCACAAAAACCAAAGCCAAAGCAAGTGCGACATGAAAAGTAGAGCAACGGGAGGTCTCTCCCGACACAGCCGCAGAGCCAATCCTTAAGGCATAACCCGCTGAATATGGAACTTGATTCTGAAGAATCATTTCCATAACGAGAAAAGAATCTTAATTCAAACGTTCTCGTTTGACCAATTCAACCGATCTCGATCTATCGGTGCCGACTGAATTGGTAGCGATAATGTTCCTTTCTCGTGCACCCCGTAGACGGAAACAGGGCACGATATAGGGATGGGGTACTATACCATGTGTGTATCAACATATCATTGTTAGAATTAGGACTCTCAAATCTTCTGCAGCCGTATGATCTTGGCCTAATTGCTGATTTCTATTTTC
Source organism: Iris pallida (assembly GCA_029216955.1). Lineage (NCBI taxonomy): Eukaryota > Viridiplantae > Streptophyta > Magnoliopsida > Asparagales > Iridaceae > Iris > Iris pallida. The sequence continues at coordinate 2,280,562 of JANAVB010006999.1, forward strand.
CTCCCCTGCTCCTTGACATTTGCCCAGAATGTTGTTGAGGTCGAAGACTATGCATGTCTCATTTTCCATTTCCTTACCCTCCAATAGATTATAATCCTCCTCCATATTCTGCCTAGTAGACTCATTAACTGCTATATCCTTATTACTAACAGTCCTTACCTTTTGAAGCTCTGGCTCCACCTCGGTTGTACCATTCTTTTCTATACAAAACTGTTTTGTAAGCCCAAAACAATGACAAATTGAAGATTTATACTCCAATCTTTGTTCAATAATTTCCCCGTCTGGCAACTCTATCGGCACCGAAGACGGCAATACTTCTGTAGCTGCAACTTCGACAAACACACGAGCATGTGACAATCGAGCTAGCGTGGCAGTTGGCTCATCAATCTTTAATGGCATTCCCATCACACTAGAAATCTTTATAATAGCGATACTGCTCTAGAGTCTAGGATGGAGATAACCATTGCAAGTGACTATGCTTTCTACTTTTTTAATACTTACCTACACATGGGATGTAGGAGTCCATTTCCATTATTCTACCTGTACATGACTCATGTAGAAAAATGAGTCATATGGCTTATATCACACACACATTTTGACAAATTAATTGGTTTCATTGTCTTTTATGTTAAAATTTGATTGATTTCTTTGTTGAACTTCCATTTTCTAATATCCGATTATGCTTATCACTTTTCGCTAGCCTACTTGAGAGCCCACCAAATTTGAGTTGTGGGATCCAGAATGCGGTTAATAGGAGGGTAGGGTGAACCCGGTAACTACATTTAATATTTAGATGATAAGCATGGGAGATTGAGGAAGATATGGTGGCTAACCTGAGTTGGACGATATATCTTTGTTTTCTTTCTGTCTTTACCTACTTATCCAAGATATGTCTTGTGAGTGAGCAAGAATAGATACAATATCTTGTTCATTATTGATATTACAGGCAAATATATAGAATGAGAGCATAGACAACGTACTACAGTAGATATCGTAACATAGGCTGGACGTACTTACATACTCGTATCCAATTACTTAGGAACGGATTATGACAAAGGCTCCTTCCAGGTCTGGAGGTGATGGATGAGCCTAGCATGGTTGTGGAGATCGGATGTGACATTGTTGTGTTGATGTTGAGGAGGGCATTGTGGATTTCGAGATGGACCAAGCCTAACAAGACGATGGAGATCGGGCAAGATGATACCATATTGATGCTAAGGAGGGAAATATGGACAACCGACGATACAGATCGGGCAGGGCCTGCCTTGTTGATGTTGAGGATAGTGCTATGTCGAGTACGGTAAGGTTGTCAGTTGTAAAATGTCACATTTATATATATATATATATATATATATATATATATATATATATATATATATATATATATATATATATATATGAGGAAATATCCACATTCCTAATTTTTTGTATCCCCAAGCATCCCCATGTTATCAACCATTGGATGTTGTTTAAGTCATCTAATCTTAACCATTAATTTGAATGGTTCAATTCAGCGGTTAAGATTAGATGACTATCCAATGGTTGATAACATGGGGATATTTGTGGATACAAAAAGTGAGGGGATGTGGATCTCTTCTCTCTCTCTCTCTCTCTCTCTCTCTCTATATATATATATATATATATATATATATGTCACGCCCCAGTCCCAAAATACGTAGGACTAGGAACGTAGACATGCCAGCTGTATTCATACGAAGTACACTCCAATATATGAAAACCTCGCATGAATACATAAGCTGTAAAATGCAGTAGAACCATAACTAATCTCATTCACACAAAAATAAATGAATAAGAGATATCATATAAAGGTAATGAATTGTCTTTGGTACATGTAGTTGGGCGGAGACAAATCCACTACCAACTATGAAAATAAATATATAACAAAAGAAAGATTTTGGCGAGCAAAGCGAAGACGATCCAAGTGCAATCATCCTCGAAGAAGTAGAGGTGGTCACGGCTAAAGCTAAAGCACCTGTGAAAGACAATAACACACACCTGGCAAGATAACCAGGTTCTCAGAGGGACGTAACAAGACACATAATATCATGCCATAAACTGAATAGTAAGAGCTCAATAGAAAATATACATGCGTAAAGGTTCCTAACCATTCTATGTGGATTGTAATTTAGAGGACAACGTTCTACGCAGGGGCTGTCACAAGCAAGTAATAAAGAGTGGCCAACAAGTAGCGCTCATCCGAGACACTATCGGCCGGGTAACACGTAGCGCTCATCCGAGACACTATCTCCCAAATGTGTAAAATAAAAGTAGCCCCTATGCTAGTAGCTGTCCCCTCCCCCCAATGATACTATACGTGTGTCGTAACCATGACACATAAACACGTGTCGTTTCCACCACACTATTTTAATATAGATAACTGTCAAGTCTTCTAATCATGCATCTATTGACAGTTATTCCTACGCATGCGCACGGAGGATCAGCCTACACGCAAGTGACCTCTATATGATACTCACAACTCTCACACACAACTCGTGTACCATCGTGACAAGTCAATGAGACACACTAAATTTGACGGTAGTCCCTTAACTCTAAGCCAATTGTATAAAATATAGTAATTTGCATCTACATATAATTTAAAAAAAATAACTTGAAAATAAACACAACATGCATGATATTGAGCAGGAAATTTAAACAGTAAAGGCAAGGTGTCTTGCCTGGTAGGACGCCTGGTGTGCTGCGATGATCAAGGTGGCACAAGTTCGAATTCGGTGTTACAACTATGCCAGACGGCCTCTGATGATGGCACTGACTGCTCCATTAGATCCGGGACGGTCAGAATAGTGAAGGTTGACATAGGGTAGTCTAGGATTGGCGAGGGAATAGGAGTAATGGGATTTAGTCATGGATGGGGTCATCAAAAGAGATGAATAAATAATATATACGATTTTGAGAAAACTAATTATAATCATTGAAAACTATATTTATTTAGTAAAAATATTTTAGGTAGTATTTGAGAATAATATCAACAAAAATTATTCTATAATTTGTAAAAATACATTTTTATTGATCAAATATTTCCATATACTTTATCTAGGAAAATGTAATCAAATAATATCTCTAGGGGTTTCGAAATCCTATTTTAGAAAAATAAGTATAGGGTCAACCCTATATAATTTTTGTATCTGCTAGTAATACGAAAATCGTTGGTAAAAATAAAACTAAATTTTTTTATATGTAATTATGGAATAAAAATCTAAAAGTAGCAAATATTTTACTAATAATAATATTAATAAGAATAAGAATAAAAATAGTAATAATACTAATATTGGTAAAAAAATTTAAGAGAGGAGGAAACAAGAACAAAACAAATGGTAATAATAATAATAATAATAATAATAAACCAAATAATTAAAAAGAAAACATTTAATTACACAAAACAACAAAAATAATAATCCTTTTAATAATAATAATAATAATAATAATAATAATAATAATAATAATGGCATAGATGTATAAATAATAATAGAATTAATAATTTATAATTACAGTAATAATAATAATAATAGCTGTTATTATGAAAAGAGAAACAATTAATATAAAAAAAAGAAACAAAAAAAACAAATACCAAAGTCTACAGCATTCTCTCTATTAGAAAGGGGAGAGAGAAAATTTAAAGGGAAAAAAGAAGAAGAAGGGGAGCGGTGAAATCGAGAGGGAACTCGGCCTCGGCTCCGGCGGGCGGAGGCGGTCGGGAGTGAGAGACGAGCGTGAGAGAGAGAATGGCGGAGAGGGAAGAGAAGATCGGGAGGGAAGGAGGATGTCGGGGGCTCGAGGCTGCTGGCTCACGCGTACGGCATCGGCGCAGCGGCCAAGGCGGAGGAGGTTGCGCGAGCGCGCGGCCAGGCGAAGCCCAGGGCGGTCGTGTGGCGGACGCTGGGGAGAGGCGGTGGACATCGACTGAGCGCGGCGCCAAGGAGGTGACGGCGCGAGGTTGGCGATGGCTCGAGCACCGAGGTGGTGCTCGGCTCTGGACACGCGAAGGTGGGATTCGGTCGGGACGTACCACGCGCGGGGCGGAGGTGAGTTTGTTACCGCTGACTCCGGCGGCGTGGCGGGTGGCTGGCGATCTCCGGTCATGTTAGGGATCTCTCCTCCCTTTACTTTCCTAGTTAATGGTGGTATGGTGTTATGGATTTAGGTTTTGGTGATGATCGGGGTTTCTTGGGTGCTGGTGGTGGCGCCACGACGAGGTCGGCCGGGGTTGCCAGGCGGGGTTGTGAAGCGGGGAACAGGTGGTTGTAGGGGTGCGGGATGGTCGCAGTGGTGGTGGTGGTATCGCTGATGGTGAGGAGGAATGGGGGTTGGCCGGAGGACGACAGGGTGGTGCTGACAGAGGATTGCGATGGTGTCGATGGGTGGTGATGCCGAAGACCAGGTAGTGGCGGCAATGGTGTTTGGTCGGAGGTCAGTTACTAATGGCGGTCGGGCTGTGTGGTGATGGCGGGGGTAAGTCTCACGGTGGTGGCGGTGATGGATTGGGGGCTGGGGGTGCAGCACTCGACGTCGGCGAGCTAGGGTTAGGAATTTGGGGATTAGGGATTTGATGATCGTGTCGGGGTTGTCGGCACGGAGGAGGAGCACTGTATATGTACAAATAATGGAATAAGAACGGACGGACACAGACACGATCGCACGACACATTTGTGAAGGATTTTGTGGATGTAAAAAATTTATGGAGGAGTACCTGCCTATTTATAGGATGTGGGAATTCCCATTTGGATAGGATTAGGAAAAGATTTAAAACCCAATTAGATAATTCGTAATTTAGTTTAAAATCAATCAAATTCAAATCCAAATACAAATCCAATTTAAATACAATTAAATTTTTAGTTTAAAAATCAAATGGGATAAATCTAATTATAAATATTTAACTATTTAAATAAATCCATAAATTCAAATCAAGATTTAAATGCCACAATAATTTCAAAATATATTTTCTAAAATACTAATAATATTAATTTCGAAAATTATATTAAAAATAAACTAATAAATAATTATAATTATATATGTATGCACAAATAATGTTTTCATAATTATGCTTTTCCTAGTATACAATAAAATATTATTTATGATTAATAACTGCTAAAAATAAAAAGCTTTTTATAGCAAGAATAATAATTATATATAATATTTTGAAAGCGTATAATAAAATAGAAAAAAATATTTTTCTAAAATATGTACGCTCGCACATATTCGCACTCGACGAGCAAGAAAAATAAATTTCGTGCGCGACGTACCATACGACTATGCGACATACAATACAAAATTTTAAATTAGTACCAAAATTAAAAACAAATAGTAGAAATTTAGGGGTTTTACATCCTACCCAACTTAAAAGAATTTTGTCCTCGAAATTAAGAATTAGTAGGGGGTGAGAAGGTATGACAAGTCTTCGGGCGAGGCAAAGAAATAACGCTTTAACATAAACAAGCATGAATTTGATAATTTCAAAAATAGTCATGGACATGGAGGGTTGCTAGTTAAGGCAACGAAATCATGATAACACGAATTGAGTAGATCAAGGGATTTAATTTTTAGAGTCTATAGGAGAGGTAGTTCCTTGGAAGGAAATTGGGCAGTGGACGTCTAGGTCGAAGGCATGAAAATTGGAGAACGATTGGAGTTAAATGAATTAGAAGGTCATGATGGTAGGTTTAGGATCAAGGGAAAAGATGAAATAGTTTTAGGATGAGGATATAGCCACGGGTTGGTAATGGCTAATTACAGTGGTCATAAGTGATCGGGCAACTAAAGGGGACACTCGGCATGAGGGATTTCGTCCTTCTAAGATAGGAGGAAGACGAAAGCAGTAAAGGGCTCCAAAGGTGATGTTATTGAATATGAATACGTGGTTCAAAGGCGACCGAATAATTTCAAAAAGGAGTTGCCAAGGCAATCGCGGACGGGACTCTAAAGGACAAGTTTAACTATGTCCGCATCCCACGTAGAATAATAGACAAAGGCGAACCAAAGTGCACTTGGTTGATCAGACCATCATGTACCGGTTCTGATTAGACAATATGTTAGTGAGCGCGCTCAATAACGTAAGTCATGAACAAACTCAATAAATGGATGAGTTTGCAAAACTAGGTTATAGTAGCAACATTAGTCAAGGTGGTAAAACATAGGCACGGGAGACTAAGATTGGAAGAAAGTAGAAATTGGTTCGAACTTCTAAAGGATATAAGTCATGTCATGTGATGGTAATCATACAGTCATCCTATAGTCTTCTCGTCCAAGTCTTTGGGTGTCTAGATGGGTTAGGGTCTTCTAGATTCTAGAATCTAAGTAAACTTACTAATATAGGTCACAAGGACAAAGGGTTTGCTAGGTCATAAGGCATTTCTACCCAACTTACAAGAATTAAACTACTGGTGTGATAGGTCCAGCAATCAAGATAAAATGCAAGGTTTAGCATGTAAGGAATTAAGTAGAACAAAATCATATATCGGGTCGAAAGAATTGAGTCGAGATCCATGGTCAATAAATATATCGATATCATGGTAAAGGTTACAGTTAGTCTTTATGACCCGAAAGTTGTACCATAAAAATAGAGTACAAGGGGACGTGTTTTAGTGGCACGTGATATAGCTACATGAAGGTGAGCTCGCCTAGGTCTTACATGTGAAAGTTGTGGAAAGGAAAAGTCTAGTGTTGTGCTCCAAATATCCAAGTCACGATAAAAGACACAAAAGAATTTAAATAGAAAGGGGGAGTTCATGAGATAATAATTAACGCACAAAATAATTGACAAGTTAAAAGCATGAAATAAAGATAATTCAGATTCGAGTAAATCAAGGTAAAATAAGTTAGAAATACAGTTTCTAAAGATATGATAGCCACTTAGATGGAGTATGAGAAAGTCACGATAAAATCTAGGTTTAAGGAAATGTCGAGTGAATCAAGATTGAGATATCTTCACATAGTTTGGCAGATGACTTAACTACCCTCGAGTACAACTATCATGGCAATTAATGAGGAATACTTGTATTCCATTAGGGTGACTTGCTTGCTTCTTGGTTCTCTACCAATATATGATCTAATTTCAAATTTCAAGTTCCTCAACAGTTTCAAAATACTATCTCAAGATACTCCATCAAATATCTAACCATAACTTAAAGTTAACCTTTCTTTAAATAAATTCCAAGTAACCTTCATCATATCTAATGCGGCACAACTAAACTTCCATGATAAGCTATCACTTTTAAAAATTTTCAATTCTCAAATATACCTCGAGATAAACTCTTAGCCCGTTTCATCAATCGTAATCATGTAACTCAATTTAAATCCTTTTTAAATATCCATAATCAAGGCTTTAAACTTGAAATCTAATTAACTTTTTTTTAAATCATAGATCATATGGCACAATTTAAAATTTGAATTTTTTTTTCAAAGTCGCTTTCGTATCCTCCAAATATTTAAACAAAAATTTTCCATCGTTAAATAAACTTGACTCAATTTTTTTTAACCTCAAGCTCCCTCAAACTAAACTTTCGTCCTCTCTAGTTGTCTAAAAATCATAATTAAAACTTCTTAAATAATCTCGAGATAAACCTTATAATATTACAATTCAAACTTTTAAAGTTAACCGTAGATCATGCGTCACGATATAAAACTTAAGTTATTTCTCAATCGATTTCATGTCCCTAATAAATCATAACTATTTCACTATTTCAAAAATTTCGTAAATCAAAATTTTGTTTTCTCGATCTAGCTATCCTCTTGTGTATACCCCCTTGTAATGAAATTCTAACTATCTTTTGAAGACGGTAATATGCTACTACCCAACTTGAAATTAACTAATCCTTAAGATCATATTTCTAGGAAAAATAAATGCCTTTATATCTCAAATAAAATCTTAATGCATATTAATTGTCAATGTAGTCTTCCTAGCCATGTGATTGACCTATGAGCATATAATAGTGTAGTCATCTTCCTAACCGTCACTAAGCACGAAAGATAAGGATTTACGGTAGAAAGAGTTCAAGCAGGATGCAATTCAAGGATGGTAACGGGAGTTCGGAATTTGATGTCGAGAAAGGATGTCAAGTAAGTGGATGAGATTCTAGACTCTAATCCTATATTGCAGGCCCGTTCGGTACAGTCATGTAACCGAAACGGCAAACTGACCTGCATGGGCCACCACAAAAACATGTCACGCTCCAGTTCCAAAATACGTAGGACTAGGAACGTAGACATGCCAGCTGTATTCATACGAAGTACACTCCAATATATGGAAACCTCGCATGAATACATAAGCTGTAAAATGCAGTAGAACCATAACTAATCTCATCCACACAAAAATAAATGAATAAGAGATATCATATAAAGGTAATGAATTGTCTTTGGTACATGTAGTTGGGCGGAGACAAATCCACTACCAACTATGAAAAGAAATATATAATAAAAGAAAGATTTTGGCGAGCGAAGCGAAGACGATCCAAGTGCAATCATCCTCGAAGAAGTATAGGTGGTTACGGCTAAAGCTAAAGCACCTGCGAAAGACAATAACACACACCTGGCGAGATAACCAGGTCCTCAGAGGGACGTAACAAGACACATAATATCATGCCATAAACTGAATAGTAAGAGCTCAATAGAAAATATACATGCGTAAAGGTTCCTAACCATTCTATGTGGATTGTAATTTAGAGGACAACGTTCTACGCAGGGGCTGTCACAAGCAAGTAATAAAGAGTGGCCAACAAGTAGCGCTCATCCGAGACACTATCGACCGGGTAACACGTAGCGCTCATCCGAGACACTATCTCCCAAATGTGTAAAATAAAAGTAGCCCCTATGCTAGTAGCTGTCCCCTTCCCCCAATGATACTATACGTGTGTCGTAACCATGACACACAAACACGTGTCGTTTTCACCACACTGTTTTAATATAGATAACTGTCAAGTCTTCTAATCATGCATCTATTGACAGTTATTCCTACGCATGCGCACGGGGGATCAGCCCACACGCAAGTGACCTCTATATGATACTCACAACTCTCACACACTACTCGTGTACCATCGTAACAAGTCAATGAGACACACTAAATTTGACGGTAGTCCCTTAACTCTAAGCCAATTGTATAAAATATAGTAATTTGCATCTACATATAATTTTTAAAAAAAACAACTTGAAAATAAACACCACATGCATGATATTGAGCAGGAAATTTAAACAGTAAAGGCAAGGTGTCTTGCCTGGTAGGACGCCTGGTGTGCTACGATGATCAAGGTGGCACAAGTTCGAATTCGGTGTTACAACTATGCCAGACGGCCTCTGATGATGGCACTGACTGCTCCATTAGATCCGGGACGGTCAGAATAGTAAAGGTTGACATAGGGTAGTCTAGGATTGGCGAGGGAATAGGAGTAATGGGATTTAGTCATGGATGGGGTCATCAAAAGAGATGAATAAATAATATATACGATTTTGAGAAAACTAATTATAATCATTGAAAACTATATTTATTTAGTAAAAATATTTTAGATAGTATTTGAGAATAATATCAACAAAAGTTATTCTATAATTTGTAAAAATACATTTTTATTGATCAAATATTTCCATATACTTTATCTAGGAAAATGTAATCAAATAATATCTCTAGGGGTTTCGAAATCCTATTTTGGGAAAATAAGTATAGGGTCAACCCTATATAATATTTGTATCTGCTAGTAATACGAAAATCGTTGGTAAAAATAAAACTAAATTTTTTTATATGTAATTATGGAATAAAAATCTAAACGTAGCAAATATCTTACTAATAATAATATTAATAAGAATAAGAATAAAAATAGTAATAATACTAATATTGGTAAAAATTTTGAGAGAGGAGGAAACAAGAACAAAACAAATGGTAATAATAATAATAATAATAATAATAATAAAAAACAATATAATTAAAAAGAAAACATTTAATTACACAAAACAGCAAAAATAATAATCCTTTTAATAATAATAATAATAATAATAATGGCATAGATGTATAAATAATAATAGAATTAATAATTTATAAGTACAGTAATAATAATAATAATAGCTGTTATTATGAAAAGAGAAATAATTAATATAAAAAAAGAACCAAAAAAAAACAAATACCAAAGTCTACAGCATTCTCTCTATTAGAAAGGGGAGAGAGAAAATTTAAAGGGAAAAAAAGAAGAAGGGGAGCGGTGAAATCGAGAGGGAACTCGGCCTCGGCTCCGGCGGGCGGAGGCGGTCGGGAGTGAGAGACGAGCGTGAGAGAGAGAATGACGGAGAGGAAAGAGAAGATCGGGAAGGAAGGAGGAAGTCGGGGGCTCGAGGCTACCGGCTCACGCGTACGGCATCGGCGCAGCGGCCAAGGCGGAGGAGGTTGCACGAGCGCGCGGCCAGGCGAAGCCCAGGGCGATCGTGTGGCGGACGCTGGGGAGAGGCGGTGGACAGCGGCTGAGCGCGGCGCCAAGGAGGTGGCGGCGCGAGGTTGGCGATGGCTCGAGCACTGAGGTGGTGCTCGGCTCTGGACACGCGAAGGTGGGATTCGGTCGGGACGTACCACGCGCGGGGCGGAGGTGAGTTTGTTACCGCCGACTCCGGCGGCGTGGCGGGTAGCTGGCGATCTCCGGTCAGGTTAGGGATCTCTCATCCCTTTACTTTTCTAGTTGATGGTGGTGTGGTGTTATGGATTTGGGTTTTGGTGATGACCGGGGTTTCTTGGGTGCTGGTGGTGGCGCCACGGCGAGGTCGGCCGGGGTGGCCAGGCGGGGTTGTGAAGCGGGGAACAGGTGGTTGTAGGGGTACGGGATGGTCGCAGTGGTGGTGGTGGTATCGCTGATGGTGAGGAGGAATGGGGGTTGGCCGGAGAACGACAGGGTGGTACTGACAGAGGATTGCGATGGTGTCGATGGGTGGTGATGCCGAAGACCAGGTTGTGGCGGCAATGGTGTTTGGTCGGAGGTCAGTTACTAACGGCGGTCGGGCTGTGTGGTGATGGCGGGGGTAAGTCTCACGGTGGTGGCGGTGATGGATTGGGGGCTGGGGGTGCAGCACTCGACGTCGGCGAGCTTGGGTTAGAAATTTGGGGATTAGGGATTTGATGTATCGTGTCGGGGTTGTCGGCACAGAGGAGGAGCACTGTATATATGCAAATAATGGAATAAGAACGGACGGACACAGACACGATCGCACGACACATTTGTGGAGGATTTTGTGGATGTGAGAAATTTATGGAGGAGTACCTGCCTATTTATAGGATGTGGGAATTCCTATTTGGATAGGATTAGGAAACGATTTAAAACCCAATTAGATAATTCGTAATTTAGTTTAAAATCAATCAAATTCAAATCCAAATACAAATTCAATTTAAATACAGTTAAATTTTTAGTTTTAAAATTAAATGGGATAAATCAAAGTGCAAATATTTAACTATTTAAATAAATCCATAAATTCAAATCAAGATTTAAATGCCACAATAATTTCAAAATATATTTTCTAAAATACTAATAATATTAATTTCAAAAATTACATTAAAAATAAACTAATAAATATTTATAATTATATATGTATTCACAAATAATGTTTTCATAATTATGCTTTTCCTAGTATACAATAAAATATTATTTATGCTTAATAACTGCTAAAAATAAAAGGCTTTTTATAGCAAGAATAATAATTATATATAATATTTTAAAAGCGTATAATAAAATAGAAAAAAAATATTTTTCTAAAATATGTACGCTCGCACATATTCGCACTCGACGAGCAAGAAAAATATATTTCGTACGCGACGTACCATACGACTATGCGACGTACAATACAAAATTTTAAATCAGTACCAAAATTAAAAAAAATAGTAGAAATTTAGAGGTTTTACAATATATATATATATATATATATATATATATATATATATATATATATATATATATATATATATATATAAAATATATAAATATATATATATATATATATATTTATATATATATATATAAGGAGCACCATGGAAGCCTCGTCCGCCCCTCGACCGTTGTGGGTTCTAAACGGAGGGCTGTGTTGTCGACATGTCAGTGAGATAGGGAGACTGATCGAGAAAAATAAGTTAATAACCAAGCATCTAAGTAAATAATAATAGATTTCATAGAGCACTTGTGTTGACACACTAATATAGATTGGGTAACTATCAGTCACACAGGCCAAAACGTATGTCAATTGAAGACATTATAGCCCTAAAGGACAACCAAACGCATGATTCTAAAGATCATACTGTTGAAAAGTAAGTAAGGAATTCAACAACTATTTCTCAAGGCTATATCATTGTACTTCTTTCTCTTGCAACTTGTGATAAGAAGGACGAGATGTGTGGAACTCATAAGAGTTTGTTATTTTCGAAACAGATCTTTTGATGGAAAATGGAAATCTCGAACTCTTATTTCCAAAGAAATGAAAACATTCGTTCTCCTAAGAGAGAGATAAATACTCGTTCTCAACCAAAGTTGATGCAACGATATGAATGATCGCCCTCAACCGGAGTTGATGCAACGATATGAATAATCGCTCTCAACCGGAGTTGATGCAACAACTTTACTGGGGTGATGAAGATCATTGTTGCTCAAAGCAAGATTCATACTATTGTGATCTGCTCCTAAGAATCAGCAAATTCGAAAGAACTTCTTGAATGCTCACTGTCACATCCTTTCAAGAACTTGAAGAACTCCTTGGGACTTCAATGGCGATGGCAGCACATATCTCTTCGTTTCTTTATTTTGACGTAAGTCCTTAATGAAGGCACGAAGAGAGTAATTATAGAGAAGGGTCGAAACCCTAATCCTATTCCTGGCTGTAACTGATTGCAAAATGATAGAAGTGAATAATGGAAAGATTAGAATGAATTAAATTCAAATCCCATAAAGACCAGACCTGATCAATTAACTCAATCTTTCCATAACTGCTCAAATCTTTCAATCAGCCACATCATATGTCACATGCGCCATATAGTCACTCAGCCCATCAACCTGCGTGCGTAGCTGCGAAGCCCGCAGCAGCCCGCGGCAGCTGTGCGCTCAGTGCCCAGCACCTGTACGTCGCAGCCCCGCAGCACATACGTGCCGTAGCCCCGCAGCACTTGCGTGCCGAGCGTCGCATCACCTGTGCACCGTAGCTCCGCAGCACCTGTGCGTCTGCTGCACTTGCGCTGCGACTCGCGCAGAGACGAACGCACGCGCGCATCAACTGCGCACAATGCACCTTGCGTCGATGCTGACGTGCTAAGTGCAAAGTGCGTCAACAAAATGCTACTTTATGCCCTTGTGCCCGAGTCCGAGTCACTAAGCTCCTTCGGAGCTTAGCTCCATAAGGGAATTGTCCCATGGGCATGACAAAAAGCACTAATGCTTCTTTGTTGGTTTAGCCTTTTTTTCCACAAGAAAAATGCCCCCACATGGCACCCATGTGCCTTTCCATACTTCATGTGATCTCTCAACACAAACAAAGCTTTATATAGAGATACCATCCATTTAGTTTTTCCAATGTTGCTTATCATTCTAGTTTCTAAAGCAAAACACCAACAAGCAAAAATACCAACAATCTCCTACATATCTTTCTATATGGGTTGAGCGTTCTCCACAATGATTTTCCATCATGCATTAGGATATATGTCGCTACGACTTGAATCTTCCCACATGGGTTAAATGACAGAATGATACAAGAATGGACTAAGCCTTGAATTCTGTACCATAACTGTAATTTTTTTACTCACATAATGACATCAACTTCGCTTCTGGCTGCATATTAAAGGCCTTGTGCCAGCCTGGTTTTGGTGTATATATCTTAGGTATCTACAAGATTTTCCTCAAGAGATGGCCTATATCTCTTTCTATACACTCTAGGTGAGTTCTTTTAAAGAGCCTTTGGCATGAAGCCTTTTGCTTCCTTGCGGTACTATACTGCTATGACATGGCCCAAAGCTGAGATCCTGTCTCATGTGGTGTCATACCACCTATAGCATGAGGCCTAGCCTCTTTATAGTGCAAAACTACCCAGTATGAAGCCTTTTGCTTCCTTGCGGTGTTACGCCATCGTGACATGGCTTACAAAGCCGAGGCCCTGCCTCATGTTGTGTCATCCACTTTAACATGAGGCCCAGCCTCTTTGTAGTTCTACCTACCAGTCTTCATTATACAATATTAGGCCCTCTTGCCTATGTGTGGTGCTACGCCGCTGTGACTTGGCCCGAAGCCGAGGCCTTACCCTCACAAGTTACCTTATGTGGTGTCACCCCACTGTAGCATGGAGTATTATGCTCATTTGTAGTATTGTGCTACTCGTGCTTCCTATAAAGCATGCCAGACCTTCCAGATGCCTGAGAACTCATTAAGGCTTCCAAGTCATCCTCCCACAGGACTTTGTTCTTAGTAAAGAACAACCAGTAGACAACTGTGGTTCTGGGTTCATAATCCTGCAACATCCCAAAGAATTTGCCCACTATTCCTGATATTCTTTCAGCCAATGGTCCTTCCTTGAACTAAAAGTTAGAAGCCTAGTAGATTTCTCTTTGAACTAATAGCATAAAACTTTATAGTAGAATTACAAAGACATAATATCAGAGTATCTTCAAGCCCATCTTACTTGTTGTGTCTTCAACTAGCTGGCGCTTGAGACCTTTGGTGAATAGATCTGCTAGATTCTTCTGACTCCGAACATCTACAACGGCAATGAATTATCTTTTAATAAGATCATTTACCGCCCTGTGTCTTAGACGCACAGTCCATTTTTGCGATTGAAGAGGTCATTTGATGCCACCGCTGCAGTCGCCTGGTTATTGTAGTATATCGGTACTGTTGGTATCTACGTACCAACTATTGAAAGATCATACAAGAGCTCCCGAAGCCATTCTACTTCATCTGCTGTAGCCGCCAGTGCATAGAACTCAGAATCCAAAGAAGAGTGAGACAACATAGTCTGCTTCTTCGACTTCCACGATATAGCAGTTCCACCTATAGAGAAAACATATCCTTATGTGGAC
Organism: Iris pallida; assembly: GCA_029216955.1. NCBI lineage: Eukaryota > Viridiplantae > Streptophyta > Magnoliopsida > Asparagales > Iridaceae > Iris > Iris pallida. Next base: position 2,295,602 of record JANAVB010006999.1, read on the forward strand.
CTCTCACTCTCTACTTCTGAGCACCAGCTTGCATCGCTGAAGCCTTCCACTACTTTTGGATCTCCGCAGTAGTGCAGTGCATACTTCTGAGTCCTTTTGAGGTATCTCATAACCCTTTTTATAGCTTTCCAGTGCTCTACACCTGGATTGCTCGTGAACCAACTCAGCATCCCTACAGCAAAATCTATGTCAGGCCTTGTGACAGTAGTCGTATACATCAAACTCGCGATGACGCTTGAATACTCCAGTTACCTGACGCTTCTTGTCGAACCTAAAAGACGTATCGATCCCTGGAAGATCCTGATACCCATAGCGTGTGAGTATTTTCTCAACATAATGAGACTGTGACAATGCCACTCTAGTTTTCGTCCAGATGATCTTTATCTCCAGGATAACATCAGCTTCCCCTAAGTCCTTCATGTTGAACTTAGATAAGAGAAAATTTTTTGTCTCAGTGACACTTGCTAGATCTGTACCCAAGATCAGCATGTCGTCCATGTAGAGACAAACGACAAATTCTCTCCTATCAATAAACTTTATGTACACACAATTGTCCGTCTCGTTGACCCTGTAGCCGTTTGATCTTATGACTTTATCAAACTTCTCATGCTACATCTTGGGAGCTTGCTTCAAACCATACAGAAATTTCACCAACTTACAGACTTTGTCTTGGAGGCTCTTGACGATGAATCTTTCTGGCAGTTGCATGTAAATCTCTTCGAGCAATTCACCATTCAGGAAAGCGATCTTAACATCCATCTGATGGATTATCAGCTTGTGAATTGCGCTTAGAGTAATCAACATCCTGATGGTCGTCATCCGATCTACTGGAGCATATGTGTCAATGTAATCGATCCCCTGCTTCTGAGAAAATCCCTTAGCAACTAACCTTTCCTTGAACTTGTCAACAGTTCCATCGGCCTTCCTCTTCTTCTTGAAGATCCACTAACATCCGATCGATTTTGCTCCTTCAGGCAGATCGACCAATACCTACGTGTTATTGGAGGTTATTGAGTCGTACTCATCATTAATAGCCTCCTTCCAAAAGATAGCATCTCTGGTCTTCATTGCCTCATCATTGGTAAGCAGATCTGCTTCCACATGATAGGTGACGAAATCCTTTCCGAAGTCCTTCTGTCTTCTCACTCGCTTAGATACAGATTCTGTGAGTTCTGGTTCAATAGTTGTTCTTGCAGCAACAACATCTTCTTGGACTACCTCTTCGTAAGGAACTTGAGCCTCCTGCGCACTCACATTGTTCTCCAGAATATCCACGAGAATAATGTTCTTGTGCCTAGAAAACTTATCTTCAAAGAATTATGCGTCGCGAGATTCAATGATATGATTTGACTCAATATCAAGGAACCTCTGAGCTTCACTCTTATCAGCATAACCCAGGAATATACTCTTCGTAGTCCTTGTTCCCAGCTTCTGAATCTTCAAATCCGGAAGCTTCACATACGCCAGACACCCCCATACTCGAATGACATTCAAGTTGGGTCTGACCTTGAACCAGAGTTCATAAGGAGTGACTTTCGAAGTAGCATTCGGCACTCTGTTCAATATAAACGTAGCCGTAAGCACTACTTTACCCCAGAAGCAATTTGGAAGATTCGCAGTCAACAGCATTGAGTTCTTCATCTATGTTAACGTTCTGTTCTCCCTTTATGCAACACTATTTGATTGAGGGGAGTACAGAGCAGTCGTATCATTGATGATTCCATGTTCTCTGCAGAATGATGCGAATTCATGAGACCTATACTCTCCACCTCGATCACTTCTGAGTCTCTTGAATTGTTGTCCGGTTTAACGCTCGGCTTCAGCCTTGAAGTCCTTAAACTTTTTAAATACTTCATCTTTAGACTTGAGCAGATAGATGAACGCGTACTTTGAGAAGTCGTCGATGACAGTAATGAAATAATTCATCCCGACCTTTGTGGAGAACTGTTTGAAGTCAAAGATATCAGAGTGCACCAACTCCAGAAGATCTGTACTTCAGTTTACCCGCTTGAATGGTTTCCTTGTGATCTTCGTCTGCACACAGACCTCACACTTCTCCAACTCCTTACCCCATATTTGGAGATAAGCCTTAGACTAGACATCTTATTTTTTTCTTTTACAATAAACATGTCCTAGTCTATTATGCCACAACTCAAGAGAACAACCCCAAGAAGAAACTGCATTCACTATCTTCATAGGAGTACAAGTTAAAGTTTGAACATCCCTTCAGTACCGAAAGCCTTTCCGAAGTATGTTCCTTTATCGGACATAACGACTTGACGAGCGTTAATGTCTATCCTCGAGCCTGCATTGTAGAACAGACTTCCCGAGACTAGGTTCTTAGCTATGGCTGGTACATGCTTCACAATCTGAAGCGTCAGCAACTTCTCCGAAGTCAGTTGCAGTACCATCGTCCCGATCCTGTGTACTTCAGCTTGTGTCTGGTTTGCCATCATAACCTTCTCAGAGATAGGTTGGTACGTGGTGAACCACTCTTTCTTTGAGCAAACATGACACGAGGCCCCAGTGTCTATCCACCAGTCCGTGTTAATCCCAGCTGAGTCAACCTGCACAATCATAGCAACAAAGTTAGCCTCATCTTGCTCCTTTTATTTTGGTTTTTCTTTGCAGTCTCTCTTCCAGTGGCCTTTCTTGCCACAGTTGAAAGAAGTCCCAGGTTCTTTGGACTTGGGCTTGAACTGAGCCGACTTCACCTTTAGATGGTGAACATCTGTCTTCTTTTGGTAGGGAGCCTGATCTGTTTTCCTTTGAAATTTCCTCCTTGCACCATGTTCGCCTTAGCTATCTGCTTGGACAAGGCATCCACTTTGAGTTGAGCCCTCAACTCGTCTTCAACATGTATCCAGTACAAGAGGCATTCCAGATCCACCTCCATCTTTTTGCGATGCATGTCCGCGGTGAAGTTTCTCCACCCAGGTGAGAGCTTGGCGACAATACCCCTGACGACAAAAGCATCGACCAAGGGCATGCCGTCATCCGCCACCTTCTGACGTAACTTGAAAAATTCCTTAACTTGAGGCAACATGGTTTTATCGTCCTCAAACTGCATCGTCCAAAACTTTTCGGTTACGTGAATCTTGTTCCTGTTCTCATTTACCTTATAGAGATTCTCTACAGACTCCCAGACGTCCTTTGCATTGACCGTCTTGCTGTATGACTCCGCCAGATAGTCCTCCATGGAGTTCTGGATCAACAACTTACAGAGGTTGTTATCCCGCCTCCACTTTGACTGCAAAGCCGTGGCTTCAGCAACCCTTTGAGCATTTTCACCCTCTGAAATCAAAGGCTCAGGATCTGTCAACACATAGTCGACGCTCATGAGTTGAAGATTGAGGCTGACCTTTCTCTTCCAGACGTTAAAGTGCTCCCCGTCAAACTTCTTAAGTTTAAAACTTGTATTGAGAAGTTGTGAACGGTTTTTTTCCATCAGATTTGAATCTTGCTTTGAGATTGTTAATCCTGAAACAGATCATTTGATAGAAAATGGAATCTCGAACTCTTATTTCCAGAGAAACGAAAAATTCATTTTCTTAAGAGAGATGAATACTCGTTCTTAACCGAAGTTGATGCAACGAGATGAATGATCGCCCTCAACCAGAGTTGATAAAACGATATGAATAATTGCTCTCAACTGGAGTTGATGCAACGACTTTGCTGGGGTGATGAAGATGTACCGTTGCTCAAAGCATGATTTGCCTTATTGCGATCTGCTCCCAGGAACCAGCAAGTTCGAAAGAACTTCTGGAACTCTCGCTGTCACCTCCTTTCACGAACTCGAAGAACTCCTTGGGACTTCAATGGCGGCGGTAGCACTTCTCTCTTCGTCTCTTTATTTTGGCGTAAGTCCTTAATGATGGCATGAAGAGAGTATTTATAGAGAAGGGTCGAAATCTTAATTCTATTCCTGGCCGTAACTTATTGCGAAAAGATAGGAGCGAATAATGGAAAGATTTGAATGAATTAAATTCAAATCCCACAAAGATCGAATCTGATCAATTCACTCAATCTTTCTATAACCGCTCAAATCTTCCAATCAGCCACATCGTACGTCACATGCGCCCCATAGCCACTCAGCCCATCAACCGGCACACGTAGTTGCGAAGCCCGCGGCACCTGTGCGCCCAGTGCCGCAGCACCTGCGTGCCTAGCTCCACAGTACCTGCACGCCGCAGCCCCATCGCACCTGCGCGTCGCAGCCCTGCAACGCCTGCGCCGATGCTGAGACAAAAAGCATGAATGCTTCTTTATTTGTTTAGCCTTCTTTCCACTAACAAAATGCTTCCACATGGCACCGATGTGCCTTTCCACACTTCATGTGATTTCTCAACACAAGCAAAGCTTTATATAGAGATACCATCCATTTGGTTTTTTCAATGTGGGACTATCTTTCTAGTTTCTAAAGCAAAACACCAACAAGCAAAAACACCAACAAGTTTTGCCAAGGTTTGCTGTATCGGAATGGGTTTTAGAACCTTCCTATGAGAATCTGGTTCCTACCAGTTTCGAGTTCCACGATATTGACAGTATTGAGAGTTTGGGATTGGATATCATATTTCTTTGGTATCAGAAAGCAAATAATCATTAATAAATTATTAAAATTTCAGATTTTTTTAAATTTATACATAATTTTAAGTATAAATATTTTTTTCTCTTTTATATGCTTTTATATCCTTGATGATCGGCCTTTTTCATTCAATTTTCTCTATCGAATTGACAGAAAAAGTGACACCCAACATCGGTATCGACCAGTATCGATAATGGTCGGCATCAGATTCGGATATGGCGAACCGTATTGGTATTGGCCATATTGATTGGTATCGGACGATAGTGAGGGTCCCAAGTTCAAAGAGGAAGGGACCTATAGAGCATAATGGTCATGTGAAAATGTCCACCCCTACTCGTCGCTTGCCAACATGATAGAGTTTATAGGTGCAAGTGGCAGACTTTAAGTGGTACCAAAGCGTCCTGATTCAATATGTAGATATGACACATTCTTAACCTTATTTTACAAAAATATAGTGTTCCATGAATCTAGGCCTCAACCCATATAATGGCAATTGGCCTCCGACCTGTTTGAATAATATAAGTATATAACCCTCATCCTTTGTCAAAGTCTAGACTTATCGGTGCAAGTGGCATGACTTATCGGAGCCTTCTTTACATACACCAAATCTCTGATGGCAAGGGGCGGATGGTGAGGGATATCCCTGATATTCAGGCCGAGGACAATATGTACTACTCGGCTCTTTTTCAGAAAGGTCGGGTTACTTATGATCCCTTTTTTGGGGGTCATTACTCCGATTATTTCAGAGAGGGAGAACGAGATGCTCTTGGCCACCCCGACGGCGACGGAATTGAAAGCTATTACCTAGGGTATGAGAAAGGATAGCACTGCTGGCCCTGACGGGTTCTCAGTATCTTTCTTCAGACATTGCTGGAATTTAATTAGGGAGATCTGGTGGAAGCGACAACCGGTTTCTTCCAAGGCCTTAGCTACCCCAAAGCAGTCTCGAGCACCCACTTAGTTTTGATCCCGAATTCGACGATTCCAGGGTCTTTCGACGATTTCAGGCCATTGAGTTTGTGCACTTTTTTAAACAAGATCATATCCAAATTTATTGCTAACAGAATGGCGGTGATATTGCCGAACATCATATCTCCGGAGCAAAGTGGTTTTGTGCGAGGCAGGAATATTTTAGATAGCACTTTTCTCGCGCAGGAGATGATCATCACTTGTCTTAAACACCCGGGGCGTGGTGGGAATATTGATATCAAATTAGATATGGAAAAAGCTTATGATAGGATGGACTGGTAGTACTTGATTTGGGTTCTTAGAGCCTTTGGATTTGCAGAGAAGTAGATTGATATCCTATATAGATCGATCTCCAATTGTTGGTTCTCCACTGTGATCAATGGCCAGGCGGCGGGCTTCTTCAATTCAAGTCTCATCGGGGTGCTAGGCAGGGCGATCCGCTTTCTCCTGCAATCTTCATCATTGCGGCTGAAGTTCTTAGCAGGAATCTCAATAGGATGGGTTTGGTCCCGAGGTATACTCTCTTCCACAATACGGCAGGCTGCTTGTCCATTACCCACCTTGTATATGCTGACGATATTATCATCTTTTCGGCGGGAGACTTGTGCTCTCTTGCGGTGGTGTTGGCTGCCTTGGATCATTACATGAAAACTTCGGGTAAAAAAGTTAGCATCAAGAAAAGTGTGATCTACGTTCATCACACTTCGACCGCCGAGAAGAATGCTGGTTATGCCAGGGTTTCTGGGTTTAAAGTTCTTGGCCCTCCCTTCGTGTACCTAGGGTGCTTAATGACATCCGGCAGGGCTAACGCCGGGATGTTCGATGGTTTGTTGGCTAGAGTCAAGAAGATCGAGGATTAGCACAACTGTATCCTTTCTCTCGGGGGGAAATTTATTATACTTAGAAGCAGGGGCGGCCCAGAGGGTTGCGTTGCCCTATCCTGGAGCTAATTTTGGTTGTCCCTTGACCCTTATTGTCAGTTGGTCTTGGTGGTCATCCGTGACCCTGATCTTTGATGGAATCATGCTGAGCCTGGGGGTTTGCCCTAGCAGAGGGGGTTGCCCAAGCCCCAAGTCTTGTCCGGCTTACCCCAGGGCCGGCCCTGCTTAGAAGTATTCTCTGTTCGATACCTCTTCACTCACTGGCTGTGTGTAATCCTCCTAAGAAGGTGATGGCTGCTCTTGAGGGGATGTTCATCCGCTTTTTTTTGGGCCATAGAGACGGCACTAACAAAAGAATTTCGGCTAGCTGGCCAACTCTGGATCGTCCTACGTCCGAGGGATGGCTTGGCCTTAGACGTGTGGCGGACGTTGTTGACGCATTCTCTGTAAAACTATGGTGGAAGGTGAGGACAGGTGACTCGTTGTGGTGTAGATTTTTAAAAGCCAGGTACTTTCGCCGTAGCCACCCCTCTGTTGTTGTTGCTAATTATAGAGCCTCGGCATCTTGTGGAGGATCTTGTGTGGGCGACTATTGGGGGAACAGGGGAAATGAGAACCTGCTATTCAAAAACTGGACCGGGAGTGGTTGTCTCACCCCGATCGGACATGTTCCCCATGACGCCCCCATCAACGCCTTTCGGTTGGTGGATGGCAGATGGGACTGGGAGCACATCCGACTCTAGTTCGGGGAGGTAAGCTTGGCAGCCGGTATGTTCACGCTTTTGTCGGCATGGAATGTTATCCGTTTGACAGGGCTCCCCTCTTTGGTGGCTAATTTTTGGAAGTCTTGCATATCCAACAAATGGTCGATTATTATTTGGAGGGCTCATACAGGGAAGCTGCCCACGGGATGACGTATTGACCTCGATTGGGTTCAGTTTAGCTTTGAGATGCCATTGTTGCTTTGATCCTACGGTGGAGTCAAGTGGCCACGTCCTTACGGAGGAAGATGACTCGCGGAAGGTGTGGGGGTCATTACGGGCGTATGCTCCTTATTGGGGAGGAGGTAAGTTCCATGGACGCTCACCTTTGTTTCTGGGGCATTGAGAGCGAGGACCATGGCAAACTAATTGTGGTCGCGGCCATATTTTTGGTTTTATGGAAAAATCGCAACAAATCAAGATTTCACGAATACTCTTATAATGGGCTGTAGTTGATTGCGGAGGTCCGGAGACAGGTGGCTAAGGCGGCCGAGAATTGTTGGTACACGGATATCATGGAGAGGTTGTGTGCTTCGGTGCTCCGATTTCGTTTTTTATTTATGGGTCTTCTTTTGATTTCTATTTTTGTCTCCTATTTTTTCTTGAGCTAAATCTTTTAGTTTTGGTGGCGGGAGTGGCTAAGGTGGCCGAGAATTGTCGGCACACGGATATCATGGAGAGGTTGTGAGCTTCGGTGCTCCAATTTCGTTTTTCATTTATGGGTCTTCCTTTGATTTCTATTTTTGTCTTCTATTTTTTCTTGAGCTAGATCTTTTAGTTTTGGGGGCGGGACTGGGTTTTGTCTTTCCCAGATTTCTGGATCTATACTGTAAAGGCGGCTGCCATTTTGGCCTTTTCTGATTTATATATGAGATCTTGTTCCACACACGCGCGCGCACACACACACACACAAATATATATATATATATATATATATATATATATATATATATATATATATATATATATATGATGGTCACTATCTCACATTTATGTAGGACGAGTCACAACATGTGGAGTTAACAATTATTGCCTATCTTCATTACCGACCCCCTTCTTCCCGTCCATCTTTTTTGTGCAATTGCAGATGTTGGGTCTAAAGTTCGACTAGTTAAATTATCCAACTTGGATTTTAATATATATATATATATATATATATATATATATATATATATATATATATATATATATATATATATATATATATATATATATATATATATATTGTGCAGTAGAGTTTGATAGCCAGAGTTTTTGGTTTAGGGTTTTGTAAATCATGTTTTGGGCTTTTGAAAACTCAAGCAGTTAGGAGCTTTTATAAATAGGCTATTTTCAAAACAAATGATATTTTAAAAATATTTTGTGGGTAACCTATTTGCCAGTACGACTCGGTGTACATCGTATTCCTAGACCCAATAAAATGTAAAAATTACATTGATAAAAGAAATACAGACTCAATGGCAAAACAACTTCATGTCTTGAACGGTAGCAGCAGCAGTTCTTAGTAGTCATCCAAATAGCCCTTATATCGAGACAATGTTAGATCAATTATTACAATTAGGTTTGACCAGATCAATGGGCCAACAATCTCTCCCATTTTGATAATTGATAAACCTTGACCGATATAACATCTCAATCTTTATTTGAAAAGAAATCAAAATTTGTAAGGTACTGTACTATACTTGTATGGTACTCTCTCCTCAAAAAAAATTATATATCCTGCAAAAGATGTCAGATCCATTTTCTCTTCCATTGTCACTTAGCAAAATAATTTAAAAAAGAAAAAGCTCTCCCGCAATTCATGCTTAAGAAACGAACGTTAAAGAAATACAAAAAATATACAAAGAATAACATATATTTCACAGGCAGTTCCATGAAAGAAGCATAAACTAAGATAGGTAATGCTACGCATAGAATAAGAAAATGCATACAAAGAATAAAAGAGAGAACAATACATTCTGAAATAGTAAATGCATACTAATAATAGTTTGAAAATGTATCAACTCAACAAACAGTCACAGTGCAAAATAAATAAAGGACAAAGTACTATCTTGGAATTTCGGAGCATTTCCAAGCATACATAGACAAAATAGAGAGTCTAATCCGATAACATCTAACCAAAGTACATAAACATCTATATCAAAAATCCTCAACAACTAAATAGAATCATCATCACAATCAGCAGTGCCACCATGTCCAAAAGGACCAGCTCCAGAAGTGCCAGCTCCATGAGAAGGTTGTGGACTAGCACCAGAACCACGGTACCAGTCATAAGTGTTACCGGGCTCAAAGAAGTGACGAACTGCCTCATCCTCATAGCGGTAGCCAGAAACAGTGAAATCTTATGGTAGAGAACTGGCATGCAGACCAGGCTGGGCAAATATAGATCCGTGAAGGAATTTGCCAGGGCCTGAAATCGACTAGCATATTAGATCTCGCATACCCGTAATGTGTCAGTCACAAATACTCACAAAGAGTTGTGCTCATCCAGCTGAGCACGCCGCATATCAAATATGTGCTGGTAGAGACCCTCAAAAGATATAGGGTAATCCTGAGGAGGTGGAGGTGGTGCAATAGGAGGAGCAGGAGGAATAGCTGCGCTACGACAAGATAGCTGAAGATACTTGGTCTCAGAGTCACGAGCACAAATGGATAAATCAATGTCAAAATTCTGAAAGATGATCAAAAGAGTCATCGTGTAAGCAAGATTTTTGTTCCTTTCACGACAACGCCCCATCATCTGAATGATCGTCTTGGGAACAAAAAAAGGAATCCCCTTACGAATATAATATAAAGTAGATATATTAAGGGTTGTCACATCATCCTTTGAACTAGATTTGGACAAGATAGTAGAGTAGATGATGCGATGCAATTCATAGAAAAATAAGTTCAAATGTGCAGCTTTGAACTTTCTAGAACGAACACAATCAGGGGAACAAAGTTCGTTCTTAAAACTATTTAAAGTTGTGTCTCCGGGAAATTCAAATTTCGTGATATCATCTTGTAACGCCCCAGAACCAGAATACTGGAGAGCGGGGGCATACATAGCCAGCTACGTATAATGAAATAGAATCCACCTCACTATACGGTCACGGCTGTCTACATATATGAGGGTTTAACTATAATCCATCAGTCTCCTATGGTCAATAACAAGCCTAAATGTTTAAAATCTCAAGCAAGCAAGTAAAGTTACAAGATGTAAGATCACCAAATATACAATAATAAGACGTCCCAAACATTACATATTCAGCTGATCATGAAGCTAGTCGTTACAAAATGTGATGACTAGCAAGAGTTTAGTCATACATGATCAACCATAGGATCTGTCAATCATGTTACAGCCCGTAGGCAGACAGTAATAAGGTATGCAATACGAGCTAACAGGTGCTCGCCGGCTAAACGCCTCAAAAGAATAATTTTATAATAGAGTGGGAGAGCCAAAATAAATCCACTCATTGCCAGGGTTCCGTCTAGTGGTCACCATCGGGCTAGAAAGTCGGTAGATCCTCTGGAGCTGCTCCGAAATCTGGCCATACAAAACCAGCTAGGTCAGATCCCAGAAAGAGCAAGTGCCACAAAGGAGGCTTCACTTAAGAACTAAAACCAGCAATCAGCACAAGAATATAAATACATAATAAAGACTGGAAATATGGAAATCATGATGATATACGATGAGATAACCATGGGACTATTCAGATAACCAGGTTACAACCCGTAAACCAAACAAGGACCGGGGTTGTAACCCTTCATCTGAACAGAACTTGGTTTCCTACCATTTATCAGTAAAGTAAACATGAGCAATCAGGTCAAGTAACAATCTTGAGCAGGATCAGGACAAGACTAAACTGATTAGACTCCATCCAACATTTACGGCCAAGCAATAAGTACGGCTTGATACTTTAACTAACTAGGGTTTTCACAGGCCTAGTTACTAGCAAGATGCAATGAGATGTTCCTCCAGCCACAAGCCCTGCAGCTAATCCAGGTTATCCAGGCGACTTGGATTCATTAAGCAGTTATCAAGAATTGTTAGGTGGCTTGGTGTACAACACATGACAGTGTGCATAGAACTTGTTTCATGAAGTGCCCTACATGACAGTGGGCTGGAAATGTGCCCTACTCGACGGCAGGCTACAAGTCCAACAATGGTGGCCGGGATAACGGGATCGCCTGTAACTGGAGAAATCTCTCATGACTACTGAATTATTATAGTAATTAGCCTTAGTTAATTCAGTAGGTACCCCTGACCGTGGTACTCAGGGGTCCCTGTCCTAGACATGATGCAAGACAATACTGGTTCATTTGTACAAGCACAACCACCCACGGTGTCCAGGCTATTCAATCTTGTCATGTCAAGCTAGCCGTCGCAATAGCATATCGAGATATATCATGCCAGGATTATCATGTCAAGTATATCATGTCAAGTTCACTGTCAGGGGTGCGTCACGACGGGCCACTATCATGTCATATCATTGTCAAAAGTGCACCACAACGGGTCACCATCGTATTAGGGAACAATTAATATGCCACAAGCATACATGTAGTAATTAAATATTAGCAGGGGCAGGGCTGTGGAGGACTCATGCGGCTCAGGATCGACCAATAATAAGTACTGTTGTCACTGTACAAGAGTTAAATAATTGCACGCACTAAAGCAATAAAGTATTGAGCCTATGCGGCAAGCAAATACATGCGGCCAGCTATTGAACTGCCATATGCGGCCAACTATGGTTGGACCATATGCGGCCAGCTAATAGCTATATGCGGCCAGCCAAGTAAATTGGCCATATGCGGCCAACAAATATATTTTCATGTAAAACAATTGCTAAATGCATGCAATTTAAGTAAATGGCCATACAAGTTAAGCTAAGGCCATGCGGCCAAGAATATTATGCTAAGGCCATGCGGCCAAGAATATTATGCTAAGGCCGTACAGCCAAAAATATTAAGCATGCACGCACATGCAAAATTTTCATGCGGTTGAGCAAATGGCCAATGGCCTATGCGGCTAGGTATGGCATTGGCCATATGCGGCTAGGAATGGCATTGGCCATATGCAGCCAAAAATATAAGCAGGTGGCCATTAATTGGCTAAGGCCATATGCGGCTATGAATTTATAAACATGCAAGCTGATGCTTGCAAATGCATTCATTAAATATAAGCATGCAAGCAATCTTCATGCAAGCTGATGCTTGCAAATGTAAGCATTAATTATATATGCATGCGGCCAAGTGTGTTCCTAGCAAATATATGCGGCTAAGATTAATTTATAAGCATGCAAGCTTGCTTGCACAGGCCATTAAATATATTACTAAGTAACAGCATGCAAAAGCTTGCATGCAAAAGCATGCAAGCTAAAGGCCATTAAATATATTAGCTAAGGCTATTATACCATATGCGGCTCATATATATAATAGACCATATGCGGCTCATATATATAATAGGCCATATGCGGCTACAATAACCAATGGCCATGTGGCTAACAAATTTTAATGCCATATGCGACTGAGCAGTTCTAATGCCATAAGCGACTAAGTACGGTTCCATACGGCCAACTTATATTAAGGCCAACAAAGCTAATGGCAATGCATGCCATTTCATGCACAAAAGGCCAAGCAATTAATGCCTTATGCGGCCATGAATAAACAGTGGCCAACTAATGAGTTATGGCCTATGTGGCCAGCAAACAAATTAAATGTAAGCACAGTGCATATGCGGCTAAGCACAAAAATGTGCATATGCGACCAAGAATGCAATTAATGGCTCCCACAGAGAACATGTCCATGGAAAATACCATGGCCTTCCTGCTCCTCCAAACAACAATAGGAACCCAAACCCAGACTCCCGTAGGTCAAATTTGGGTAAAATGGAATTCTCTACATCATGGAACCCTCAAATAGCAAAAATATACAGGTTAGATAGATCAAAATTCATGAAAACCGAAAATACCACAAAACTAGATTTACAAGAAATTAACCATGAAAATAAAAAATGCTAATTACTAAAGTGGATTAGAAACACATGAGGAAGACAGTGGAACAATAAAAATAGGGTTCCTCCATGAAGCAAGATGCATTTGCCTACACCTCCCTCTCTCAGGTTGGTGGAGAAGTAATGGTAGAGAAGAAGAAGAGTTAATGAGGAGAGAGAAATGAGTGTTGGGTGGAAATATAAATGAGGGTGGTGGTAGGTGGGGGTTCGGTCCACCTAAAACCAAGCCAAGCCGAACCAGCAACAAGTTGAACCGAACCAAGAAAGGAAATGCCAAAATAACCATGCAAGGAAATACGAAATACGAGTCAAGAATACGTACACGTATACCAAGATACGTAATACGAACCACAGACATTATACATCTAGCGGAGCACCTTTATTTGGAATGTCAAAATTTTTTGCTAAGTCAACATCATTGAAGTGAATATTAATTTCAGCAATACGACACTTAACAGTAAAAGTGCCAAAGGTGAAATTAAAGTAAAATAAATGAATAGCATGGGTTGCAATAGGAAATAATTGAGTAACAAGATTGTGCAATCCTAATGCTTCACAAGTCCGGTGGGACGGAAAGATAATCCACTTGATCGATGCACTGGGGCATATGTTGCGAACCTAGAAATTCGCATACCATAAAAGGGATTGATCATGAGTTTCGAAGAAAAACTCATTGAACGCCCCGTCGTTCAATTGGATGGGCAAAAAGAGTGATCCTTGGATAGGATCCAAAGATGATGCTTCTTCGTTAGACGCAGTCTTCTTTCTCTTGAAGGAGTTGTGAATCCTAGGCATGATTTCTAGAAAAGTATTGAAATCTACGAAATTAAATAGAGAGGAGGAAGTTATACATTCTGAAATTTGATTATGTGGAAGAGAATGAGATTTTACGCACGAATCCAAAATTTGGATTGAAGTCTCCAAAGGATTTGAGAGAAATCAAATGATGAAAAGTTAGGGTTTGGAGCTATCGGGCGCGGCTGCTGCGCTGTTTGGAGGAGAAGGGGGTGATGAATAGAAGATGCTACATTCAAATTTGACTTAAAAATACCCGACACCAACAGAACTCGGGACGAACTCGGGCCGAATTCGGTGCGAGTTCGCCTGGGGTTTTGTTGTGGTATTTTTGTGCATAAATAAAATGCGATACCACTTAGTATTTAGCAATCCTTTTCAATTATTTAATTCGAAGTTTAGTTATTTTAAATTTTAATTAATATTATTTTATGAATTAAATTTTGTTACGTAGCAACTGTCTCAGATTAGCTGTAGGGGTAATGTCCCAGCTAACGGAGGTTCACAGGGGAACATTTAATACCATTTTGCTTCGACCTTGGTCGTGGTGAGAGACAGATCTTTTGTAGGCTTGTCTCAAAAACGGTTTTTGCATATTAAAAAATAATTGATAAAACAAAATTAATTAATATTATTGGCATCTAAAATTCCTAATTCTCGACGTAAATAATTGAAATGATCTTCCGCTAATAGTTTTGTAAAGATGTCAGCCAATTATTTTTCTGTGTCTATATATTCAAGGTATATATCTCCATTTGTTTGATGGTCTCTAAAAAAATGATGCTGAATCTCAATATGCTTAGTGCGAGAATGACATACAGGATTCTTAGCCAGATTAATAGTGGTAGTGTTGTCACGGTGAATGGATATGTATGAATACTGTAAACCAAAGTCTTCTAAGGTTTGCTTCATCCACAAAATTTGTGTACAACATCCTACGGCGATATACCAGCCTCAGTAGTTGATAATGCGACATAATTTTTCTTCTTGTTAAACTAAGAGACTAGAGCCTTACATAGGAAATGACATGTGCCGCTAGTAATTTTTCTATCTACTTTGCATCCAGCAAAATCAACATCCGAGTAACCGATTAGGTCAAAGAACGTGGTTTTGAGATACCATAAGCCGACAGAAGAAGTGCTTTTAAGGTATCAAAATATATGCTTAACTACACACAGGTGTGATTCCTTAGGTTAGCTTGAAAACGTGCACACAAGCAAACACTAAATATTATATCAGGACGACTAGCAATTAAATAAAATATACTACCAATCATACCTCGATACTTATGTATATCGACATGTTTGTCTTGTTTATCAATATCAAGCTTGGTTGAAGTTGTCATCGGAGTGCCAAGAGGTTTGACAGTTTTCAGATTGAACTTCTTTAGTAAATCTTTCGTGTACTTGGCTTGATTAATGAATGTTCCATTGTTGGTTTGTTTGATTTGCAATCCAAGAAATAATTTGAGTTCTTCCATCATGCTCATCTCAAACTCTTTTTGCATCCACTTAGAAAATTCTTGACAAAGAGACTCATCAGTAGATCCAAAGATAATATCGTCAACGTAAATCTGAACTAAAAGAATATTTCCTTTTAAAGATTTTATAAACAGTGTAGTATCAACCTTCCCTTTTATAAAACCATTATCAAGTAGAAAAGAGCTTAAACGATAGTACCAGGCACGAGGGGCTTCTTTCAAATCGTATAAGGCTTTCTTTAACTTGAAAACATAATCAGGATTTTTAAAATCAGTAAAACCTGGTGGTTGAGCTACACAAACTTCTTCTTTTTATAAAGCTGTTAAGAAATGCACTTTTTATGTTTATTTGAATTTTTTTGAAGTTATGAAAACATGCAAATGCACATAATATACGAATGTATTCTAATCTCGCAGCTGGAGTATAGGTCTCATCGTAGTCGATACCTTCCTCTTGGTGGTATCCTTGACCTACGAATCGGGCCTTGTTACGAGTGACTAAACCATTTTCATTAAGTTTATTTCGAAATCCCAGCGGATGCCAATGACTGGATGATCAGTCGGCTTGGGAACAAGTTCCCAAACTTGATTATTTTCAAACTGGTTTAATTTCTCTTGCATAGCATCTAACCAAAAATTATCGCTATATGCTTCTTCAATAGTTTTTGGTTCTAGATATAAAATAAATGCAATACAGTAGTCAATATCTTTATTACAGGAACGAGTACTTACACCGCTGCTAATCTCACCTATTCTCAAGTTCTTGGGATGGTCAGCCATGAACTTCATTCTTTTTGGCAGACTCTTAAGGTAGCTGGTTCCGGTTTCTTGTTCTGAACATACTGTGCTTGAAGGTTCTGTAGGTGGTTTAATCGGTGTACTGACATCTTCATCATCATCATCGATTGTCTGTTGATTTAATTCGTCAAAAGTGACAATCATTGACTCTTCGATGATCATAATCTTTTTGTTGAAGACTCGATACCCTTTGCTTTTGGCCGCATAACCTAAAAATATACCTTTATCGGTCTTTTTGTCAAACTTTTCCAAATGATCTTTAGTATTAAGAATGAAATATTTACATCCAAAGATTTTAAAATAGCACTACAAGAAAAAAAGGCTTTTCTTGACGGCTATTCCTCGTCAAGAAAGGGGTATATTGACGGTTGCAGATCCGTCAAGTAGACCGGAGTCAAGAAAAGCTCTCCCCTTTCTTGACGGTCTCTGGCAGGGCTTTTCTTGACAGTTTTTGGCCGTCATAACAAGCAGTTTTCTTAACTGTTTTAAGCCATCAAGATAACAGTTTTTAGAAACCGTCAACGTAGGCAAATCTTGACTCCGGCCTAGATGACGACAATCAACCATCAAGAAAACCTTTTTTCACAGGCTATTATGCAGCATGATTTAAATTAAAATTGACATTGACAACCGTCAAGAGAAGCTTACCAAAATACAGTCAAGAGAAGCTTGCCAAAATTCTGTCAAGAATTATATAATATTAATCAAACACGCATAATATCAATCCAGAAGTTACACATACATCAAATTACTATAAAACCCAATTTTCATATTAACAAACTCTATTGTTCATACACCAAAAAACTTCCAATACACATCCCACCACAAAAATCTATCACTTGTCCAACCACAACATAATCCAACCACAAAGTACACATATCCCACATCTGTAGTTTCCATACCACTTAAACATCCAAACGACAACACATAATCCAATCACATTTGATAATCATACAAATGAAACCAAAAAAGTAGCAAACCAGACAGGAGCACATCCCTCCCATATCCACAGCATTCTCCTATTCACAACATGTACGCACCTTCATTTTTCAGCAAGTTTTTGAGAGAACATGAACACAAATTATCAATATACAGTTCTTATATAGATATTGAACTCATTATTACAGAATTATCAAGATTCACTTTATTGCTGCACACACAAGAACTCGAGACAATATCTAAGGGAAACCTATATTTATATAAGGAAACCTATATTTATATGCTGATTATGTAAAGATGAAGAATGATACACTTTTATGCAATAAACTTCAGGGGAAACTATAATGCATCAAGGGAAACCTATATTTATATAAGTAATACCAGACTATGTTACGAATCCGGAATATAGAAAAGAGTTCTCTATTCTTGATAAGAGTATCATGAAAATCAATAGGACGTACATAATATATAAAAAATCAACAGGATTAACAATAAATTCCCAAAAGTATGCAAGCTTGACCTCGTTTAACTTTCAGTAGTAACTCGTGCTACAATAGTAACTTCAAAAAAATTACAGTTCCTAACTTAAGAAGCACATAAGCAGACATGATTTTTTATCTAGATAAAAAGACAAAGTACCTTAGTTGCCCATCAGATCCAGCACCCATCAGAATAACTCCCAAGTCATGAATCGATGCTCGTTGAAGAGTATATGCGAAGTCGTGCTGACGTATGGACTCCGTAGATTGCTTGAAAGACCATCTGCGAAGAACAAATATGGAAACGAGTCCAATGTATCGTACCTTGCCAAATATATATTAGATCTACTTTAACTAACGGAATCTGTGTAGTGTATGTACAGGCCATGAGCGATGCTGCGAGGAGCGCTAACATGCCTAAGAAAATAGGGGATGAGAACTTATGGTCGAATCCAAGGCCAAGAACCCATCTCCAAGTGAAGAATCCAAACATCGGGTTTTCTTCTGGAAACTTTTGGAAATAGTAATCTGGAGCCTCTCCTTGATCTATGAAAGTGCCTGTGAACAAAAAAGTTATTAAAGTTAGGTATCTGTTATATACAACCATTGACATCCCTATCAAAAGCAAACAAAAGTGGAATTTGAAAGGAAATAAACTGCAAAAATTTCAGAGGTGACCCAAGATGGAAATACATGCGAAATGTGAATCTTCATGAACTCTAAGTAGATAGTTCAGAACTGCTTAGGGTGCATATTGTTCAATGGGCAATTTAGAAAGAATGTAAGCAATGGTCCATGAGTGATGCATTCATACCAGTTTCATCAGAAGAGGTTAAGCTCAAATTTGGTGTTAATTAAAGAAGCTGTGAACACTAGTTTATCCTTTTCCTAACAGGTGTTATGTTGCTTTGGCTCTGTAAATATGGTTATATTCGGTATTGTAGGGGTTATTCTCTGTGCCAGATTTGTTGTTGTTGCCAATAATTCATCATTCAAGTTTGAACTACTCGTTCAGAGGCTTGGAAACATTCTAGTTTGGTAAAAGTATTTGCAAGTTGTTTGGAAGTCTTTTTTGATTGAACAAGATCTTTGTGAGGTTGTAAATAAATTAAAAACCGATGAAGGGATTGCATAAGGATGAGGATAAGCAGAGTAGACTCCTTGGCATGGTTTGTTTAAGGATATGGTGCCTTCATATTGGTAAGTCCTAGATGGCCTAAAATTGGTATGGTCTGTTTCAGGAGTAAGTTTGATATTGTTGTTGGCTAAAGGCCAACTAGAGATGCAACAGAAACTACTAAGATGGTAAAGTGCATGTGTAATAAGATTTAGTTTAGGTAAGGCTCAACAAGTAACAAAACTTGTAATTGTTTGTTTGTTTGTGCAAAAGGGAGCCCACTTTGAAAGTTGAGAGTACATATGCAAGGAACCCAAAAAGACTTTTAAGCAAGTAATCATGTGATTTAAGACCCAGAATGGTGGGACAAGACATGGTTAAACCTCAAATAACAACCTAACTATTATTATTGTACTTCACAATGTTTATTTCATTTCAAGATCTCAAGTTCTAGCACAAAAGTGCACAAGTGATGGTTTTATAGATGGAAAGCACATGGGAGATTTTGCAGTAATTTTCAGTAATGGAATGGCACATGCAAGTTCAGAAAGAAAGAATAGAGTTCGCCCTATATATTTAGACATGTCAAATGCTAGTTTCATCTCATCTAAGAACTCCTAATCCTCAAGTTCATCACGACAATCAAAGAGGAAAAAAAAACTAAGATGGCGACAAGTGTGCAGCTTGAGTCGAACTCCATTTTTGACATTGATGCTATTTTGGAGGTCAAAAATGGCAAACATGGGTATCATCGAAAGAATGAAGATTTGGCATAAAATTTACTTCTTCTTGAGGCATGACCCAGAACCAGGCTGGCTAAACCAAATGATTGGTTTTGTTAAGTCGAAGCTTATTAGAGAACCATTAAATCCTCAATTTGTGATATTGCTAAATTCACATAATCAGTTCAGGGGTAAAATTAACCAAGTAAGTGCTAGCTCGGACATTAAAAAAGATGTCTGTGTCATGTGAGGCATGTATTGGGAATGACACAGATACTCCAATACACACTAGGACACACCATAAACAGTGTTGCGTCCGCGTCAATGTGTCCAGTCTCCATTTCATGTGCGCGTAACAAAACTGGAAACATTTAGATCTTTACATGAACTTTCAAATGAAGAAAACAAATGTTACCATGTCTTCAGGAGAATCTATCAATTTCGAATCGGCTGCCATTGGCCTCCCTCTTGAAACCTTAGGTAGACGAGCTGATACTAACATCATTAGAATGGTGATCAAAAGAAGTTTCTTTCTCATACTCCTAGTTCGTTGGGTCGAATTTCCAGGCACAATTTATCCCTCTCATCTCATCGATAGCAGAATCCAGATTCCAAGTCAACTCACTACGTCAGAATTCGAGTTTTTCGACAGACTAAAACCGTCGAAAAATGTGTTTATTGACGGTTTTGGACCGTCACGTGGTCCGTCAAAAATAAAATGTAGTTTATTATAAATGACGGTTTTCTACCGTCGATACGTAGGTGGAGAAAACGACGGATTTCATCTGTCATATAATAAACGGCGGACTTCATCTGTCAATTATCCCGCTTAACACAATTCGACATACCTGTCTATTTTTGACAGGTAATATCCGTCGAAATTCTACAGAATATTCACTAAAATTATTTTTAATTAATTAAACCTATTTTTGTTGTAAACCAGTACACAAATATTGAATCTGAAAATAAATCAAAAAACTCGATTCAAAATGATATTAACACAAATCATTCACGAATCACAATTGAAAATGAACACATTCAATCAAAATGAACATAACTTATGAACATAACTGACAATTGATTCAAAGTCTCAATTGATATTGAATATCACTAAGTAGAAATTGTTTTTGTAGCATCCAAATACTTGCAATTGTTCTCACACATAACATCCAAACTGAAAAATGAGTAGTATTTCAGAATACATACGAAGTTCACTAAAAAAAAAACTAAATGCTAATATTCAAATCCTAATAAATTGAACGGACTCTTTTGGCCAATTGATCATATCACCAAGCATAATGTCTTCAAACTTTCCATCCCCTTCAAACAAATATGCACTGCGGTCAAATATTTCATCGAGGATGATACTATAAACATCTTCCTTTGGCGGTGCATCAGAATTTAAGTGTCCAAAAGCAATGTGTTTTCTTTTGAAGTCCTTTAGAAAACATGTATTTGGCAAGTCAGATTGTTCCGGTACCTACAACCATTGAAACACAAAAATACAATATTAACTACTGGAATTTACATAGAAAGATGCAATTCTTTATTCCTTCATCTCAAATAGTAAGCGTAGCATAGATCAGAAGATAAAAACACCATGTGTAAACAGAAGCAAAGTTTGTAATTATGAACACGGAAAGCATATGTCAAAGTTCACAACCTGACCTTTCTTTTCTCGTGGTTGTGGGAGACCTGAAAATTACAGCATGAATCAAAATGAACACGGAAAGCATATGACGACAGTTTTTTGGGGCCTACTAAATAAATTTAACACGTATAAACATACTATCCCTTGATAGTAAATCTAGAAACCGAGACCAGCCTGAATCAAATTTAGTCTCTGTTTTTGTATATATAATTCACCTCATAGATTTGATCAACTTTGATATTGTACTATCCATTTCTTCATCCTTATCCAAAAAAATTTCTCCAAACCGTTCAGCTATGAAAAACGAGAATATGACAAACATTTCATGATAAACAATCAACTTAGGCCTGCATCAACCCTTTGTTTTGGTTCACTCCTGCAGCTTCATCCAAATACAGGTATTTGTAATCTATGTTGAATGTGAAATATGAATATATAGCATCAGAGGAAACATTTAGAGGAAACATCTATGTTGAATGTGAAATATGAATGCTTCCCTCAAGTTTGTGACATATGCATCAAGAGGAGAGAAAATTCTGCCAAGTAGTTATGGTGATTGGATTTTCTTTAGGCTAAGTACCATTTAGTCCCTATTGTGACCTAATCCTTTTGTGATAATTCTCCATATGTTTGGAGTAATCTTTTAGTCAATCAAAAAGTTCAATATGGTAAGGTAATCATTCAATCTGAGAATGTCGAAGAAGATATTTGGCCACCACAAAATGGTAATTTTGTAGTTTTCTCTGACTACTTTTATAATATTTGGAAATTGTACACATGCAAATCTAAAATCATAATAGGAACTAAATACTGTGTGCAATACATCAGGTAGAGCTGACATTAAGCTGTAGCTAAAGTACCAAATATGATTTACAGTGATTCTTTCACGATTGAGAAGTATCTACGACTAGAATATCCACAATTTTCTTCCACTTTTTCCTTTCTCCTTTCCTCAAGGACGGGCTTGCATGCGTGGTGGACTATATTGTATTCCCTCAATATTATTTTAGGTGATATAATTTTAGCTGATTACTAAGTGTGAGTAACCAACCCTTTTGGAATAAGAGTCCATCATACTCTGAATGGTACACTCCTGTTTCGACTCTACGAGGAGGTCTGTATGGTAGCAAATGTAAAATTAGATCAGGAAAGATCCCAATTCCAACCTAAAAGAAAAGATTTAATTCTTTCAGTACACATCTTTCAACTCCAAAAGTTCAGAGAAGCGTGTAGGTTACATTGCTCTCAAGGTAAACTGGTTCTCTAACAATCCTTGTCCAGCAAAAAGAATCTGGACAGCTCCAACCAAAGGGAAACAAATATCATGGTTTAGATAAATAATATAAAATTTAGACAAGAATTAATTATATCTTGTAAGAAGTACCTTAAAATGCTTACTGATAGTTGGCTACCTTCAGAAGATGCAGATGAACGGCCTCCTGCCAGTGGATGAATTTTATCATCTTCACTAATGGAGCCAACTTCTACGTTAGCCAAATTAAAGCCAGCATCCC
This sequence comes from Iris pallida, assembly GCA_029216955.1. NCBI lineage: Eukaryota > Viridiplantae > Streptophyta > Magnoliopsida > Asparagales > Iridaceae > Iris > Iris pallida. The sequence continues at coordinate 2,318,285 of JANAVB010006999.1, forward strand.
TGGCAGTAAACATAAAAATAAAAACATTTTTTCATATTCAAGGAAAATGTCAAAGATCATGCAGGTCTGCACATTTTTTTAGCATAAAGAAAGCAAACAACAAATGTTGAATAAGGAGCAGAGACAAGAAAATATTTAAAACAACTAAGGTGAAGATTCTTAAAGATCACAGCTAGAAGGGGAAGGGCGACGGAGAAATCTTCTCAAGTAGGTCATCCAATGTATATTAAATCTAATTAGCAACATAATATAGATAGTTGTACACTAATTTGAATGGCTGATCAGTGATCACAATAATAATAGTGTTTTACAGAAAAGAAGCACTCACGGTGTAGTTGTTCTCTTTGTGAGGATCAAAACCTCAGAGTACATCCACCACACAAGAACTGGAATGAAACCCATCGATAGCAGAATCCAGATTCCAAGTCAGTACTCCTAATGCAAACAGAACCGACTTGTCTATAAGAGAAAAAAAATACATGTGATCTCAATTAACAACAGAACAATCCAAAACCCTAAAAATAAAAAAATTATGGAAAATCTTGATCGTCTGTAGAAGTTGGACATCTCCAAGAAGAATTTCTTGTGTGCAGACTGTCAGATCGAGTCGCCGCACAAGAAAAATTGAAGGAAAAAACCCAAATAATAGATGAGGGTTTGTGATGTACTAGAGATAAGAGGGAGGAGATGAAGACAGGGTGGCGACTGGCAAGTAGAGACCACCGGGATGTCGATTCGGCAGAGACGGAAGGTAGACTTGGCGGAGCTGCGGCTGCAGGCTCGGAGAGCCGGAGAGAAATTTTGCTCCTTCGGAACATGTCGACCGCCGCAGTCCGGACCGTTCCACCACTGATGGTGCAGATGGATCAGCATCAAACACTTTGGACTTTGATGGATCTAGGGTTAGGGTCCAGAGACGACATTGGATGGATTTGGGGATTGGGGTTTTGGGATTGAGAAATGATCTATATGAAAAGGAGGAAGAAGAGGAAGAAGTTGGAAAGGGAGATGGAGAGGATGAAGAAGGGTATGTTTGGATCTCCTTATCTATTGATTTGTGGACGACAGAGGGAGAAATAGAGAGGAGAGGAAAGTATCAGGAAATAAATAGAATGAGAATGAATGACAACCGTTAACATAGATCTACAATAAAAATAATTTCAAAAAAAAACTAAAATGACAGCTGAAAAAAATCCTGCCAAGTTTTTCACACATACATTAGTTGACGGTTATCACCAAACCGTCAATAAATAAAATGATATTTCTTGACGGATCATCTAAAACCGTCAACTATTATGCTAAAAAATTGTTAAATTAACATAAAACAATGCCTTCCTTGACGTAAGGCTAAATCCGTCAAGTTATCCCATTTTGCGACGATTTTTCACGACCGTCGAGAAATAAACTGTCAAGAATGGCCATTTTTTTGTAGTGTAGGAAAATGTGGGTGTTATATCAAACCATAACTCATAAGGAGTCTTCTTCGATTGAGGTCGAATTAGAATCCTATTGAGAACATAACAAACTGGATTGACAGCTTCAGCCAAAAAGTATTTAGGTAGACTAAACTGGTTTAACATTACTCTAGCCATTTCAGATAGAGTTCCGTTCTTACGTTCTACAACTCCTTTTTTGTTGTGGAATTCTAGGACCAAAGAACTCATGCAGATAACTGTGTGTGTCACAAAATTGTTCAAACTCTTTGTTCTCAAATTCGCCACCATGATCACTTCGAATACGAGTGAACCTGAATCCTTTCTCATTTTGAACTTTTTTGCAAAAGGAGACGAATTCAGACAATGCATCATTTTTGCGTGCAAGAAAATATACCCACATGTATCTAAAGAAATTATCTACTATTACAAAAGCATATAACTTACCACCTAGGATAGCAATTCTACTAGGCCCAAATAAATCCATATGTAGTACTTGTAGAGGTCTAGTGGTACTTACAGTGTTCTTGGACTTAAATGTGGATCAGGTAGCTTTGTTCTTTTCACATTCGCTACATACCATATCCTTCTTGAAGGCGATGTCCGTTAAGCATCGTACCAATTTCTTCGGGGATAGTCTTGAAATTGTGTCCATGTTTGCATGACCGAGTCTCATATGCCATAGTTGACTCTCATCATTCTTGGCGATTAAGCATTTACCAATATTATCGATACCTAATATACCCTTTAAGATTATTACTGAAGGAGACGTATCCTTTTTTCTTCTTCCACAGTGTTGCGAATAATAAAGCATCATCGGTCATGTGTCGTGAGCAACCGCTGTCGAGGATCCATTTGCTTCTAGTATGCGTAGGGTGTTCCATCTACACGAGGATTTGCAGAAAAAACTTTTGGTACCCATTTCTTGTAGGTCCTGAAATATTAGACTTTGGTATCAATGCACATATCTTTAAATCAACTAGTTTTCTTACTGTACATGCATGAGAGATATGACTAATGGTGCCACAATAATGATATCCAGCATGTTTAGTGTTAGATGCAGTGTGTTGTGTATGATTGGTAGGTCTTGGTTTTCTAGTTGGATATTTGTAATAGAATGCATGCCTATTAGTCTTTTTGGGCAAATGTTTGGTTGGGTTTGGTCTGACAGTATTGGGTTTGAGAGTGTTCTGGTGTTTCAGTAAGTAAAACGTGTTAGGATAGGAAGCAACAACCTCAGGCTGTTTTCTAAACCTAATTTCTAACTTTTTGGAAGTGTCATACAGTGTATTGTAGTCAGTAATGAGTGCATTATTTCTGATTAGTGCTTACTGAAGACTCTTCTTCTCTTTGAGTAGGTCTTCCTCTAGTTTGGTAATGGTCTTGTCTTTTTCTTCGAATAGACTTATGGTCTCGTATAATTGCAACTTAACAAGAGAAAGCTCACATACCTTACTAGAATTATCATTATTTCTAACCTCAGCTACTAGGTCGGTAAGTCTTCATATTTCACCTTTGTACTCTTGGAGTACCTTCCTAGAGTTTTGATATTTGCTACGTAATTTTTTGTAGTCACCTAAGAGGTCACTAAAGGCTTCACCTAACTGTTCCAAGGTAAAATTATCATATGTATCAAACATGGGGTTAGTGTTTACCTGATCATATGCCGTTAAGCATACATTTGCAAATTTATCTGATTGTTTATCTTCTGAGTCGCTAGCTTCGCTTTCATGCCATATGCTTGTGTTGGCATACCTTCTGGATGTTGATTTCTTTAGGTAATCCTGTTCATACTTGTTACTTTTTCTGGTTGATGATGATGCTGTTGGACAGTCCTTGATGTATCCTTTCTTCTTGCAACCATAGCAGGTTGGATCTTCTTCATTGTTTCTATTGTTTCTGTTGTGCTCTTTTGTTCTTCTGTTAAATCTCATGAACTTCTTGAACTTCCTACTATGAGAGCTTGATCTTCAGAGCCAAAGTCACTGTCGTCGAAATTATCTTCGACAGATCTTCTATGTTGAGCTTTAAGAGAGATCGACTTCTCCTTTGGTGCAACTTCTTCAAAGTCTTGAAGTTCCAGCTCGTGAGTGAGTAGCTTACCCATGTTTTTTAAGAGATATAGTAGTAAGGTCGTTTCTTTCAATAATTGTAGTAGCCTTTGGAATCCAGTTCTTCGTGAGAGCTCGTAGAAGTTTGCGAATCTTCTCATGGTTATTGTATTCCATGACTAGAGAAGACAGGGTTTACAATATCCAAGAATCTTGTAAACATCTGAGTGATGGATTCATTTGGCTTCATTTTGAATGTCTCATACTCTTGAGTAAGTCTGCTGATCTTTGACTCCTTGACTTGCGTTGTGCCTTCGTGGGTAACTTCGAAAAGTTTTTACACTTCATTGAATGTTGTGCATGTAGATACCTTATTAAATTCAGTTCTGTCTAAAGCACAAAACAAAGTGTTAATAGCACGTGCTTCAAGACTGGCCTGTTTTTTTCATCTTCAATATACTTGTCATGGAGTTTTTCAACCAACTCTCCATCAACAAGAATACGAGGAGGATTTTTATAGCCATCAATCACAATAGACCATAAGTTAAAATCTAGAGATTTCAAGAAGAAATTCATGCGTATTTTTCAGTATGTGTAATTAGTACCATCAAACAGTGGGAGTCTATTTGTGGCTTGGCCTTCACTTATGAATTTTACAGTTGCCATGTGTCATATAGTAATCTATGTAATAGTAGTATTGATAAGAATATAATAACAGTATTAGCTCGCTTTATCTGTATAATCTGCTCTGATACCAATTGTAGGAACAAAATGTAAAGCGCTATACTCTAGAGGGGGTGAATAGAGTAGGCAGCAGAAAAATTAGCTATTAAAAATACTAGCAACAAGATCACAAAATATATCCAAATATATAATGCAAAAAGTAGAGAGCAGAGAGCAAACACAAACACAAGGTTGTATACTAGTTTCTCTCTTGTGAGGACTAGTCCAGTCGGAAGAACTCTAGCTTCCAATTGAAATCCACTATAGAAAAATGCCACAAGTTTTCATGTAAAGTTCTTACAACTTCTACAACTTGAGCTTTGATCCGAAGTACTCGACCAACTTCAATTGTGAAGTGTCTTTCTTCAATCAAGCCTCTGATTATAATTACTTTAAAACGTCTAGACCGTACCATACTGGCAAATCGGCTAGAGGATTGTAACTGGCTTGGAATTTGAAAATGAATAGCTTAGAACACTTTGGAATATCGTAGTAGGCTTAGAGAGAATAGAAGAGAAGTGTTGGTGTGTTAAAATGATAGAAATTTTTCTCTATTTATAGGTTTTCCAAAGGCAGAATTCGGACCGAATTTTTTGAGAGAATCTCGACAAATAGCCGTTGCATCCATAACTGCGGGGAGACCAAGTTCAAAATCCAACGGGCCACCAACCGAACTCGGGGCGAATTCAGGCCGAACTCGGGCCATATTATCCTGGTCCAGAGTTGTTTTGTTTAGGGTTTTATAAATCATGTTTTGGGCTTTTGAAAAGTCAAACAGTTAGGAACTTTTGTAAATGGGCTATTTACAAAACAAAGAATATTTTAAAAATATTTTGGGATAGCCTATGTGCCAATACGATTCTGTGTACATCGTATTCCTAGACCCAATAAAATATGAAAATTACATTAATAAAAGAAATACAGACTCAATGGCAAAACGACTTCATGTCTTGAATGGTAGCAGTAGCAGTTCTCAGTAATCGTCCAAGTAGCCCTTATATCGAGACAGGGTTAGATCAATTATTAAAATCAAGTCTGACCATGACCAATGGGCCAAAAATTTCTTTCCGCAGACAAGGTCATTTTTGTTTATTGCCTTGGTAGTTCTATATTATCCCACGACCAACTGGATGATGGAATCTTTCCTTCTCAAGAGCAGTTTCGTATGCCTCCCTGTAAGACGTACACTTTTGACTCAGCACATCATGTTGTAGGCCTCCATTAAAGTCTTGCACAAATCTTTAACGCTTCGCATCATCATTTAGGACCATGTACCACCAAATGTTACCCTTTTTAGGAATTCAGTCTCGTAGTCATCCACTGACATGTTGCCCTGTTGGAGTGCTATAAACTCCTTCTCTTTCTTCTGACGAACAACATGCAAAATGAATTGCAGGATGAAAGCGTGCTTGAAAGTTTCCAATGGTATCTTCATATCGTGACTGTTATCGCAAAATGCCTGTCTTTGCGAATTCCACCATTCCTGGGCCTTGAGGTGAAGCTGTACAGCAGTACACTCCACCCGCTTATTGCCCTATATGTCCAATATTCGAAAGTAGCCCACCAATGTATTCAAGAAGCCTATCACCTTATCTGGTTTTGCTCTTTTGTTGACTTCAGACGGGTCACAACTTTTGAACTCAGAGAACTTGAAGCTTGACATCTTCCGTGTCTGTTTTTCAGGCTTCTCCACCAGTACTGTTATTGTCTCGGTCGCTGCAGCCTTTGCAGTAATATTTTGATCAGCCGACAACAAAGTGACAATCTGAGTCAAATTGTCCACATGCTTTTATTGAGCATCCAGTTGCTCCTGAAACTGATACTGTAGTTGCTCTTGAAGCTGACGATGTTGAGCCTCGCTCTGCTTCCTCTGAGCCTCCATCAGTTTCATTAAATTTTCTATTAGGTCAGACGATGAGGTCGTCTTTGAGATATCACCCTTGGTCATTCAACAACAAAAATACTTCCATTAGTAATCATAGAATATTTATGGGCTTATTGTATGGAACATTATTTCATGCCCGCGCTATCGACACTATCAACCAAGAAAATTTGCATCAAGACTTCCATTTGAAAACAATTTTGAAATCCGAAGAATTGAAACCGTGCTTTGGTACCCACTGGTCACCCCCCGATTCAGGGAATCGTTCGTCCTCGCGTAGGCGTGATGCCGTACAAGTCAAGTGTTGCACTTGTACAAGGCAAGAACGTGCACATTGTGCCATTTTGAAACATTTGAGAATATAGCCACATTGCAGAAATATTGAGTATGCAGTATAGGATGAAATAATACTCATTTTATTGATAATTGCAACAAGATACAACTTTTTCCAGTACTCTTTGAAATGTCGTTCTGGCTTTACATTGATTCATAAAAAGAAAACAACTGATAGACTACCTTGAAATAACTTCTCGTTCCATATATCATGCCCCTTTAGTACATTTGAAATCTAAGCAACAATTTTGAAAACTCCGTAATACTTTGTGCGTCTTTGTTGAAAGTAACTTAAGAAAATCCGCAACTTAGAAAGCCTTAATTCCGTCGTGCGCCCGCAGCTTCTCCAGTACCTGTAGAGGTGGGGTCAGCACATTATAAAAATGTACTGGTGAGCCCCTTTTGGCCCACTCAGCTAAACCGACATTTGAATTTAATGACAAGCATTTTAAATTATGAGACTATTTGGGACTAGCAATTCACAACAATTCATAATGAGGCAACATGATATTATATGAAAGCAACTGTTTACTTTACCATCGGCCGAATCCAGCTTCTTGCATAAGTTACAGGATAATAATAATACTTACCGCCCTTGCATAAGATAATCATTAGCATGCATCCTTACAACATGACCACTTGTGATAGTGCACCATTTAGGACTTGCCATATAGGACTTCGAAGGGTATGCGACGCTCCACTCACCGGGTTGTGAGTCCGAATGAATGTCCCGATACCTCGTGCCACCAAAGCACGGTGCATTTCCTTCTAGCCGAATCGGTCCCACCGCCGCGGGTACCGTTCGAGGAAACAATATCTTGCATACAAGTTATCCATGACCATGTGAATGCGCATCTGACTCGATAAGTATAGTATGCATGGTATCATATTGAAAGCAGAGAGACAACATGTTCATTTATCAGTATTTCATATTCATCGCCTTAGGCCTCAACTTATCTCATTTCAATGTTCATTCATTGTAGCATTTTAATGTTCGTAGGGATAAGTATCATTTCAATGTTCATGTGATAGTTCATCCATTAGCAGAGTGTTAGTAGCATAATCAATTTTTTTTCAATGTTCATTTCACTAGCTTCTTAGTGGTATTGATTTGTGGCATTAGAATCATGTTATCAATAAACGGATGTAGCATGGAAATAAGAGGATTTATTTTAGTTGGCATGAAGGAGTAGCGGAGAAGGGACAAACCACCAAAGAGAATCTGCACTCACTAATTAGAGAATTGCCGAGAGGGAGAGGAACACTTGTGTGCTTAGCCTTCCGTCACGCGTTCGTCTGCAATGGCACCGAAAGTTGGTTAATATTTTGTCTCGTTATGTTCATTTCTTTCAGAATTCTCAAGAATGAATGCTATAAAAATTGATGAAAACGGGCAAAAATCAAATCATCGAAAACTATTTAGAAAAGTATCCATCAAAACCAAGTACCAAAACCAGCAGCTTCAAAACATCTAGAGAAAACTCTTGGACTCATTTCAAGAGAAACCAATCCATTAGTTGGAAATATTTTTATGCATTTGTCCGTACATGACCGATTCGATGCCGACGGTAAGTTTCTCTAATACTCGGTTTCGACCGAGTTAATCAAGGCACAAGCCTTACATAGTGAAGCACTAGGAACGGGACACTACAGGCTCGTGATTCGACTTTGATCGTTATGGATTGGTACCAAGATCGAGTCCTAGGCAAGCAGACCTAATTTTAGCAGCTGTAATAGTAACAATGAAAATGGCACCTTCTTTAGTAAGATTATATGAACAAATGCCTGAACCAAAAAATAGAAAATTCTAATTATGTTACGAAAATAAATAGAAAAAAAATGTATATTATGTATAATGATAGAATGAAAATTCTAAAAAATACAGCTATATCTTTGAAGATATAATAAATATTTACTTTGTTTGGGATTCAATTCACTAGGATTAGAATATGTTTTAGTTATCTAAGTAAGGTCGAGAACAATATATGCATGAGAAAAAACTAGGGAAATATTTACTAATGATGGAAGCATATTTTCATAAATAAATACCTAAAATTCAAGATTCAACGTATTGCATAGCCATTACCACAAGAACTGTCAGCAGCAATGTGAGTTATTAGGAAACAAAATAAACACTACAACAGCAGTACTAAAAGAAGAAAAAACTTGTCCAAATTTTGATTCGGAGTTTAATGTCTTCTCTTCCATGAGCTATGGACATCCATCTCCGTAAGCTGGTACGTTCGGACAATTTTGATTGCAGTAGCACTTGGAGTCAAACAAGTATCCAATGCAAATGCCTTCGTTGAATCCCTTGTTACAGCACACTTTGTTACAATCTCTGCTGTCTCCACAAACACCTTTTAAAGTTTCACTTAATCTCCCCTCCCCGGCTCTCCCTCTCCGATCTCCGTCTTCCTTTGAAGGGGCTCCGTCGGTGGCTTTCGACGTGGAGGAGGTTGCCCTGCTTGCGACCCCCCTTTCCACTTTGCCCTGATTGGGAATTTCACCCATTCGAAGCCTTCGATGGCGGCTATCCGGGCTGCTTTTGCGGTGATGGGGTTCTCTGGCTCCATTTTTGCGGGAGTTATTGATTCGAAACACATCATCGTTCGTCCGGCGCTGGAAGCGGACTTTCTGCGTTTTCGTTCCAAAGAGAATTGGTTCATTACTCGTGCCAGGACGAGGGTCTTCAGGTGGACTCCGGCTTTCAACCCTCGGATTGAAACCCCGTAGCTGCTGTGGGGGTTTCCTTCCCTGCCTTACCCCATTTTCTCTGGCAAGCGGTTGCTATAACCAGGGGCATGATGCTTCTCATTGCAAGTCCAACGCCCCCTCGGCAGAGTCGGGTATCGCCCCTGCTCCTCTGGCGCAGCAGTATCATCCTCCTTCTCCTCCACCTCCCCCTCTACCTCCACCACCTCCTCCTCCTCCTCCAACTTTGCATCCTCCTCTCCCCTCCCCTCCGCCTCCTCCACCTTCCCTTTGCACCCCATTCCATAACCTACATCCCCGTCATCCCCTTCAGAGCAATGGTGACCGAGTCCTAGTTGCATTGGCTCCTAGGCTTGTTAAACTTGCTGACAGCTCTGGTTTGGTCATTTATGCTGCTGGATCTCCGTCCAGATTGAGGGATCACCTAGTCGATAGAGAAGATACCTCCCTGTCGGATAACGCCTTCGAAGTTTTGGCGGAGATAGCTGACATTGAGTATCTGCATCCGGAGGATTTTGGGTTTACTGATACTTTTGATATCAGTCGGGGGGGTTGTGCCACCTGTACAGTCGGACCGTCACCGGCAAGTTAGCAGCCACACGCCAACCTCTCCCACGAAGCTGCGATCGGTGAGTTCTTTAGCCAAAGGTGTTCCCCCTCTACTGCCTTCCCCACAATGTTTAACACCATTTGTTGGAATGCGAGGGGCATCGCTAACAAGCCCATCCTCAGAAGGGCCAAAATCCTCTGTAATTTCGCGCAAAGTGTCGGTGTTGATCATCATTGAACCTAAGCTACGGAACCACAAAATCAAGAATATTCAAATGAAGGTGGGCTTCTCCTTGGCTTTTGGCGGGTCTCTCTGATATTTGGATCTTTGCCAGGAACAATGTGTCCCTTGGGACGGTAAGTAATTCCAACCAGGAGCTGTCAGTTTGGATAGAGCATTCTTCTCTCCCGTACAAGATTTCTGTCGGTGGTTCACGGTAGCTGCTTACAAAGTGAGCGTCGCGGATTGTGGGAACACTTGCTTCTCATCCAACAGTTAGGCGACGTCTACTCTATCATGGACAGCTCTGAAAAATCTGGCAGAAATCCTCCCTCTTTTTACTACATGAATGAGTTCTCCAACTTTGCGATGGAGGCGGCTCTCTCTTCGCTGAATCCTGTCGGTGACATTTTCACATGGACTAACAAGTAAGAGGGGAGTAGGAGACAACGTTCGAGACTTGATCGGGCTCTCGTGGATCACCAGTGGCTGGATTTGGCGCTCTCTCCCAATCTTACACACCTGAATGCGGCAGAGTCAGACCATAGTCCCCTTCTCATCGAGTTCAGCAGTATACACCGCCCCTTGGCTAGGCCGTTCAAATTTCTGGACCTCTGGGCTGACCACATAGACTTTCTTGTTGAAGTGGGTGGAATTTCCAACCTATGTGGAGAAGACCCCGGAGTGCGACGAGCGCCGTCTGTGTGTCAGAGAAACTCGGGAAGGTGACGAGGCCATTCGGAGACGAAGAAGAAGCTCGGGAGCCACCATTTTATATTCTGAAACAGGAGAGGCAGAGTTCGGGCCGAACTCTGCCCCCACACAGAGTTCTGGCCGAACTCTGCCTTTTGGTTCCATAATTGTTCTGGTTGCCAAACACAGAGTTCTGGCCGAACTCTGTGTCGTCGGGACTGAAGCATTTTTCAGGATGTTTAATCACCATTGGATCGTATCATACGGTCCAGATTTTGCTGCAGATTAGAGGGTTTATACATGGTTATTCCTAACCCTAATCACAACAAAAACATTGAAGAACACAGGAGAGAAAAGAGGCAAGAGTGTCATTGCAACTTTGGGAGAGAGGAAGGAGGATTGAAGGCCATTTTCGAAGTAGGATCGTGTTCGGGTAATATCTACTCGTCATCCTTGTTCTTTGTAGCTTTGTAATCATTATTCTTGTTCCTAAGTGTTGTGGGGATCCGATTTGGATCGGAATAAGTTTGTAGAGGGTGTAATCCTTTATTTCATTAGTGAAGGCTTCTCAGGGTTGGACTCCGATCGTCCCGTGGTTTTTCCCGCAAGGATTTTCCACGTCAAAAATTTTCTGTGTCTGCATGGCTTGTTTTGGTGTTTTGGTTCGTGCGTTGTATTGCTCGGTTCTCTCGCAGGTACTCTCTAGTTTGGGAAAATGTTTCTGCGTTTCTTTTCCAACAAAGTGGTATCAGAGCCAGGTTCTGGAATTCAGAAGGGTGTCAGGAGTTGACAGAAAAACTAGAGAGGAGAGATGGACGCGAAGCCGGTGAGCATGGTGAACCTAAATGGCACCAACTATCACTATTAGCGGAGCAAGATGAAAGATTTGTTGTTTGTCAAGAAGCTGCATCTGCCAGTATTTGCATCCGAGAAGCCCAGTGATAAATCCGAAGAGGACTGGAAATTCGAGTATATACAGGTGTGTGGATATATCAGATAGTTCGTTGACGAGAACGTGTACAACCACGTTGCCAATATTGAGCACACGAAGACGTTATGGGATAAGCTGGAATCTTTGTACGCGAAGAAGACCGGGGTAAATAAGTTGTTCCTGATCCGGACGATGATGGGTCGGCGGTACAAAGATGGGACGTCTATTACGGATCACTTGAGTGATTTCCAGGGCGTGGTTGACCAGCTATCTTCAATGGGAGTCAAGTTCGACGATGAGGTTCAGGGACTATGGCTGCTGTGTACATTGCCAGACTCGTGGAAGACCGTACGAGTATCTATGATAGCTTCTGCTCCAGATAGCATGGCCAGTCTGGAGTTTGCCAAGAGCGGAGTGCTGAATGAAGAGATGCGGAGACGTTCTCAGGGCACTTCATCCACATCCCACCACTCAGAGACATTGGTTTCAAAAAGCCGCGGAAGGGACAAAAGCCAGGGTCCAGGTGGTGGCAGAGACAAGAGCAGAGAAAAGTCCAAGGGTCGTTACGAGGACTCAGAGTGTTACCACTGTGGCAAGAAGGGCCACATCAAGTGAATTTATTTCGCATGGAAGAGAGAGAAGAAGGGCGACAAGGGGAAGCGAGATGAGAACACTACAACGGCAGCCTCGATACATGGAGGCGATGTGATCGTCGTAGGTGACGAGGTTATCACGAACCTTGCCTGCGATGACAATTCTTGGCTGATGGACTCAGGAGCTTCAGCGCATGTATCTCACAACAGGGCACTATTTGCCACTTACACAACAAGCGACTGTGGAGTGTTGAAAATGGGCAATAGAGATGTGTCGAAGGCGGTTGCCGTTGGAGATGTGCATTTGAGAACGAAGACGGGTGCATTTCTTGTTCTCAAAGATGTTCGTCATGTCCCTGATATCCGTTTCAACCTGGTGTCGGTTGGAAAGTTGGATGACGAGGGATTCTTCAGTCTCTTCGGGAATAGTCAGTAGAAGCTTTCCAGAGGTTCGATGGTGATTGCCAGAGGAACCAAGAAGTCCGGTCTCTACTATATGGAGGGGAGCGCACAGGGGACACATGAGGTAAACGTAGTCAGTGATACGTCTACCGAGTTGTGGCACAGGCGGCTCGGCCATATCAGCGAGAAGAGGATGAGTTACTTGGTGAACAGAAAGGTGATTCCAAGGCTCAAGTCTACAAAGTTGGAGAATTGCATGCACTGCTTAGCTGGGAAGCAAAATAGGGTATCTTTCCAAAGTCACCCAAGTTCAAGGAAGCCGGCGTTGCTCGAGTTGATTCACTCGGATGTCTGCGGTCCTATGAAGGTAAAATCTATTGGTGGTGCTTTTTACTTTGTAACTTTCATTGATGACTGTTCCAGAAAGATTTGGGTCTATGCCTTAAAGACCAAGGATCAGGTGCTGCCTACTTTCACAGAGTTTCAGGCCTCTGTTGAAAGAGAGACGGGTAAGAAGTTATTGTGTGTTCGGTCCGACAATGGCGGCGAATACATCGGTCCCTTTGATGCGTATTGCAGAGAGCAAGGGATACGACACCAGAAGACTCCACCCAAGACACCTCAGCTTAATGGTATAGCGGAGTGCATGAACAGGACGCTGATGGAGAGGGTGCGGTATTTGCTGTCAGAAGCAAACTTGTCGGGCAGTTATTCGGGTGAGGCTCTTCTCATAGCTACTTATATTATTAATTTGTCTCCTAGTGCTCCTTTGAAGGATGATGTGCTTGACAAAGTATGGTACGGCAAAGAGCCGTCATACAATCACCTGCGAGTGTTCGGCTGTAAGGCCTTCGTGCATGTACCGAAGGATGAAAGGACCAAACTTGAGCCGAAGACGAGGCGATGCGTCTTTGTCGGCTACGGTCGGGATGAGTTTGGCTATAGACTCTACGACCCGGTGGAAAGAAAGCTCTACAGAAGCAGGGACGTGGTATTCGTCGAGGATCAGACCATGACCAACACTCAGGATTCCGAGACGTCTTCTGAGGCTGAGAAATTGCCTGAGTTAGAGTCATTTCGCTTCGAGCAGTTTCCAGAGGACATCGCAGAGGATCCAATTATGGGGGAGCCGGTACATGGAGTTGCTCCCAACCTTGATCATCAGTCTGCTGATGGTGGTCAGGGTGTCCCTCAGGAGGATGAGCATGCCGGGGAGGCATTTCCTGAAGGGGAGGAGGCTGTTGATATACAGCCAGCACCAGTGGCTCCACTGAGAAGGAGCGACAGAGATCGTCGCCCATCTACGAGATACTCACCGGGTGAGTATGTGCTATTGACTGACTGGGGAGAGCTCGAAAGTTTTGCAGAGGCTATGGAAGACGAACGCAGGCAGAAGTAGATGAAGGCTATGCAGGAGAAGATGAGTTCTTTGCACACTAATTCTACTTATGAGCTGGTACGGTTGCCAAAGGGCAAGAAGGCTTTGAAGAATCGATGGGTGTTTAGAGTGAAGCAGACAGATGATACTACTCGCCCACGATACAAAGCGAGGCTGGTAGTTAAAGGCTACGGTCAGCGGAAAAGCATAGACTACGATGAGATCTTTTCGTCTGTCGTCAAGCATTCGTCTATTCGGGTGGTGCTAGCATTAGCAGCCAGTCTCGACTTGGAGGTCCAGCAAATGGACGTGAAGCCGACATTCCTCTACGGTGATCTTGAGGAAGAGTTATACATGGAGCAGCCAGAGGGATTCTGTGAGAAGGACAAGTCACATTTGGTCTACCGGTTGAGAAAGAGCTTGTATGGTCTGAAGCAGGTTCCGCGGCAGTGGTACAGGAAGTTCGAGTCATTTATGGGAGAGCATGGATATGCACGGATGACGTCGGATCACTGTGTATTTTTGAGGTACTTTGCCGATGATGATTTTATTATTTTATTGCTCTATGTAGATGACATACTATTAGTGGGTCGAAATGCCACTAGGATAGCGGAGTTGAAGTGCCAACTGGGCACGGCCTTCTCTATGAAGGATTTGGGCACAGTGAAGACTATTCTTGGGATGGAGATCAGCCGAGAGAGAGTCCAAGCTGCTATATTTGTCACAAAAGAAGTACATTCACCGGGTACTTCAGCATTTCGGTATGGACGGGTCGAAGAAAGTGAGTTGCCCCCTTGCGGCTCACTTTAAGTTCACTGAGGAGCAGTGTCCATCTACCGAGGACGAAAAGAAAGATATGGAGCGGGTTCTATATGCTTCAGCTGTGGGGAGCCTTATATATGCTATGGTGTGTATGAGGCCAGACATCGCTCATGCAGTTGGCACAGTTAGCAGGTATCTTTCAAATCCTGGAAGGGTACATTGGAGTACGGTCAAGTGGATTGTACGATACCTTCAGGGCACTACCGATTGGAGACTTTTTTTTGGTGGTGATGAGCCGAAGCTGGTTGGGTATACCGACGCTGATATGGCTGGAGATGTAGACATGAGACGATCGACTTCGGGCTATGTGATGATGTTTGTCGGAGGAGCGGTATCGTGGCAGTCGCGATTGCAGAAGTGTGTTGCCTTGTCGACGACGGAGGCGGAATACATTACGGTGACGGAGGCTTACAAGGAGCTACTGTGGATGAAGAAACTATTGCAGAAAATAGGACTGAAGCAAGAGTAGTATACTTTACTTTGCGACAGTCAGAGTGCTATTCACCTCGTAAAGAACCAGACATTTTATAGTCGGTCCAAGCACATCGTGTAACACCCACTTTTTGAAATAAGGGTATTTTAGTCATTTTAGCCATTTTAGTCATTTTATGATTTTCTAGATATTATTGACTTGTGATTAATTTAGCCTTTGGTCTAACTTAGTAAACCCATATTAGAGACCAACCATGACCTATGATGAGTATCTAGCTAATTAGATTTTATTTTTAGGCTTTGGTTTAATTTAGAAGCCATTTGGCTATTTTTAGGCTAATTAATTAATTGGCCCTTGTAGCCTTTGGTTAATTGAGCCTAAACTCAACTTAAATAGAGGAGTGGGACCCATGAACCATCCTTGACCCTATTAGGACTCCTATGACCGGCCAAAACAGGAAGCCCCCATCCCCTATATAAGCATTGCATTGGAATAGACACCCCTTTCACAAAACCCTAGTTTCCAGCTCTCCAAAACCCTAACTTTTTCATCCGACCTTCGTTTCACCCCAAACGAAGTACGTTGTGATCATGGGAAGGAGGAGAATTTGCTGGAACATTGTTAGCAAGGAGTTGGAGGCGTTTGCTCGGTGGAAACTGGTCGTCTCATCGATCGAGGAGTCAGTTTCTTTGATACTTCAACTCTCAATAGGTAAACACCCAAACACCATAGTTTCTTCTGGTTTTTCTTCATATTACCATGCATCTAGGTACCCTAGAACTACCCATAAAGTTTGGTTAAGTTTCGTGTCCGTTTGATAGGGTATCGGACACGTATCGGATTAGGGTTATAGGTGTTCGATGAAATTCCTATTAGATTTCGAACATGTTTATTTTTGTAATCTAATTTCTCGAATTTGTAGCCCTATAGGTCAGGATTCCTAAGCCCTAGATTCTTGATTGAATCGACTCGATTTCGTGTCCCAAAACAGGACACGCACGCGCGCACGAGGGCCGCGCGCGTGCCCTGCTACTGCTGTGTCCGTTCTCGCTGGACACAGCGACTCGACACATCATTTTTGGGTTGTGGGTAGGGGCATTGACTGTCATAGTACTCGTAAAGTTTCGTGGGGTTTCGTAGAGTATCGAGGGAGAAATCGACATGGCACGGGGCGCGCACTGTCGTGCGCGCGTGAGAACGCGGCGTCCGATACGCACTTCGTGCGACTCGGACACATGGCGAGAGTCCAGTGTAGGCACGTGGACGTGTAGCCCTATAGGTGGGCTATGTGTACGAGTAACCACGTGTCCTATTTCGCTCTGTGTCGAGCCCTAGGATGAGTGACACGCGTGCACGATGATTAAGTTTCAGTTTTGGTTCATTGGTGTCCAGGACACTTCGTGTCCTATTTTGTTGGACACGATTGCACTAACACATCATGATTAGGCCCAGGACACGTTACCTACCTTCAGGTTTGAATATTAATAGGTTTTCGATGTTCTTGGTTGTGAGTAGGATTGATTGTTGAGTATCGGGGTTTTCTTGAGAGTTGATTCTCTGTTTCAGAATTTTCTTCCTGTTGATCGGTTTTCAGTAGGTTATTCATGTATTATACTAATCCTCAGTTCCTAATTAACCTCCCAGGTGTGATTACCTATTAGATTTCATAATAGGATAGGTTGTAATCTATTGTGTTTGACTTTGGGGTTGTTGAGTATCAAATTATCAGGTTTTTTCCAGTTTTCTGATCAGTCATTCTCTGTTTTGGTATTTTGTTCGGTTGATTCATGTGTAACCTTGTAGAAACTCAACCTATAAATCCTTTTTGACCCTACCTATGTGATTACCTGATAGTTTGTATCAAGAGTTGGACTGTGATCGAATTTGTGCATTGGTTGGGAGTATCAAGAAAAGTTTAGTTTTCTTTTTGTTTCAGTTCTTCTATTGATAGGTTGGTTCAGGTTTTGGGCTCTCGAGTTCAGTCCTGAGTTTGTGGTTCAGTAAATGTGAGTGTACTTACTAGTTCCAGGGAGTTAAGGCTTTGATCGATTTAGGTAGACTCATAGATTGAGTCTTCTCAACAAATTCAGATTTTTGGTTTATGGTGTTCTGTCTTTAGTTCAGATTTCAGTTCTTTTCTTTCTTTTTGTTCTTTGTTCAGTTCAAATCTGAGTTGTACTACTGTCAAAGCAACATTCAGGTTCCTTAATCCACATAGGTGAATACATGCTAGGTTACACAGGGAGAGGGCTATGTTCGAGTTTGGCCTAAACATAGGACAACTGAGTTGTGAAGGTTAGCATAGGCTATGTTCAAGTATTATTCCTATAACTGGTATTGAAGGAATGAGTTTATTTTGATGGTTTAGATTTCTTTTCAGTTTACTGTTAGTTGAGATGGGGTTAATACCAAGTGTAGTTGGTAGCTAGATTGTTGTTGAAGTTTTAAAACAGAGATTGGTTTTTGGGATGTATATGTATGTGGGTTATGTGCCAAGAGAAATAGGTAAATTCCTATAACAGCTATTTAGTTGTGTAGGTAAATTCTAGGGATTAATTTCAGGATACTATAGTTAGTTGATAGTTTAGTTAGCTACTTTGGTTGCTAGGTTTAAGGAGAGTTTGGTTTTTAGATGTGTACATGAGTGGTGTATAGTTAGGATAGAAATCTGATTTTTTTGTGTATTAATAGTTGGTAGGATTTTGGTATTAGGTTTCACTTTGGTATTGATATTAGGTCATGGTATTATGCTCTAAGATAGCCATTTCCCCTTAGCTTGAAACCTAAGATACCACCAACCATACCAAAATCAACTCTAAGACTAGTATTGACCAAAAAAATGGACTTATAGACTAGTGGACCAACTTTGACCTAGTTTGACTAAGTTGGTTGACCAAAGTTGACCCAAGGTTGAATTTGACTTAGGTTGCCCCAAATCATGTAGAATTTGCATTGAAAACTTTTCTTGTGATATTTTAGACTGTATTATGACATGTGGTTGTTTTAAATAGGATCTTATTACTCCAGTCCAGTCACTTATCATCATCAGCAGTTCGGATTGCCAGGCGAGTACATTCTCTGATCTTTTCATGCTTCTTTGGACATGTACTCTTGTTATAGACTAGTGTACTTGATGCTGACATGACGTTCACACGGATCGGTACCCTATGGATCTTTTCATGCGATGTTATCCCCTCGGATATATCGAGTATGTCATATTTTATGTACTTTATCATGTTCATCATGTACTCCATGTATTCACTTTTATCCATGTGCACTCATATGTTATTCATGTACACCATGACCATATGAGCTCCATGTATACAGTAGTTGTTATCCATGTGCAATAACATAACATGCTTCGATCCTTATATATTGGTTGGGGGCAGGGAGAGTGTAGTTGGTTATGTGATCATTATCCCCAGTAGTTGTTATCCATATTATTTCCGTAGTTGTATCCATGTGCGACCCAAGCTGTTTACATAACCAATTCATGCTCTGTTTCACGTAGAAGGTTTTATTCTCTATTTATCATATTTATATCTCAGTTATATCTTCTCTCCTGTTGATTTCTCTTTACAGCGATTCATGTATAGTTTTCTATAGCTTGCTTTATATGTCCATTCCTGATATGAACTGTTGTGAGAGATATGTGCTCGTTCCGTTCTGACTGGGCATGTTGAAAATTTTATAGGTGATGATGAGGAGTATTGTCCTACTTATTCTGGCATTGGCTTAAATGACACTGGCGACGTGGACCCACAGGAGGATCCCACAGTCGCTGAGGACTTGCCCATAGTCTAGCTGAGACTTAGTACTTTATTTGTATTTTCTATTTGAGACTTTTATGAGTTGTACTTGAAATATTTCTGGGGGTTTACACCTAGACTTTTATAGTGACTTTCTTGAGATTATTTTCCTGTTCCATCTTAGTATTGTGATTGAGTTACGTATTATTTCTACTCTATTTATAGATTGGTTAGATTGTGTTAGATATGGTGATTCAGGACAGCGTTCTACCGCCGACACTGCGGCGTAGGCTGGGCGTTCGTTACTTCTCGTGTCCTCACACTGGGTGCGGGTCGTGACACGTTTTTAGTGGTGGCCCATGCAGGTCTCAATCACAACTAGTGTGATTAGTAGTGGTACTCGAACTAGAGTATCATTACACCTGCAAGTAGGATATAGGAATAAGTTAAAGTACTCAATCACTATTAGGAATTCCTGAGAGATTCCTGGGACGACCCTTGAGAATCTCATTTTGAGCTTCGATTTAAATTCCTTTTCCCTTACTTTTGTCCACCTTCCTCCCTCGATTCTTGCATCTTGTTTGAAATCTTTTCACCAATACCCTTACTTCCTTGTGTTTAATAATGGTTAGGAAGATGGCTACACTGCTATATACTCATTGGTCAAACGCATGGCTAGGAGGATTACATTAAAGAATTGGGATACACGGAGATTTTGATTAAGTTATAAGGGCATTTTTCTAAAAAGATGCTTTAATGATTAGTAGTTTGTAAGTTGGGATATTACCAAGGAAATTTATCTTGAAGATTCTAAGTAGTAATCACCAGAGGATTATAAAATTATATCTTGATACTGGAGGAAATTAGTTAGAATCTAAATAAATTGATTTCAGGAATTGATGTGATTCATGAATTATTGGATTATGATTATACATCCTTGAAGGTATATAGATTGGTTTGAATGATCAAAAAAGGGGGGAGTGGCAGTATGAACTATTAAATGGAGTCGTACAAGTTGCGATGTATATGTTTATGGATTTCAATTTAAGTGGGAGTAATGATATTAAAATTTTTGGTTTAAAAGATTGGGAAGATATGAAAACAATCGTTTTGGAAGAAAAGAAAAAAAAACTCAAATTCGGAATCATGTCAATTGATTGAAGATTTAAAAATCTATTTGGATTTTGGTTTAAGAAGTAGTGATTATGTTTCAATGGCTTAGAAGGAGAAATTATGGTTGATAAGCGCGTTAAAATATTAAGCTGTAAATGCTAGATTGCCGTGATAAGCTGAGTGTCTATCTTGAGTATTATTGAGACAAATTGGGGAGTTTTTTTTATTTTAGGAAGTGATATAGAATTTTATGGATTCATGATTTATCAACTCTGGAGCTTAAAGTAGGATTGAAACGAAAAATTAGAAAAGGTTAGTAGTAACGAGATAAAAGTTATTATGAGATTTATGAAAAGGATTTAAATGTTAGTCGTGGTTAGATTGGAAGGCTTAGAGTGAATACAAATTGAGGTAGTTATTTTTTGGAATTTCTTTTTAAAGGAATGTAAAGGTAGGCCACCAAGGTAACCTTAATGAGATAGAAGTGTTCCACACTAATTGCCATATCACTCGTGACTATAGTATATACACCAGTGTTGTTAGTCGTCTGCCAAACTATAGGACTGTATCTCAAATCTTGACCTACTCAACCTTCTCTCAAATCTAGATATTTTATTATGACTTCTAACCATTTGTATTTGATCATTCCTTAACAGTATTCGCCTTTAGTATTGTGTCCCTAGATTATTTCACTGGATTCTTAATTAAATTTATTTCATGCTTCAACTTGATTTTCTTTATTCATGTACCCCCACCATGATACTAGATTACTTTCTGACTTAAATTTGAGATTCAACCATGACTCAATTCTTTCGACCCGACATGGGATGGAGTTCTTCTTGTTCTTTAAATGCTTAACATTGCACCTTATCTTGATCGCTTGACCAGCTTAGTTAAGGATCTTGGACTGTTTCTTTTCTTCTTCATCATTACCTCCCTTACTTATACTTGACTACCTTATGTTGCTAATTTAGCCTTAGTTTTGCAAGCTTATCCCTTTTTGAGCTTGATCAAGACATATTTTATTGGGTCGCGACCCACTAACATATTGTCTAATCAGAACCGATGTATGATGGTCTGATCAACCTAGTGCACTTGGTTCGCTTTCATATATTACTCTACGTGGATGAGACTCTAGAGCATCTGTCTCATCCACGACAGTTTGGCAATTCTCCTTGAACTATTTTCGTCGTCTATGAACCACGTATTGTACTCACTAGTATCGTCTTTGAACTCTTTTGTTTTTGTCTTTCACATATTTCAGAAAGGCAAGGCACTCTACTTAATAGGTCAACACAGAGTATCATGTTTAGCTTCCTTATCAGAAGGAGGATAGTGACTTAATTCTATATCCTCACAGTATCCTTTAGGATTTCAATAGTGTTGAATTCTAAACCCACGATCGCGACCAGTCGACTTGGTCATTCCCTTATCGTCCAATGTTTGGAACCTTATTCAATTGAATTAATTCAATTGTGACATAGATTTCAAATCTTGGATACTCGTGCCTAGACTTCAATGACCTCGTTCTCCATCTTGACCAAACCTCGATTCATCATGGATTTGATCAACTTAGATCATATCGAGACTAAAATATCTATAGATATATGTATATATAGCGTGCTTGGATTTCAGTGTTATTGACAGTCGTGCTTTAAACTTTCAATTTTGATCATCCTTAGAATATTAATGATTTATGGTTAATTTCAGTTGTTTTTATAATCACCAGTATTTATATAGGATGATATACTGCCTTACAGTCCAATGATTTATTATTTATCCTTATCTTTTCCAGAATGGCACCCATGACCAGAATTTGTCCCCAGTGCACAGCCGCAATTCCGGATGAGACCGAGATTGTAACTTCCCCTTCTATTGCTCAGGAGGTATTAGCAGCCTCACCGGAGAACTTCCCTCCATCTCCAGTCCTTCAGGTGGGGACTGCAGTTCAGCCGGAGACTGAGGGCCTTCCTTTGCCTCCTGGAGCGGTACCCCATGTCATTCCTGTTGAAGCTCATATTCACAGATTTCTTCAGGATTTGCGGGAGGTACAGAGACTTCAGGCTGAGCTTATGAGAGAGCAGAGTCTCAGTATCCAACTGTTGCGGGATTACATGCATTCGAGGGAGGAGCCTAGTCCCAAGAGAGCAAGGAGCAGTTTATACCCAGAGCCTCAGGAGTACCCAGGCTTTCAGCCTAGACCAGCCTATCCAGTTCAGATACCTGTCTAGCAGAGACCAGCTGAGCGAGTGCCTACCTATGCCTTCTGTAAGAAGCTTGGGCACGAATGGAAGGACTGTAGGAAGAGACTAGGATTGTGCCTATTTTGTGGGTCAGCTGTGCACAAGATACGAGACTGTCCTACTACATTTGCCCCTAGACGAGGCCTACCTCCAGGAGAGAGAGTTCCAGCTACCAGACCTAGTAGATGTGAGTTCTTGACCCATACCTTATCCTATCTTGATGATTATTATACCCTACCATAATATTTGTATGTTTGATACCTTATGACTACTTTTGATCTAGTATGACTTTAGTAGCTAGACGAGACTCCAGACTGATTGCATGCCGTAACCCTGTATGATTTCTTTTCAACTGCATGATTTAGATAAGTTTTCTTGAGACCATGATTGTTGGGGTTTTGACCTAGGAAGAGTAGGATCATTTTAATTTCGAGGACGAAATTATTTTAAGGAGGGTAGACTTGTAACATCCACTTTTTGAAATAAGGGTATTTTAGTCATTTTAGCCATTTTAGTCATTTTGTGATTTTCTAGATATTATTGACTTGTGATTAATTTAGCCTTTGGTCTAACTTAGTAAACCCACATTAGAGACCAACCATGACCTATGATGAGTATCTAGCTAATTAGATTTTATTTTTAGGCTTTGGTTTAATTAAGAAGCCATTTGGCTATTTTTAGGCTAATTAATTAATTGGCCTTTGTAGCCTTTGGTTAATTGAGCCTAAACTCAACTTAAATAGAGGAGTGGGACCCATGAACCATCCTTGACCCTATTAGGACTCCTATGGCCGGCCAAAACAGGAAGCCCCCATCCCCTATATAAGCATTGCATTGGAATAGACACCCCTTTCACAAAACCCTAGTTTCCAGCTCTCCAAAACCCTAACTTTTTCATCCGACCTCCGTTTCACCCCAAACAAAGTGCATTGTGATCGTGGGAAGGAGGAGAATTTGCTGGAGCATTGTTAGCAAGGAGTTGGAGGCATTTGCTCGGTGGAAACTGGTCGTCTCATCGATCGAGGAGTTAGTTTCTTTGATACTTCAACTCTCTATAGGTAAACACCCAAACACCATAGTTTCTTCTGGTTTTTCTTCATATTAGCATGCATCTAGGTACCCTAGAACTACCCATAAAGTTTGGTTAAGTTTCGTGTCCGTTTGATAGGGTATCGGACACGTATCGGATTAGGGTTATAGGTGTTCGATGAAATTCCTATTAGATTTCGAACATGTTTATTTTTGTAATCTAATTTCTCGAATTTGTAGCCCTATAGGTCAGGATTCCTAAGCCCTAGATTCTTGATTGAATCGACTCGATTTCGTGTCCCAAAACAGGACACGCACGCGCGCACGAGGGCCGCGCGCGTGCCCTGCTACTGCTGTGTCTGTTCTCGCTGGACACAGCGACTCGACACATCATTTTTGGGTTGTGGGTAGGGGCATTGACTGTCATAGTAATCGTAAAGTTTCGTGGGGTTTCGTAGAGTATCGAGGGAGAAATCGACACGGCACGGGGCGCGCACTGTCGCGCGCGCGTGAGAACGCGGCGTCCGATACGCACTTCGTGCGACTCGGACACATGGCGAGAGTCTAGTGCAGGCACGTGGACGTGTAGCCCTATAGGTGGGCTACGTGTACGAGTAACCACGTGTCCTATTTCGCTCTGTGTCGAGCCCTAGGATGAGTGACACGCGTGCACGATGATTAAGTTTCAGTTTTGGTCCATTGGTGTCCAGGACACTTCGTGTCCTATTTTGTTGGACACGATTGCACTAACACATCATGATTAGGCCCAGGACACGTTACCTACCTTCAGGTTTGAATATTAATAGGTTTTCGATGTTCTTGGTTGTGAGTAGGATTGATTGTTGAGTATCGGGGTTTTCTTGAGAGTTGATTCTCTGTTTCAGAATTTTCTTCCTGTTGATCGGTTTTCAGTAAGTTATTCATGTATTATACTAATCCTCAGTTCCTAATTAACCTCCCAGGTGTGATTACCTATTAGATTTCATAATAGGATAGGTTGTAATCTATTGTGTTTGACTTTGGGGTTGTTGAGTATCGAATTATCAGGTTTTTCCCAGTTTTCTGATCAGTCATTCTCTGTTTTGGTATTTTGTTCGGTTGATTCATGTGTAACCTTGTAGAAACTCAACCTACAAATCGTTTTTGACCCTACCTATGTGATTACCTGATAGTTTGTATCAAGAGTTGGACTGTGATCGAATTTGTGCATTGGTTGGGAGTATCAAGAAAAGTTTAGTTTTCTTTTTGTTTCAGTTCTTCTATTGATAGGTTGGTTCAGGTTTTGGGCTCTCGAGTTCAGTCCTGAGTTTGTGGTTCAGTAAATGTGAGTTTACTTACTAGTTCCAGGGAGTTAAGGCTTTGATCGATTTAGGTAGACTCATAGATTGAGTCTTCTCAACAAATTCAGATTTTTGGTTTATGGTGTTCTGTCTTTAGTTCAGATTTCAGTTCTTTTCTTTCTTTTTGTTCTTTGTTCAGTTCAAATCTGAGTTGTACTACTGTCAAAGCAACATTCAGGTTCCTTAATCCACATAGGTGAATACATGCTAGGTTACACAGGGAGAGGGCTATGTTCGAGTTTGGCCTAAACATAGGACAACTGAGTTGTGAAGGTTAGCATAGGCTATGTTCAAGTATTATTCCTATAACTGGTATTGAAGGAATGAGTTTATTTTGATGGTTTAGATTTCTTTTCAGTTTACTGTTAGTTGAGATGGGGTTAATACCAAGTGTAGTTGGTAGCTAGATTGTTGTTGAAGTTTTAAAACAGAGATTGGTTTTTGGGATGTATATGTATGTGGGTTATGTGCCAAGAGAAATAGGTAAATTCCTATAACAGCTATTTAGTTGTGTAGGTAAATTCTAGGGATTAATTTCAGGATACTATAGTTAGTTGATAGTTTAGTTAGCTACTTTGGTTGCTAGGTTTAAGGAGAGTTTGGTTTTTAGATGTGTACATGAGTGGTGTATAGTTAGGATAGAAATCTGATTTTTTTTTTGTATTAATAGTTGGTAGGATTTTGGTATTAGGTTTCACTTTGGTATTGATATTAGGTCATGGTATTATGCTCTAAGATAGCCATTTCCCCTTAGCTTGAAACCTAAGATACCACCAACCATACCAAAATCAACTCTAAGACTAGTATTGACCAAAAAAATGGACTTATAGACTAGTGGACCAACTTTGACCTAGTTTGACTAAGTTGGTTGACCAAAGTTGACCCAAGGTTGAATTTGACTTAGGTTGCCCCAAATCATGTAGAATTTGCATTGAAAACTTTCCTTGTGATATTTTAGACTGTATTATGACATGTGGTTGTTTTAAATAGGATCTTATTACTCCAGTCCAGTCACTTATCATCATCAGCAGTTTGGATTGCCAGGCGAGTACATTCTCTGATCTTTTCATGCTTCTTTGGACATGTACTCTTGTTATAGACTAGTGTACTTGATGCTGACACGACGTTCACACGGATCGGTACCCTATGGATCTTTTCATGCGATGTTATCCCCTCGGATATATCGAGTATGTCATGTTTCATGTACTTTATCATGTTCATCATGTACTCCATGTATTCACTTTTATCCATGTGCACTCATATGTTATTCATGTACACTCATGACCATATGAGCTCCATGTATACAGTAGTTGTTATCCATGTGCAATAACATAACATGCTTCGATCCTTGTGTATTGGTCGGGGACAGGGAGAGTGTAGTTGGTTATGTGATCATTATCCCCAGTAGTTGTTATCCATGTTATTTCCGTAGTTGTATCCATGTGCGACCCAAGCTGTTTACATAACCAATTCATGCTCTGTTTCACGTAGAAGGTTATATTCTCTATTTATCATATTTATATCTCAGTTATATCTTCTCTCCTGTTGATTTCTCTTTACAGCGATTCATGTATAGTTTTCTATAGCTTGCTTTATATGTCCATTCCTGATATGAACTGTTATGAGAGATATGTGCTCGTTCCGTTCTGACTGGGCATGTTGAAAATTTTACAGGTGATGATGAGGAGTATTGTCATACTTATTTTGGCATTGGCTTAAATGACACTGGCGACGTGGACCCACAGGAGGATCCCACAGTCGCTGAGGACTTGCCCATAGTCTAGCTGAGACTTAGTACTTTATTTGTATTTTCTATTTGAGACTTTTATGAGTTGTACTTGAGATATTTCTGGGGGTTTACACCTAGACTTTTATAGTGACTTTCTTGAGATTATTTTCCTGTTCCATCTTAGTATTGTGATTGAGTTACGTATTATTTCTACTCTATTTATAGATTGGTTAGATTGTGTTAGATATGGTGACTCAGGACAGCGTTCTACTGCCGACACTGCGGCATAGGCTGGGCGTTCGTTACTTCTCGTGCCCTCACACTGGGTACGGGTCGTAACACATCGAGACTCGGTATTATTGGATATGGAATGTGGTTGAGAAGAAGGACGCGACACTTGAGAAGGTTCATACTGATGACAATTGAGCGGACATGCTCACGAAGGTTCTACCGAGGGGGAAGTTTGAGTACTGCAGGCAGATCATCGGGATGACGACCTCCTCCACATAGTTGTGAAGGGGGAGATTTGTTAAAGTGGGTGGAGTTCCCAACCTATGTGGAGAAGACCTCGGAGTGCGACGAGCGCCGTCTGTGTGTCAGAGAAGCTCGGAGAGGTGACGAGGCCATTCGAAGACGAAGAAGAAGCTCGGGAGCCACCATTTTACATTCTGGAACAGGGGAGGCAGAGTTCAGGCCGAACTCTGCCCCCACACAGAGTTCTGGCCGAACTCTGCCTTTTGGTTCCAGAACTGTTCTGGTTGCCAAATACAGAGTTCTGGCCGAACTTTGTGTCGTCGGGGCTGAAGCATTTTTCAGGGTGTTTAATCACCATTGGATCTTATCCTACGGTCCAGGTTTTGCTGTAGATTAGGGGGTTTATACATGGTTATTTCTAACCCTAAT
This sequence comes from Iris pallida, assembly GCA_029216955.1. Lineage (NCBI taxonomy): Eukaryota > Viridiplantae > Streptophyta > Magnoliopsida > Asparagales > Iridaceae > Iris > Iris pallida. The sequence goes on from JANAVB010006999.1 coordinate 2,345,549, forward strand.
CACAACAAAAACATTAAAGAACACAAGAGAGAAAAGAGGCAAGAGTGCCATTGCAACTTTGGGAGAGAGGAAGGAGGATTGAAGGCCATTTTCGAAGGAGGATCATGTTCGGATAATATCTACTCGTCATCCTTGTTCTTCGTAGCTTTGTAATCATTATTCTTGCTCCTAAGTGTTGTGGGGATCCGATTTGGATCGGGAGAAGTTTGTAGAGGGTGTAATCCTTTATTTTATTAGTGAAGGCTTCTCAGGGTTGGACTCCGATCGTCCCGTGGTTTTTCTCGTAAGGGTTTTCCACATCAAAAATTCTCTGTGTCTGCGTGGTTTGTTTTGGTATTTTGGTTCGTGCGTAGTATTGCTCGGTTCTCTCGCAGGTACTCTCTAGTTTGGGGAAAGGTTTCCACGTTTCTTTCCCAACATTTCTGGAGGTCGTTGAGAACGCGTGGAAGTTGGTGCATTGCAGCAACCCTCTGTTCAAATTTTCTCTGCGACTGAAGGTGTCCAGAAGGGCCCTATCTGCGTGGAGTAAGCTGGAATTTGGTGACATTTTTAGATAGGCTAGAGCAGCCGAGGACAGGGTTAAGTAGGCAAAGGAGACATTTGCTGAGAATGATACAGAGGATAATCAGGCGGCTCTTAATCTGGCTATTGCCCATCTTAAGCAAAGACTCAAAACATAAGAAGACTTTTGGAGACAGAAAGCCAGAGCGAGTTAGGACAGAGATGGAGACAAAAATACCAAGTACTTCCATGCGTGTGTTCTGGGTCGCAGGAGCCTCCTTCACATACACAAAATCTCTGATGGCGAGGGGCGGATGGTGAGGGATCTCCCCGGCCAATAGGTACTACTCGGCTCTTTTCTAGAAAGGAAAGGTTACTTATGATCCTCCCCCCTTTTTTTTGGGTTGGGGGGGGGGGTTATTACTCCGGTTATTCAGGGAGGGAGAACGAGATGCTCTTGGCCACCCGGATGGCGACGGAATTGAAAGCTATTACTTGGGGCATGAGAAAGGATAGCACTGCTGGCCCTAACGGGTTCTCAGGATCCTTCTTCAGACATTGCTGGGATTTAATTCAGGAGGATCTGGTAGAACCGACGACCGATTTCATCTAAGGCCTAAGCTACCCCAAAGTAGTCTTGAGCACCCACCTATTTTTGATCCCGAATTCGACGATTCCAGGGTCTCTCGACGATTTCAAACCATTGAGTTTGTGCACTTTTTAAACAAGATCATATCCAAATTTATTGCTAACAGAATGGCGGTGATATTGCTGAACATCATATCTCCAGAGCAAAGTGGTTTTGTGCGAGGCAGGAATATTTTAGATAGCATTTTGCTCGCACAAGAGATGATCATCACTTGTCTTAAACACCCGGGGCGTGGTAGGAATATTGCTATGAAATTGGATATGGAAAAAGCTTATGATGGACTGGACTGGAAGTACTTGATTTGGGTGCTTAGAGACTTTGGATTTGTAGAGAAGTAGATTGATATCCTATATAGATCGGTCTCTAATTGTTTGTTCTCCACTGTGATCAATGGCCAGGCGACGGGCTTCTTCAAGTCTCATCGGGGTGTTAGGTAGGGCGATCCGCTATCTCCGACGATCTTCATTATTGCGGCTGAAGTTCTTAGGAGGAATCTCAACAGGATGGGTTTGGTCCCGAGGTATACTCTCTTCCACACCACAGCATGCTGCCCGCCCATTACCCACCTTGCATTACTGGCGATATTATCATCTTTTCGGTGGGAGACTTGTGCTCTCTTGTGGTGGTGTTGGCTACCTTGGATCATTACATGAAAACTTTGGGTCAAAAAGTTAGCATCAAGAAAAGTGTGATCTACGTTCATCATACTTTGACCACCAAGAACAATGCTAGTTCCGCCAGTGTTTCTGGGTTTAAAGTTCTTGGCCCTCCCTTCATGTACCTTGGGTGGCCAATGACGAAAGGCAGGGCTAAAGCGGGGATGTTCGAAGGTTTGCTGGCTAGAGTCAGGAAAAAGATCTAGGGTTGGCACAACTGTATCCTTTCTGGTGGGGGGGGGGTGGAACTTATTTTACTTAGGAGTGTTCTCTGTTCTATACCTCTTTACTTACTGGCTGTTTGTAATCCTCCTAAGAAGGTGATGGCTGCTCTTGAGGGGATGTTCATCCGCTTCTTTTGGGGTCATAGAGACGGCGCTGACAAGAGAATTTGGGCTAGCTAGCCAACTCTGGCTCGTCCAACGTCCGAGGGAGGGCTTGGCCTTAGACGTGTGGCGGATATTGTTGACGCTTTCTCCGTAAAACTGTGGTGGAAGGTGAGGACAGTCGGACTCGCTGTGGTGTAGATTTTTAAAAGCCAGGTAATTTTGCCGTAGCTACCCCTCTGTTGTTGTTGCTAACTGTAGAGCCTCGAAGTGTTGGCGGAGGATCCTACGTGGGCAGCTATTGGAGGAACAATTCATCAGAGTTTTGGTCGGGAGGGGAAACGAGAACCTGTTGTTTGAAAACTAGACTGGGAGTGGCTGTCTCACCCCGATCGGACAGGTTCCCTATGACGCCCCTATCAGCGCCATTCGGTTGGGGGATGGCGGATGGGACTAGGAGCGCATCCGACTTGTTGGAGTGGGTGGGGTTCCCAACCTATGTGGAGAAGACCCCGGAGTGCGACGAGCGCCGTCCGATATCGAAGAAGCTCGGGAAGTAGGCGACGGAGTTGCTGCTGTTGCTGCTGGAGCTGCTGGAAGCAGGGGATCCGAGTTCGGGCCGAACTCGGTCCCATGGCGAGTTCGGGCCGAACTCGGTCTGGCCGTTCCAGGGTTTGGTCAGTAGGTGCTGGTTGCCCCACACAGAGTTCTGGCCGAACTCTGTGTCGTCGGGGGCTGAAGCGATTTTTTGGATGAGTTTTCATCATTGGATCTAATCCAACGGTCCAGGTTGGTTGCGAGATTAGGGAGATATATTGAGTTTTCTCAACCCTAATTCATTATCGTATTATCGCATTGGACAACACAAGTTTGAGAGAGAAGGAGGCAAGAGTGCCATTGCAATTTCGGAGAAGAAGACGGAGGATCGAAGGTCGTTTTCGAAGGAGATCGTGTTTCGGGTAATCTCTACTCGTCGTTCTCGTTCTTCGTAGCCTTGTGATCATTGTTCTTGTCTCTGAGTGTTGTGGGGATCCGATTTGGATCGGGAGGAGTTTGTAGAGGGTGTAATTCTTCTATTCCATTAGTGGAGGCTTCTCAGGGTTGGACTCCGATCGTCCCGTGGTTTTTCCCGCAAGGGTTTCCACGTCAAAAATTCTCTGTGTCTGCGTGGTTGTTTTTGTGAGCTTGTTTTTGGGTTCGTGCGTTGTTTGCTCGGTCCTCTCGCAGGTACTCTCCGGTTTGGGGAAAGGTTTCCGCGCTTCTTTTCCAACAGAGTGGTATCAAAGCATAGGTTTTGTTCTGGCTGATACCAACATAGTGGTATCAGAGCTTTGGGTTCAAAGGGTGTCAGGAGTTGACAGAGGAACCAGAGAGGAGAGATGGACGCGAAGCCGGTGCGCATGGTGAACCTTAATGGCACAAACTATTATTATTGGCGGAGCAAGATGAAGGATTTGCTATTTGTCAAGAAGCTGCATCTACCTGTGTTTGCATCCGAGAGGCCCAGTGATAAATCCGAGGAGGACTGGAAGTTTGAGCACATACAGGTGTGTGGGTACATACGACAGTTTGTTGATGAGAACGTGTACAACCACGTTGCCAATATTGAGCACGCGAAGACGTTGTGGGATAAGCTGGAATCCTTGTATACGAAGAAGACCGGGGTAAACAAGTTGTTCCTGATCCGAACGATGATGGGTCTGCGGTACAAGGATGGGGCGTCTATTACGGATCACTTGAGTGATTTTCAGGGCGTGGTTGACCAGCTATCTTCTATGGGAGTCAAGTTCGACGACGAAGTTTAGGGACTGTGGCTGCTGTGTACCTTGCCAGACTCGTGGGAGACCGTACGAGTATCTATGATCGCTTCTGCTCCAGAGGGCGTGGTCAGTCTGGAGTTTGCCAAGAGCGGGGTGTTGAATGAAGAGATGCGGAGACGTTCTCAGGGCACTTCATCCACATCCCACCACTCAGAGGCACTTGTTTCAGAGAGCCGCGGAAGGGGCAAAAGCAGGGGTCCAGGTGGTGGCAGAGACAAGAGCAGGGGGAAGTCCAAGGGTCGGTACGAGGACTCAGAGTGTTATCATTACGGTAAGAAGGGCCATATCAAGCGGAATTGTTTCGCTTGGAAGAAGAAGAAGAAGGGCGACAAGGGGAAGCAAGAAGAGAACACTACAGCGGCGGCCTCGGTACATGGAGGCGATGTGATCGTCGTAGGTGATGAGGTCATTACTAACCTCGCCTGCGATGACAATTCTTGGCTGGTGGACTCAGGGGCTTCAGCACATGTATCTCACAATAGGGCACTGTTTGCCACTTACACGACAGGCGACTGTGGCGTGTTGAAGATGGGCAATGGAGATGTGTCGAAGGCGGTTGCCATTGGAGATGTGCATTTGAGAACGAAGACGGGTGCGATTCTTGTTCTCAAGGATGTTCGTCATGTCCCTGATATCCGTTTCAACCTGGTGTCGGTTGGAAGGTTGGATGACGAGGGATTCTTCAGTCTCTTCGGGAATAGTCAGTGGAAGCTTTCCAGAGGTTCGATGGTGATTGCCAGAGGAAGCAAGAAGTCCGGTCTCTACTATATGGAGGGGAGCGCAGAGGGGGCACAGGAGGTGAACGCCGTCAGTGACGCGTCTACCGAGTTGTGGCACAGGCGGCTCGGCCATATCAGCGAGAAGGGGATGAGCTACTTGGTGAACAGGAAAGTGATTCCGGGGCTCAAGTCTACAAAGTTGGAGAAATGCACGCACTGTTTGGCTGGGAAGCAAAGTAGGGTGTCTTTCCAGAGTCACCCAAGTTCGAGGAAGCCGGCGTTGCTCGAGTTGATTCACTCGGATGTCTGCGATCCTATGAAGGTAAAATCTCTTGGTGGTGCTTCTTACTTTGTGACTTTCATTGATGACTGTTCCAGGAAGGTTTGGGTCTATGCCTTAAAGACCAAGGATCAGGTGCTGCCTACTTTCAAGGAGTTTCATGCCTCCGTTGAAAGGGAGACGGGCAAGAAGTTGTTGTGTGTTCGGTCCGACAATGGCGACGAATACATCGGTCCCTTTGATGCGTATTGCAGAGAGCAAGGGATACGACACCAGAAGACTCCGCCAAAGACACCTCAGCTCAATGGTGTAGCGGAGCGCATGAACAGGACACTGATGGAGAGGGTGCAGTGTTTGCTGTCAGAAGCAAATTTGTCGAGCAGTTATTGGGGTGAGGCTCTTCTCACAGCTGCTTATATTATTAATTTGCCTCCTTGTGCTCCTTTGCAGGGTGATGTGCCTGACAAAGTATGGTACGGCAAAGAGCCGTCATACAATCACCTGCGGGCGTTTGGTTGTAAAGCCTTCGTGCATGTACCGAAGGACGAGAGGACCAAACTTGAGCCGAAGATGAGGCGATGCGTCTTTGTCGGCTATGGTCGGGATGAGTTTGGCTATAGACTCTACGACCCAGTGGAAGGAAAGCTCTACAGAAGCAGGGACGTGGTGTTCGTCGAGGATCAGACCATGACCAACACTCAGGATTCCGAGACGCCTTCTGAGGCTGAGGAATTGCCTGAGTTAGAGTTATTTCGCTTCGAGCAGTTTCCAGAGGACATCGCAGAGGATCCAGTTATGGGGGAGCCGGTACATGGAGTTGCTCCCAACCTTGATCATCAGCCTGCTGATGGTGGTCAGGGTATCCCTCAGGAGGATGAGCATGCCGGAGAGGTAGTTCCTGAAGGGGAGGAGGCTGTCGGTATACAGCCAGCACCAGTGGCTCCACTGAGAAGGAGCAACAGGGATCGTCGACCATCTACGAGATACTCGCCGGATGAGTATGTGCTACTGACTGACGGGGGAGAGCCCGAAAGTTTCGCAGAGGCTATGGAAGACGAACACAGGCAGGAGTGGATGGTGGCTATGCAGAAGGAGATGAGTTTCTTGCACACCAATTCTACTTATGATCTGGTGCGGTTGCCAAAGGGCAAGAAGGCTTTGAAGAATCGATGGGTGTTCAGAGTGAAGCAGACGGATGATGCTACTCGCCCTCGATACAAAGCGAGGCTGGTAGTCAAGGGCTACGGTCAGCGGAAAGGCGTGGATTATGATGAAATCTTTTCGCCTGTCGTCAAGCATTCGTCTATTCGGGTGGTGCTAGCATTAGCAGCCAGTTTCGACTTGGAGGTCGAGCAGATGGACGTGAAGACGGCATTCCTCCACGGTGATCTTGAGGAGGAGTTGTACATGGAGCAGCCGGAGGGATTCTGTGAGAAGGGCAAGTCACATTTGGTCTGCCGGTTGAGGAAGAGCTTGTATGGTCTGAAGCAGGCTCCGAGGCAGTGGTACAGAAAGTTTGAGTCATTTATGGGGGAGCATGGTTATGCACGGACGACGTCGGACCATTGTGCATTTGTGAGGTATTTTGCCGATGATGATTTTATCATCTTATTGCTCTATGTTGATGATATGCTATTAGTGGGTCAGAATGCCACTAGGATAGCGGAGTTGAAGCGCCAGCTGGGCGCGGCCTTCTCTATGAAGGATTTGGGCGCAGCGAAGACTATTCTTGGGATGGAGATCAGCCGAGAGAGAGAGTCCAAGCTGCTACACTTGTCCCAAAAGAAGTACATTCACCGGGTACTTCAGCGTTTCGGGATGGACGGGTCGAAGAAAGTGAGTTCCCCCCTCGCGGCTCACTTTAAGTTCACTGAGGAGCAGTGTCCATCTACCGAGGACGAAAAGGAAGATATGGAGCGGGTTCCATATGCTTCAGCTGTGGGAAGCCTTATGTATGCCATGGTGTGTACGAGGCCAGATATTGCTCATGCAGTTGGTACGGTTAGCAGGTATCTTTCGAATCCTGGAAGGGTACATTGGAGTGCGGTCAAGTGGATTCTACGATATCTTCAGGGCACTGCTGGTTGGAGACTTTCCTTTGGTGGTGACGAGCCGAAGCTGGTTGGGTATACCGACGCTGATATGGCTGGAGATGTAGACACGAGGCGGTCGACTTCGGGCTACGTGATGATGTTTGCGGGAGGAGCAGTATCGTGGCAGTCGCGGTTGCAGAAGTGTGTTGCCTTGTCGACGACAGAGGCAGAATACATTACGGCGACGGAGGCTTGCAAGGAGCTGTTGTGGATGAAGAAGCTGTTGCAGGAAATAGGACTGAAGCAAGAGCAGTATACTTTGCTTTGCGACAGTCAGAGTGCTATCCATCTTGTGAAGAATCAGACGTTTCATAGCCGGTCCAAGCACATCGAGACCCAGTATCATTGGATACGGGATGTGGTTGAGAAGAAGGACGCGGAGCTTGAGAAGGTGCATACAGATGACAACGGAGCTGATATGTTCACGAAGATTCTACCAAGAGGGATGTTTGAGTACTGCAGGCAGGTCGTCGGGATGACGACGTCCTCCCCATAGTTGTGAAGGGGGAGATTTGTTGGAGTGGGTGGGGTTCCCAACCTATGTGGAGAAGACCCCGGAGTGCGACGAGCGCCGTCCGATATCGGAGAAGCTCGGGAAGTAGGCGACGGAGTTGCTGCTGTTGCTGCTGGAGCTGCTGGAAGCAGGGGATCCGAGTTCGGGCCGAACTCGGTCCCATGGCGAGTTCGGGCCGAACTCGGTCTGGCCGTTCCACGGTTTGGTCAGTAGGTGCTGGTTGTCCCACACAGAGTTCTGGCCGAACTCTGTGTCGTCGGGGGCTGAAGCGATTTTTTGGATGAGTTTTCATCATTGGATCTAATCCAACGGTCCAGGTTGGTTGCGGGATTAGGGAGATATATTGAGTTTTCTCAACCCTAATTCATTATTGTATTATCGCATTGGACAACACAAGTTTGAGAGAGAAGGAGGCAAGAGTGCCATTGCAATTTCGGAAAAGAAGACGGAGGATCGAAGGTCGTTTTCGAAGGAGATCGTGTTTCGGGTAATCTCTACTCGTCGTTCTCGTTCTTCGTAGCCTTGCGATCATTGTTCTTGTCTCTGAGTGTTGTGGGGATCCGATTTGGATCGGGAGGAGTTTGTAGAGGGTGTAATTCTTCTATTCCATTAGTGGAGGCTTCTCAGGGTTGGACTCCGATCGTCCCGTGGTTTTTCCCGCAAGGGTTTCCACGTCAAAAATTCTCTGTGTCTGCGTGGTTGTTTTTGTGTGCTTGTTTTTGGGTTCGTGCGTTGTTTGCTCGGTCCTCTCGCAGGTACTCTCCGGTTTGGGGAAAGGTTTCCGCGCTTCTTTCCCAATACGACTCTGGTTCGGAGAGGTGGGCGTGGCGGCCATTGAAGCCTCTGGGGTCGGGTCTTCACAGGATCAGGAGGTGGACGGATTCAGCTGGTTCTTAACTTGGCCGGTAGGTTCATGCTTTTGATGGCATGGAATGTTATCCATTTGACAAGGCTCCCCTCTTTGGTGGCTAATTTTTGGAAGTCTTCATACCCAACAAATGGTCGATTATTATTTGGAGGGCTCATACAGGGAAGCTGCCTACGGATGACGTATTGACCTCGATTGGCTTCAGTTTAGCTTTGAGATGCCATTGTTGCTTTGATTCTACGGTGGAGTAAATTGGCCACGTCCTTGCGGAGGGAGATGACTCGCGGAAGGTGTGGGGGTCATTACGGGCGTATGCTCCTTATTGGGGAGGAGGTAAGTTCCATGGACGCTCACCTTTGTTTATGGGGCATTGAGAGCGAGGACCATGGTAAACTAATTGTGGCCGCGGCTATATTTTGGATTTTATGGAAAAATTGCAACAAAGCAAAATGTCAAGAATACTCTTATAATGGGCTGTAGTTGATTGCGGAGGTTCGGAGGCAGGTGGCTAAGGCGGTCGAGAATTGTCAGTATCATGGAGAGGTTGTGTGCTTCGGTGCTCCGATTTTCTTTTTCGTTTATGGGTCTTCTTTTGATTTCTATTTTTGTCTCCTATTTTTTCTTGAGCTAGATATTTTAGTTTTGGGGGCGGGAGCGGCCAAGGCAGCCGAGAATTGTCGGCACACGGATATCATGGAGAGGTTGTGAGCTTCGGTGCTCCAATTTCGTTTTTCGTTTATGGGTCTTCTTTTGATTTCTATTTTTATCTCCTATTTTTTCTTGAGCTAGATATTTTAGTTTTGGGGGCGGGACTGGGTTTTGTCTTTCCCAGGTTCCTGGATCTATACTTGTAAAGGCGGTTACCATTTTGGCCTTTTCTGATTTATATATGAGATCTTGTTCCAAACATATTATATATATATATATATTTTTTTGTTCCAAACATATTATATATATATATATATATATATATATATATATATAAGTCACTGTCTCACATTTATGTAGGACAAGTCACAACATGTGGAGTTAACAGTTATTGTTTATCTTCATTACCGACCACCTTCTTTCCGTTTATCTTTTCTGGGCAATTGCAGATGTTGGGTCTAAAGTTGGACTAGTTAAATTATCCAACTTGAATTTTCATATATATATATATATATATATATATATATATATATATATATATATATATATATAGCCAGCATGTGGAGGACTATTGTATGCGTCTGGAAAGATATGAAGATAGGCACGTTTGATTTTGACGATTAGGTCTCTCTATGAATGGAAAAAGGGTGCTTCGGATCGGGAGTAAACTATAGGGCAAAGGGGGAAAACATAGGAAAGAAGGATGCCCACATTCCATCAATTGATTCGTCATGGTAGAGAAGAAAAATGGCGCATGGACCATACTCGAGCTCCGGATCAATGTCCCCAGAAGCAAGAAGTATGCCCGCGTGTTACGACGAGAACACCAAAAAAACTAGGAAGAGAAAAGAAAGATCTTAGGGCTAGGCCCTTTAGGCCAATTAAGAGATCAGACTGAACTTCAAGAACTAGCGAAAATAGTCCTGATCAAGGTGCGTGCGGAAGAAATGCTTGCTCTCAGCTTTATGTTAGCAAGACTCCGTTGCTATTGGACTTGGCTAGTAAGCCAAGAGGGAATCAGTCTTAACTAAGCCAAAAAAAAGGCTAGCGAGCGAGGGAAAAAAATCTTGTTCAAAGGAGACGGTTCTATCTTAATATAAAGAAGAAGATCCCACGTGCTAGCCGAACGATTAGGATTCCGCGTTCACTCGGTTCTCTAAATAAAGGGAGAGAAGTCGCCCGAGGTCGAGGGGAGGAAGAGAAGAAAAAGCAGTCACCTGGTGTCGTAATAACCACTCTTTTCGGGTTTGAAGGCGAGCGAAGTGAGGAAGGGGGAAATCTCTAGACGACCGTGAACAAAATTAGGAATACTCATGAGGAGGTTGACTGGGTGGAAGTGGTTTGGGCGAAAGGGCCAATGGTCAAGACTTTCTTGTGCCTCTACAAAATAATTAGGAACATACTTCTTACTTGTGATAGGCTCATCATGTTTGGGATTCCTTGGGTGGACAGGAGGTGCTGCTTATCCGGAGATATAGATGAGTTCAGGAATCATCTATTTTTTGGTTGTGATTTTGTCTGGGTCATTTGGAGCTCCCAACGCTCTAAATTTGGGCTCCATAACAGGCATTATATAGATCTATCTTTTATTTTGAATGAAGCTCAAAGAGGAAAGGGAGCAGAAGGGTATCATTGGCTCCGACTTATGACTTATTTTCGGGATGATGGTTTGGCACGCTTGGAGGAAACGCAATCGACGTATCTTCGAGGGGCCCTCAGTATATTTGTTTTACAAAGAAATATAAAAGTTGATATAGAATGACCCATTTTATAATTTGGGTTGGATTATAGTTTTGTAAGTTATATATATATATATATATATATATATATATATATATATATATATATATATATATATATGTGTGTGTGTGTGTGTGTGTGTGTGTGTGTGTGTGTGTGGGGTGGGGGGGGGGGGGGCAGGGGGTGGGGGGTTAGTAGAGAGGCATTGCGGTCTGGATGTTCGAGCCAGAAGGAGTGTACTCTGGTATTGTTGTACATAATGCATTAAGTTTACTCTGATATGTGATTAAAAATGCAGAAATTACGTACCTGCATAGAATAATAAAAGTATAATGACGCACATTTTTGGAGATTGCTCCATCATCGATCACCTCTCAGTGCATAAAGACTAATATGAGTTTGAGAATATATGCTTCAAAAGTCTTAAATATAAGAACTCAATGGTGCCATTATCACTTGAGTTGACATAGTTTGAAAGGATTATGAACTTCGCTGTAAAATAACTCGAAGATCTTGAACATTTTTAAGGCATCATGCTACATTCAATAGTTCCGTCACATTCGTGCTACAACTATTCTCTTCGCAATAAAGCATCTTTTATGAGCTTGTGCACATACGCACGCATTTGACACAGTTGTTCTCTATCCTTCGTGTCATGTATATGATGCATGCCTCGATGCCGTATTTTATATTTTATGCCTTAGTGTTCTTTGTTCTCTTACTCGTGCATTTGATGCACGCCTCGACACGATCTTTCAATGTGCTAGAATTCTATTCATTCCCTCCGACTCATGCAATAAGGCATGCCTCGATAGAGTATTCAATGTTCTAGCCTTCTAACTCGTGCACGAGGACACGAACGACTCGTGCGTTGAGGCACTTGTCGATACAGTTATCCTATGTTCTTATGGCTTGCGCGTCGAGGCACTTGTCGTTTCTGTATTTCGATGTTCGATTGTAACTCGTACATTTGATGCATGTTTTAATTCAATTCAATTATTCTATCTTAGTGTTTGACACGCGTTACGATTTTTCCCAATCGAGCCGCATCCGTGGAATCGATAAGTTAACTTAGCATACAACGACACATTTTACTTAGGCATGATGGAGTAGAAAAGAAGGTCAAAGTCCTCCCACTTTATGCCGATACTCCTTGTTGTTTCGATGAGCCGATGCTGCTCGATTTTCTAACTTTGTTGCGCGAACAATTCTTCTGATTTAGTCATTCGAGCACTTCATGCTCCGTTGAACTACCCGACTGTTTCGGCCTATCGTGCCCATGCCTCAATCCGTTACGAGAAAATACTTTAGTTTGGCGGACTCCGTTAGAAATGAAGCAAAATATTGACCTCTTATAATTCAGCGTAAAATCTAGCATGCACATGAAACCAAATAAAAATAATTAATACTTGTTCGAATTTGACTCATGCTTTGCATCGATTCCATTTACTAGATTTTCAAACCGACTCAATGCTTTCTCTTTCGGGCCAATGTAACTCTTGCATCTATTCACATCGATACTTTTTCGAGTCAACGCAACTCATCGAGACTCAGCATAATGCACCATGTGGAGCGGGACATTACATAATATATCATTCAAAACAAGGTTCGTTCTCAAACCGAAACCAACACTCAACCCAAGTGTTTCTCTAGATCGTTTTACGATCTCGTCCCACTATCGTTCATCCGTTTCAAAAATTTGTGCAAGCTTTTATTAACATATCATAATCTTTCCTGCAGCTCGATTTGAAATTTTTATACAACTTAGTTTGAATCGTACACATATTTTAGGTTTCCCACCAATAGATGCATTTCAGCCAAGTCTAGTAGCAAAAAAAATTGGAACAAAGCAAACAGGCAAATTTTTAATCCTTAAATACTTGTCGTCTCGTACTGTTGATCGAACTTAATCCCTAGCGACCATTCTCACAATTCTATTATGTATGCATATTCGGTACATACGTGATTATCCAACAAAAATTACGACGCACAACGCGATTCAAAATTGACATTTTCAATTTCTTGCGTTTCGCACTGACCATCAATTCTATGCGTTGCGCTAAGCCGTTGCGCATCCAATCACAACGAGTTTTTGTAATACCTTGCATTCAAAGTTGCTTCCCAATCATTTTCGAAGCCTCACTTCGCAACTCATCTCGATACGATTTTCCTTTATTGACTTGCAAATGCATCAACATCCGGGACTACACCTGCTAGCTGAATTACCTAGACACTGTGCTTAAATTCTTCCTAAGTAGCTTAAATCGACGATGCTCAAAGGCAACGGTCATTCAGATACAAAAGTTTAACTCGAGTCGGTAGTGCTCAAAGGCAACAATCGCTTTGACACAAAGTTTTCTACGATGCATCTTATGTTTGATTTCCTATCAATTAGAAAATTCGTAGCCAAATTTTTAACTTGTCCGTCTCTCAACATCAAATATAAGTTCGATTCACGCAAGTTCAATTGCAAGGTGAATCCAAATCCAATAACACTACTCAAAAGTCAATCTCTAACGCTCGTGCATGGCACAATTCTCGCTATCACTTATCCGTATCACCGAGTTCATTCAAAATTTATATTTCTATCAACGACTAACATACTCATTCGAGTATTCATTCTATCAATCATCAAATTCGACTATATCATTCTTAGCCGAAGTTGTTCCTACAATTCCCGAAATAATTATTCGATTGCCTATACTTATTATCAACATGTAGCACATCATATTTGTTTTCGACGCAATTCCATATGCGACATCATTTGGGTCTGCATCATTTACTTTGATTTGGCGGTCAAGTCTTATAGGGTCAATTGTCCCGAAATTTTGCTCGGTAATTGTGGATTATTAACGAAGGACAGTTAATATGAACCATGCTATATCTTATTTCGGAGCCAAATCATGTTCCGACAATTTCTATGGGACTCTACCAAAATTCAAACAAAATTATTTCTGTCTGTGCAACTGAGGCACAGCTACCCTCCAAGTAATTCATGCACTACCGTCGATGATTCTATAATTCACGAAATATCTACTCGTATCGAGTTCGAGTCTATCTACCCACGGTCAACATCTGAATGCTATACGCATCGAAACAATCGTCGATGACTTTATAGTCTTGTCTTGATCAATCACAACGATAAATGATCAGTTCGAACATTCTAGTATTGCACTTACAAAAATCTTGATATTGTAGGCCTACCCCATTTTGTATTCTCACATCATGCTTATGTTTTCTTGCATATCAATTTTGATAGTGCGAGGGTCAACTTAATTCGCATCGCGTACTTCCAAGTTCACAATCGATTTTTCTATACGCATCATATCGTTTACCGATTTGTCGCATCCCACTATACTTCGATCGCGTAACCGAGTTACCGATCATCCAACATCGAACTCTCAAGTTATGCAATCTTACCCTCTAAGATTCACGCGATCCAGTCGTACTCAAATGAGATTCGTCTCGACATAATCAACTATTTTTTTAGACGCAATTATCCGCATCAACCAACATTTTATCGAGTCGCAATTTGTGCGATCCGATTACAATTTGTATCGACCAGCATTTTATCGGATTTGCAAGTCGTGCGACCCGATTTTAACTTTGAGTTTTCTACCCCGTTGATCCGATTATTGTCTCGAAGCATAATCATTCGTTAGTCTCAGTCATTCGACCGACTTATAAATTTTTGTCCCACGTATGATTCATTGATACAAGTCCATGCCTTATCGTTCTAACTGATTATCGAAGAACACTTGCATCAATATATGGTCATACAAATTTTCAATCGAGTCACGGTACTGTCTCGTCCGTTGCGGACAAACCTTGCGCAATTCACACAACATGTTGATGCAATCCATCGTCCAATTGGCATTGCATATACCACCGAGAATCGAGTCATTCATCGCATGAGTGGTATTGCATATACCACTCAGAAATCAAGTCATTTCTCTCATATGATACTCGGTATGAATCAACAATCTATTTCGACTTACTATCCCGCAGTGGTCATGCTGACCACAAACATAACTTTCGATTAAACTAAAATCTGACACAATTCGGCCAATGCATACATTTTCCTTACTCAAGCTCGGCGCACAACCGAACCGATTCTTTTCTATCGATTTATGATTTTTAGTTCCATCCGTTGAATCTCGTGCAACGTTTCATTTCTGACATTCAAAGACAATACTAATCTGTTCAACACATTCGATATCAACTTTTCTTTTATATGCA
>JANAVB010006999.1:2363101-2368101 GCA_029216955.1 Iris pallida
GTTTTTTTGTTGTGATTTTGTCTGGGTTATTTGGAGGTCCCAACGCTCTAAATTTGGGTTCCATATCATGCTATATATAGGAGCTTTCTTCTGTTTTGAATGAAGCTCTAAAAGGAAAGGGAGCAGAAGGGTATCGTCGGCTCAGACTTATCTTCGGAACGGTGGTTCGGTATGCTTAGAGGAAACGCAATAGGCGTATCTTCGAGGCTTTCCCTCCGTGTATTTGTTTTACAAAGAAATATAGAAGGTACCTATCTTTTGGGTTGGATTATAGTTTTGTAAGTTTGGAGATTATATATATATATATATATATATATATATATATATATATATGCAGATGACCTCTAGCCTAGTGGTTAAGAGAGACCCACTGGGATTCGAACTCCTGACAACTCGGGCCGCATGCATCTCTCTTAACCATTATGCTAGAGGTCATCTGTAAAATATTTGTTACCCAATTAATCCTATCTTTTTCCAATGTCCGACGATGCCGGTTGGGCTGACTGTCCCCCAAATTCCACCAAATAAATGGAAGGAATTGCCCTCGTGCCTCGTTCCATTGATCTTCCGCCAACCCTACTAGAGTCTTATATATATATATATATATATATATATAGTAATATATATATAATATATATATATATATATATATATATATATATTGGAACCAGGTAAATTATTTCTTGAATCGCTCCACTGGGATTCGAACTCCTGACCACTCGGGTCGCATGCATCTCTCTTAATCATTGGATGTTGATCCAATGGTTCAGATTAAAGCCGAAGTCAAAGTAACAGGTAAAGTCAGAGTCAAAGTAAAGGACTTTCACAATTTTCAATGCATTTTCAATACAATTATTTGGGATGTATTGATACATCATATATATAATATATATATATATATATATATATATATATTATATATATATATATATATATATATTAAGAGGGATAACATCCCCTCTTCACATCCGTTAGATCTTGTTTAAGTCAACTAATCTTAACTAATAAAAAATCAACGGTTAAGATTAGATGACTTAAAACAAGATCCAATGGTTGTTATCATGGGGATGCTTAGGGGATGCAAGAGTGAGGAAATGTTGATTTTTCAATGGTTAAGCTTACATGACTTGAACAAAATCCGACGGGTGTTATATATATATATATATATATATATATATATATATATATATATATATATATATATATATATATATATATGACATCCGTTGGATTTTGTTCAAGTCATTTAAGCTTAACCATTGAAAAATCAATATATATGACATCCGTTGGATTTTGTTCAAGTCATTTAAGCTTAACCATTGAAAAATCAACGATTGAGATTAGAAGACTTAACAAGATCCAATTGATGTGGAAGAGGGGATGCGTGGGAGATGCAAACATGAGGGGAATGTGAATCCCTCATATATATATATATATTTTTTTTTTGAAGCAATGGGTACTTGTGGCAAACTCGCCTCCACTGAGGCTCGAACTCCCGACCACTTGGGCCGCATGCATCTCTCTTAACCACTAGGCTAGAGGTCATTTGCTCATATATATATATATATATATATATATATATATATATATATATATATATATATATATATATATATATATATATACTAAATATATATATATATATATACTACTATTTAATAAGGCTTCAAAACGGCTCACTTTGAGCCGTCTATGCCATATATATATCATTGTCCATTTTATTAAAAAAATTAAATTGAGTAAAAAAATTGTTGAATTTTTTTAAATTTGTCAACATGAGAATTCGAACTCAATCAAACAAGAATAATACCTCACACCTTAACTACATAATTTAGAAGAGATATTTGACTATAATTGAATAATATTCTTATTATACGTTATTATACATTCAAAGCACATATGCATTTACTAGTATATATAATAGGACTTCGAAACGGTTCAAAATGAGCCGTATGTATATCATCAACCATTTAATTTAAAAAAGTTTCGAAAAATTATATTTTTAAACTTTCTCCTTTTTCTTCTCCTTAGCCGAATATCCTCTTTTTTATTTTTCTTCTGCATAACTAAATACACCCTCTTTTATTCACATATCCATAACATATTATAATTAAATTTAAATAAAAATTTTATAATAATCTTTATATATATATATAATATATATATATATCATATATATAGATATATTTATATATATATATAGATAGATATTATTTTAAATATATTTTGATAATAGTAGAAAGAAGAAAATTTATTTTACGTGCACAGACACATGCTTTTACTATGTTGTGTGTGTGTGTCCATCAGGGTGTCCTTCGAGCCCATGCCCGTGACCGTTGATGGTGAGACATTACTTGGCCCCTCGTGGTGTTCCGCTCGATCCAGGTGCGGATAGGGGTGGGGCTTTGGCAGGACTCTGCGGACCGGAACTTTTGATCCGCATGGAGGTTGCTATGTGTCCCCTCCCATGCTATCATCAGGCACCGAAAAAGTGGGCAAGTGCATGATAATAACATGGAGGGTGACATAGAGACACCTCAGCTCCCTTATTCTAGTATGTGATTGTACGTAAGGTTATGGCTCTGGTATGTGATTAAAATGCAGAAATTACGTACCAGCACAGAATAATAAAAGTATGAAGACGCACATTTTTTGATATTGCTCCATTATCACCTCTCCGTGCACAAAGACTCATATGAGTTTGAGAATATATGATTCAGAAGTCTTAAATAGAACTCGATGGTGTCATTAACCGTTGAGACTATGTTCGAAACGATCATGAACTTAGGTACACTCCTTGGACTATTATCAATCTAATGTTTGCAGGCCAGAGAAAAAGGTTATGTGCCGTCTCATAAAATGCAACAGAAAAAGATTCTTTTGTATTGGAAATTTTGAAGAAGCAATGAGTAAGGAAATTTGGAGATTGGACAACGTTGATTGTAATTATAGAAAAGAACTAGAAATTGGGATCTCATGGAAATGCAGACAGACAAAGTAGTTGATGTGATGTGGATGTAGACGGGGAAGTATAATCCAATGGAGCTCGAGGAAATTGGAGCTTATGGTATTTGTTTGGTGCTGATTTTACTCAAGCTAACATTATTTTGTACGTATACCATCGTGTATCGGTACACTGACAATATATTATTTTAAGATATCTCATATCAAAAAATTTAAAAGATGAGGCTAGGCATACGAGTCCAGGACCCGTGGTTCTGATCTGGCTTGGATTGTAAATTGTCGAAAGAAACCAGTTCCTAAATTTTTCGTTTTAAATGGGATGGATCGGAACGGGTCATGTGACATTCACGGATGGAGGATGGTCGTGTTTCCAAAACAAACGGACCCTCAACCCAGCCTGTTTATTTGGAAAATGTCAATTTTATAAATGTTTGGATTATTTAATAATAGGGTCTCGTATAATATTTGATATTAGAATTTGGGTTTCCATATGGCTCAAAATTGGTAACATGAACAATAAAAATAAGATCCAAACTTTAATGTCGGACAATTTTGAGACTTAAATCCTAATATGACATATAATATGGGTTATGACTAAGTAACCCTAAACTTTAAGTTGGACTGCCTACATTGAATAAAGAACCTCATTCTAAGTTAAAACTGTATCCGGTAATGATATTATGTAATGTAATTACACAACTGACAAAGGATTTGAAATTGCTATTCTACATTTTCAAGTTACAACATCTTCCAAGAAGCATCTTCCAGTTTACAAATTGTATATAAATTTCGACTAATTAAATATGAGCAACAATCTATTCTGGACAGTTTCACTATATAAATATTTTTGATTTTCTATTGGGTTAAAGATCCGCTGCCAAAACAACATCAATGCGAGATGCAGAGGGAGAATTTTCGGGACTGCATCAACTGTCTCTGATCCGGTGTCCCAATCATATCCTCCCTCTATGACATGTGGACCCAACCGATAAAATTAATAAAAAAAGTTCACAAGTGACATGATTGGAACACTGAATCAGGGACAACTAATCCGATCTCGAACTTATGACAGTATCAGCCAATTACTGTGCTAGTAGAGGCAACGAAGAGCGAACTTTAATGCTGATCATAAAGAATTCTTCACAAGTAGAGCAGCAGCATTTAAAAGCTAAAAAGGACCACATATGCTTGCATGAAAAATCTTGCGAGCAGCTTCAGCAACATGCATAATTCCTATATGATGTGTATTACAGACCGCCATTGGACTTTTGATCTGTTTGGACCCGTGGGCCGGTTCGGCTCGAACAAATAGGTCGAGTCCGGTCCGATTCCAATAACTCTTCTGTCCGTCCTGCTCGTCCCGTTAAAAAATGGGCCCGGTCCGGTTCCTCAAATTTGAACTCAGTCCGACCAATACCCATCCCTACTAAAAGATTGTTCACAAAACATATAGATATCAAAGCTACAGTTTCAAATAATGCAAACATAAGCTATAAAAATCTAAAAAAATACCATTCTAAATAAATGAAACTAAGCGACTAATTATTCAGATGTAATCTTCAGGATTGATGGTTTATAAATTAGCTTATTGTTGAGATCAAGGACACAAAGTTGACCATTAAGTATTCTGCAGTTTGCTAAATGACCACAAGAATTTGTTATGATCATTCTCATCATTATTGCTCCTTGGTGTTTCGGTTGAGCATGCCACAGTTTAAAAGTTATGAGATCATTCAATTTCTGTCTCACAATGGGCCCTCAGGAAGCTTCTGGCTCATGATAGTATTTGACTCGACATCGCTAATTTGAGTGTCGACGTATATTAGTGAATAGCTTGAGAATCTTCCTTGACGAACTTTTGGTTATATATGCTAGAGGTTACACAAAAATATTTCCTATTTCACCCGTTTAGAGTTTTAATATGATACTTATTTGCACTTATATCCTTAGAACCCAGTAAAATTTTTTTTGAAATGGTGAGAGTATGATACATTATGTATACTGTTGGGTAAATACGCTGTCGAAGCCTTCAATAA
>JANAVB010006999.1:2373101-2455601 GCA_029216955.1 Iris pallida
TTGACCACTTGCTGACCCGGACACCGACCCATCTCCGCCACCGCCCAGACCCGATCCAGCCCAAGTCACTCACGGTACCGCCACCGTCACCCCCGCCCGCACCATACAACAATCATCGCAGAACCACCCTTCTCTGTCTCTCATCACCAGTACACCCCAAACCTGCCATCATCAATCACCCCCAACTTTGCCTCGTCGGCCACTCCAGCCGACTGCCCCTACACCTATGCACCACCACCAAGACCACCATTGTACTCCGACCACTACACCCAGCCGCCACGACTACTAAGCATCCCCATCTCCTTCTCTCCCGACCGAAAACCCTCACAACCACCGCACCGTCAGTATCACCATTGCCACCAAATTCTTCGACCACCACCATCGTCATCATCAGTATCCCGACCGAAGCCCCCAAAATCACAAACACCAAAAACACCCGAGACAAGAAAAATCAAATCCTTACCTCCGTCGAGCCGGAGCCGAACCACCCGACCGATCCACCTCGACGTCGGCCTCCGCTAGGAGCGCGCCGCCTCACCCTTCCCCAGGCGTCCAGCCCTTGTCGAACCTCCGTCGGTGAACACCGTGCATCCCCGTGCAAATGTCACCGCCCTCCGGCGAACGAGTTCGCCACCGCCGGCGCCCGGAGCCACCACGCCACACTCGGCTGTACCCGCCGACACCTCCACCACGGTGTGTGCGTCGGCCGGAACCCTAGCTTTTTTCGTCGTGCCTCCACCCAGTCCGGCCGCCATTCCCCAGGAATCCACCACTGTCTTTCGCCCACGGCGCTGATCCGCTCCTGCCACCTGGAGCCGCCTCCTCCGACTCTGCCGTACCGGAGCTTTCCCCGCGTGCACGGGACTCCGCCGCCCCAGCACCGGCGTCGCTCCCCTTGGTTATCCCCCATCCCTTTCTTCACTTCTCACTCTCTCTCTCTCTCTCCACATATAATTTTCTTCTTTTTGGTTAGAGAACAGCATGTGCTGACAATTGTATATATTATTATATATTATTATTATTATATTATATAACTATTATTATTATTATTAATAATAATATTATTAGTATTATTATTATTACTGTTATTATCGTTATAATTATTATTAGTATTAACATTATTATTATTAGTATTATTATTATTAATATTATTATTATTGTTAAGGATATCATTTTCCTTATTAAAAAGGTTTAGAAATAAATATGTATAAATATGTACAAACATGGTTTCTTTTAGTATTTTTTTTGACTAAAATATATATAGTAAAATATTCCAGAAATGTAGCATCCAAATTATAAAAAGTATTCTAGTATTTTTATTATCAAATAAATAAAGATATGATTAATCTATTTTACAAACATAGAATTTTGTCTAAAACATTTTTATTTATTTCAAGTCATTACCAAAATATTTTGCCTAATCAAAAATCTAGTCTTAAGTATTAGAAATACTTTTCTAAAAATAGTAGGAGTATGTTCTTCAAAATTTCTCCTCGATTTTCACCATTGGTCACGACTGATCCCTCGTTCCTATTTTCATGCAAATTTTGGACTCTTACGCATCAAACATGTCTATCAGACAAACATGACTTGTCGAAGCATCGCACCACCCCAGGCGACCCACCAGGCAAGATACCATGCATCGTGTACTTATATTTGATTTATGATATTTTATATGTTGCTAGTGTTTTACATTAGTAAGAGTGTATCCAAGTATGACTTGGGTGCCATCGATATGTATATCGATGT
This sequence comes from Iris pallida, assembly GCA_029216955.1. NCBI lineage: Eukaryota > Viridiplantae > Streptophyta > Magnoliopsida > Asparagales > Iridaceae > Iris > Iris pallida. The sequence continues at coordinate 2,374,851 of JANAVB010006999.1, forward strand.
TTGTGTGTGTGCATGTGTGTGGACCATATATGATAGTTGACATTTTTGACGTGTTGAAGTTATGCTTCATAACTTCTTTGACCTGTTGATACGTCTCATACACGACACATGAGTGAGGATCATAGAGTCGGCACGAACCTATGTATTCGACTTGCTACCGATACGGACGGTTCGTGTGTCGGTTCATTTATGGATTAGCGGAGTCTAGATAGTGACTTGCATAGAGATATGGATCGCCAAGCCATGGATATGGCTTGTGTGATATATGGGCGGGAAAAAGTACTGGGACGTATGAGCTAGCCCACAGCCTTCTAGTTGCCTGGTTATGGGTTCATGGTTTCCCTGTTATGGGTGTATCGCTAGATGACATATCCATTGTACGGCCCTGACCATGCGTCAGATATGGTCAGGAGGTATGCTAGCAATGCAAAGTATGGACTAGGGGATATATCCATTGTACGGCCCTGACCACGCATCAGATACGGTCAGAGACGTATACTAGTTCATGCGAAAAGCCTCTAGCGGATGCGATGCTTTATTCCTACCCACTTATACGTTTCAGTATAGTTTTCGACTTGCATTACACCTAGATGGTTAGGTTCCATTGTGTTGGAGCATGTGGTCTTCCCTTTGTCATATTTTATTTACAGTTTATTATGGTATTATTTTTATGTATCTTGTTACGTCCCTCTGAGGACCTGGTGATCTCTCCAGGTGTGTGCTTTCAAAATTTTTTGCAGGTGTTCTAGCCAAGGCCGTGATCTTCTCCATTTCTCGAAGAGGATTGCTCTTGGTTCGTTTTGACATTTTGTCGATCGCTTTCTTATACATTTATTTCATTGAGATAGTTGGTAGTGGACTTTGTCTCCGCCCAACGATTGTACCATAACTATTCAAGTTGATTCTATCTTTATTCTCTATATATTTATGGATTAGATTTAGCATGTCTTGGTTCTCTACATTTTACAGCTTATATATTTATACGAGAATTCCATACATTGGAGTATTCTTCGTATATCTACAGCTGGCATATTTGCGTGCTTAGTCCTACGTATTTTGGGACTGGGGCGTTACATATTTTTGTGGTGGCCCATGCCGATCAAGTTTGCCGTTTCGGTTACATGACTGTACCGAACGGACCTGCAATCTAGGATTAGAGTCTAGAAATCTCATCCACTTGCTTGATCACCTTCTTTGATTCAAATCTCTGAACTCTCGTTCGACTTCCTTGCATCCTGCTTGATCTCTTCTACCATAAACTTTACCTCTTATTTCATGCTTACCGACCATTAGGAAGATGACTACACTAGTATATGTTCATAGGTCAAAAACCTGGCTTGGAAGATTTCATTGGCAATTAGCATGCATTAGAGATCATATTGGAGTTATAAAGACATTTTTCCTGTAAGAATCAAAGGACCATATCTTCTTGATGTATGATCTTGTAGGAAGAATTAGTTGATTCCAAGTTGGGTAGTAGCAACATTTCAAACTTATGAGATTGTTGGAATTTTATTACTACAAGGAGATAGCTAGAATCTATATACAAATGAGGAAAACAAATTGATATTTGATTTTGAGTTTTGAAAGTCTTGAGTTATGGAGTTATGATTACTTATCCTTGAAAGTCCTTGAAGAGATATAAAAATTAGTTTAAAGAGGATTTAAATATTGCAATATGATTATGAGTTTTTAAGTTTGAAGCAAAAAAAAAAAAGGTTTAAAATATTTCGAAAGATGTAAAATGGACTTGGAGAGAAATTTCAAATAGTGTTTCATGAATTATGATCTATGAATTTATTTAGAGTTACAAGTTTGATTATGAACATTAACAATCTTGGTAGATTTGATTAGTGATATGCTAAGGTTCACTTCTTGAGATTTGTTTAAAGAATTTAAGATTTAAATTCATGATGGACAAGAAACTTTTTGAGGAAAACTCGAGTTTAAAATTTTTTTTTGTAGTATTCCACACTAGTTGCCATATCATGCGTGCCATGATAGTTGTATATACTCAAGTGTAGTAGTCATCTACCAAACATGTGATTATATCCCAATCTTGACTTACTCAACCTCGACTCAATTCTTTCGACCCGATGAGTGCTTGTGATCTATTAAATTCCTTAAATACTTAACTTGTGGTTTATCTCGAATGCTAGACCCAGTGCCACACCACACTACTAGCTTAACTCTTGCAAGTTGAGTAGAATGCCTCACGGTCTAGTATTTCCATTGACTTTATGACCTATTGAGGAACTTAGACTGTTTGTATTTCCTTTCTTCATTATCTAGCGTACCTATATTTTGACTAGCTTGACTAACGCCACAAATATAGCCTAGTTTTGCAAGCTCACCCTTTATCAAGCTTGTTCATGACCTATGTTATTGGAAGAGCTCCCACTAACATATTGTCTACTCAGAACCGGTGCATGATGGTCTGATCAACCTAATGCACATTGGTTCGCTTTTATCTATTATTCTACGTGGATGGAACATAATTAAACTTGACCTTTGCAGTCCCATCCACGACTGCCTTAACAATTCTTTTGAAATCATTCGGTCGTCTTTGCACCACGTATTGGATTCGATAATATCATATATTGAACTCCCTATTGCTTTCGCCTTCACCTATGTTAGAAGGACGAATGCATTATACTAGAACTCCTCTAGCCTTCCTATCGACTATGACCATTCCTACTCGATGTTGCTATGTCTTCATCCTAAACTTCTTGTCCTTATTCTCAGCCCTATATTTTCTACCATAACCTCTAATCCCTTATTTCAGGAATAAGCCTAATTCGTTCTCTTAATCGTGCCCTCAACCTACTCTCAAGAAATCATATCTTCTAGGTCTCTAATTTATCTTCTCATGATACCATACAATTTCTTATTGCAGGTTATCTTGATTAAACTTTAACCCATGATCATTTTCACTCTTGCAGTAATTAGCCATATCCATGATTATTTCGTATTTATCTAAATCACGTTTTCCTAATGCATCTTTTATTGAACGTTGTTAATTGATTTTCTCATCGCTACCACTTATGCCATCTCACCCCCCACTAATTCTTAATTTCGAGAAAGAAATTCTTTTAAGTTGGCTATGATGTAAAACTCCTAAATTTCTACTATATTTTTATCGATTTTGGTACTGATTTAAAAAATTTGGTATGGTACGTCTTAGTCGTATTGTACGTTGTGCGCAAGCGACGTATTTCATAAATTGCTCGTCGAGTGCGAATATGTGCGAGGTACATATTTTTGTAAAACATTTTTAAAAGCTTAATTTTTTATCAAATAATAAATAATAAATATTTTTGATTATTTAAACTTGTAAAATACGTCATATTGGAATTTCCAACTCTTTATTTTACATTATGAAAGGTTTTATAAATAATAATTTTGAAAACGAGGTATTATGCAAATATTTATTTCATACGAGGTACATAAATTTAAAATTATATATATAATTCCATTTTTCGAAATTATTGATATTAACATTTTATTATTGAAAAAAATATTTAAAAATATTTATTATTTTTGAAATTATTATTATTGGTATTTTGGAAAATATATTTGAAAATTATTATGGCCATTTTAAATCTTGATTTGATTTTTATGGTTTTAATTTAAAAAGTTTAAAGGTAGAATTTAAATTTATATTTGAGTTTAGATGATCTAGATTTAATTAAAAATTAATTTAAATTTAGATTTGAATTAAAATTTATATTATCTATTGGGATTTAATCAAATCCCAATCCCTATCCAACTGGGAATTCTCACATCCTATAAATAGGTAGATACTCGTCCATAATTTGCTACCATCCAAATTGTGCATCGTGTCTGTGCCTTCCTACATCCACTATATTATTTTCTTCTACATGTACAATATTTCTTCATCCGTGTCCTTCAATTCTGGACATCCATCCCTATCGTGTCAGACCCTTCCGATACGATACAACCCATCCCCAACACGACACCCTAAACTAGCCGCCAGTGCCGTTCTTCTCTGGTCGCTCTCCTCCCTGTCCTCTCTATCACCTCCGACCTTGTTCGACTGACCACCTGCTGACCCGGACACCGACCCATCTCCGCCACCGCCCAGACCCTATCCAGCCCAAGTCACTCACGGCACCGCCGCCGTCACCCCCCGCCCGCACCATACAACAGTCACCGCAGAACCACCCTTCTTTGTCTCTCATCACCAGCACTCCCCAAACCTGCCATCACCAATCACCCCCAACTTCGCCTCGTCGGCCACTCCAGCCGACTGCCCCTACACCTATGCACCACCACCAAGACCACCATTGTACTCCGACTACTACACCCAGCCGCCACGACTACTAAGCATCCCCATCTCCTCCTCTCCCGACCGAAAACCCTCACAACCACCGCCCCATCAGTATCACCATTGCCACCAAATTCTTTGACCACCACCATCGTCATCATCAGCATCCCGACCGAAGCCCCTAAAATCACAAACACCAAAAACACCCGAGACAAGAAAAATCAAATCCTTACCTCCGCCGAGCCGAAGCCGAACCACCCGACCGATCCACCTCGACGTCGGCCTCCGCCCGGAGTGTGCCGCCTCACTTTTCCCCAGGAGTCCAGCCCTTGCCGAACCTCCATCGGCGAACACCGCGTACCCCCGTGCCAACGTCGCCGCCCTCCGGCGAACGAGTTCGCCACCCGCCGTCGCTCGGAGCCACCGCGCCACACTCGGCTGTACCCGCCGACACCTCCACCACGGTGTGTGCGTCGGCCGGAACCCTAGCTTTTTCCGTTGCGCCTCCACCCAGTCCGGCCGTCGTGTCCCCGGGAATCCACCACCGCCTTCCACCCACGGCGCTGAGCCGCTCCCGCCGCCTGGAGTCGCCTCCTCCGACTCTGCCGTGCCGGAGCTTTCCCCGTGCGCACGGGACTCCGCCGCGCCAGCACCGGCGCCGCTCCCCTTGGTAATCCCCCTTCCCCTTTCTTCACTTCTCACTCTCTCTCTCCACATATAATTTTCTTTTTTTTGGTTAGAGAACAGCATGTGCTGACAATTGTATATATTATTATATATTATTATTATTATATTATATAACTATTAATAATAATAATAATATTATTAGTATTATTATTATTACTTTTATTATCATTATAATTATTATTAGTATTAACATTATTATTATTATTAGTATTATTATTATTATTATTATCATTATTATTATTATTATTATTATTATTATTATTGTTAAGGATATCATTTTCCTTATTAAAAAGGTTTAGAAATAATTATGTATAAATATTTATAATTATGTATAAACATGGTTTCTTTTAGTATTTTTTTTGACTAAAATATATATAGTAAAATATTCCAGAAATGTAGCATCCAAATTATAAAAAGTATTCTAGTATTTTTATTATCAAATAAATAAAGATATGATTAATCTATTTTACAAACAGAGAATTTTTTCTAAAACATTTTTATTTATTTCAAGTAAATACCAAAATATTTTGCCTAATCAAAAATCTAGTCTTAAGTATTAGAAATACTTTTCTAAAAATAGCAGGAGTACGTTCTTCAAAATTTCTCTTCGATTTTCACCATTGGTCACGACTGATCCCTCGTTCCTATTTTCATGCAAATTTTGGACCCTTACGCATCAAACATGGCTATCAGACAAACAGGACTTGTCGAAGCATCGTACCACCCCAGGCGACCCACCAGGCAAGATACCTTGCCATCGTGTACTTATATTTGATTCATGATATTTTATATGTTGCTAGTGTCTTACATTAGTAAGAGTGTGTCCAAGTATGACTTGGGTGCCATCGATATGTATATAGATGTTTGTGTGTGTGCGTGTGTGTGGACCATATGTGATTGTTGACATTTTCGATGTGTTGAAGTTATGCTTCATAACTTCTTTGACCTGTTGACACGTATCATACACGACACATGAGTGAGGATCATAGAGTCGGCATGAACCTACGTATTCGACTTGCTACCGATACGGGCGGTTCGTGTGTCGGTTCATTTATGGATTAGCGGAGTCTAGATAGCGACTTGCATAGAGATATGGATCGCCAAGCCATGGATATGGCTTGTGTGATACATGGGCGGGGAAAACTACTGGGACGTATGAGCTAGCCCACAGCCTTCTAGTTGCCCGGTTATGGGTTCATGGTTTCCCTGTTATGGGTGTATCGCTAGAGGATATATCCATTGCACGGCTCTGACCATGCGTCAGATACGGTCAGGAGGTGTGCTAGCGATGTAAAGTATGGACTAGGGGATATATCCATTACACGGCCCTGACCACGCGTCAGATACGGTCAGAGACGTATACTAGGTCATGCGAAAGCCTCTAGCGGATGCTATGCTTTATTCCTACCCACTTATACGTTCCAGTATAGTTTTCGACTTGCATTACACCTAGATGGTTAGGTTCCATTGTGTTGGAGCGTATGGTCTTTCCTTTGTCATGTTTCATTTATAGTTCATTATGGTATTATTTTTATGTATCTTGTTATGTCCCTCTGAGAACCTGGTGATCTCTCCAGGTGTGTGCTTTCAAAATTTTCTGTAGGTGTTCTAGCCAAGGCCGTGATCTTCTTTATTTCTCGAAGAGGATTGCTCTTGGTTCGTTTTGTCATTTTGTCGATCGCTTTCTTGTACATTTATTTCATTGAGATAGTTGGTAGTGGACTTTGTTTCCGTCCAACGATTGTGCCATAACTATTCAAGTTGATTCTATCTTTATTCTCTATATATTTGTGGATGAGATTTAGCATGTCTTGGTTCTCTACATTTTACAGCTTATGTATTTATACGAGGATTCCATATATTGGAGTATTCTTCGTATATCTACAACTGGCATGTTTGCGTGCTTAGTCCTACGTATTTTGGGACTGGGGCGTTACAAGCATCGACACAGCGCCAGCCATTGGTCTCCTTCTTTCTCCTCCTCCTCTCGATCCACTCTATTTATGGACTTTTTTGAAAAAATTTAGGGTTTCTATGGGTCAGATCTGATCTCCATTTCTATTTGCTGGAGAAGAAAGGAGGAGAAGGAGAAGAAAGAAGGAGAAGGAGAAGACCAGAAGGTTTTGGGGGAGAGACGAGTTTTTTGTTGAAGCGCGGGCTATAGCAAGGAGTTTGCCAACAATTAAACTTAAAAAATATTACAAGTTTAGCACCGCTCTAAAATATTAATAACGTTTTGTTTTATAAATGTTATAAAAAGTCCAGAATTACCCCAAACCGTCATAGAAAAAAGGTATTTCAAACTTTGTTAACGGTTAGGTAACAGGCGTCATCAATACGCTTTGTCGAGCGTTATTAATAGACCTTTTTGTTGTAGTGCAAATAGTTATTGGGGTGAGGCTCTTCGTACAGCTGCTTATGTTATTAATTTATCTTCTAGTACTCCTTTGCAGGGTGATGTGCCTGACAAAGTATGGTACGACAAAGAGCCGTCATAAAATCACCTGCGAGTGTTTGGTTGTAAGGCTTTCGTGCATGTACTGAAGGACGAGAGGTCCAAACTTGTGCCGAAGATGAGGCGATGTGTCTTTTTCGACTACGGTCAGGATGAGTTTGGTTATAGACTCTACGATCCAGTGGAAAGAAAGCTCTACAGAAGCAGGAACGTGGTATTCGTCGAGGATCAGACCATGACCAACACTCAGGATTCCGAGACGCCTTCTGAGGCTGAGGAATTGGCTGAGTTAGAGTCATTTTGCTTCGAACAGTTTCCAGAGGACATCGCAGAGGATCCAGTTATGGGGGAGCCAGTGCATGGAGTTGTTTCCAACCTTGATCATCAGCCTGCTGATGGTGGTCATGGTGTCCCTCAGGAGGATGAGCATGCCAGAGAGGTAGTTCCTGAAGGGGATGAGACTGTTGGTATACAGCCAGTACCAGTGGCTCCACTGAGAAGGAGCGACAGAGATCGTCGACCATCTACGAGATACTCACAGGATGAGTATGTGCTACTGACTGACGGAAGAGAGCCCGAAATTTTTACAGAGGCTATGGAAGACGAACACAGACAAGAGTAGATGCAGGCTATGCAAGAGGAGATGAGTTCCTTACACGCCAATTCCACTTATGAGCTAGTACGGTTGCCAAAGGACAAGATGGCTTTGAAGAATCGATGGGTATTTAGAGTGAAGCAGACGGATGATGCTACTCATCCTCGATACAAAGCGAGGCTGATAGTTAAAGGCTACGGTCATCAAAAAGGCATAGATTTTGATGAGATCTTTTTGCCAGTCGTCAAACAGTCGTCTATTCGGGTGGTGCTAGCATTGGCAGCCAGTTTTGACTTGGAGGTCAAGCTGATGGACGTGAAGACGACATTCCTCCACGGTGATCTTGAGAAGGAGTTATACATGGAGTAGCCAGAGGGATTCTGTGAGAAGGGCAAGTCATATTTGGTCTACCGGTTGAGAAAGAGCTTGTATGGTCTGAAGCAGGCTCCGAGGCAGTGGTACAGGAAGTTCGAGTCGTTTATGGGAGAGCATGGTTATGCACGGACGACGTCAGACCATTGTGTATTTGTGAGGTACTTTGTCGAGGAAGATTTTATTATTTTATTGCTCTATGTTGATGACATGCTATTACTGGGTCGGAATACCACTAGGATAGCGGAGTTGAAGCGCCAACTGGGCGTGGCCTTCTCTATGAAGGATTTGGGTGTAGCGAAGACTATTCTTGGGATGAATATCAGTCGAGAGAGAGAGAGAGAGTCCAAGCTGCTATACTTGTCCCAAAAGAAGTACATTCACCGGGTACTTCAACATTTCGGGATGGACGGGTCGAAGAAAGTGAGTTGCCCCCTTGCGGCTCACTTTAAGTTCACTGAAAAGCAGTGTCCATCTACCGAGGACAAAAAAGAAGATATGGAACGGGTTCCATATGCCTCAGCTGTGGGAAGCCTTATGTATGCTATGGTGTGTACGAGTCCAGACATCGCTCATGCAGTTGGCACAGTTAGCAGGTACCTTTTAAATCCTGGAATGGTACATTAGAGTGCGGTCAAGTGGATTATACGATACCTTCAGGGCAATGCTGATTGGAGACTTTCTTTTGGTGGTGACAAGCCGAAGCTGGTTGGGTATACCGACGCTGATATGGCTGAAGATGTAGACACGAGCGATCGATTTCGGGCTATGTGATGATGTTTGCTGGAGGAGCGGTATCGTGGTAGTTGCGATTGCAGAAGTGTGTTGCCTTGTCGACGACAAAGGCAGAGTACATTACGACGACGGAGGCTTACAAGGAGTTGTTGTAGATGAAAACGCTGTTGCAGGAAATGGGGCTGAAGCAAGAGCAGTATACTTTGCTTTGTGACAGTCAGAGTGCTATTCATCTTGTGAAAAATCAGACCTTTTATAGCCGGTCCAAGCACATCGAGACTCGGTATCATTGGATACGGGATGTGGTTGAGAAGAAGGAAGCGATGCTTGAGAAGGTCCATACTGATGACAATGGAGCAGACATGCTCACGAAGGTTCTACCAAGGGAGAAGTTTGAGTACTGCAGCGGATCGTCGGGATGACGAGTTTCTCCACCTAGTTGTGAAGGGGGAGATTTGTTGGAGTGGGTAGGATTCCCAACCTATGTGGAGAATACCCCGAAGAGCGACGAACGCCATCCATGTGTCGGAGAAGCTCGGGGAGTGCATGGATCCTATTTTGGAACATATATGGTAAGGAAATATATGATTGGATTTCCATATTTACTTTGATAATATATTTATGATTGGACCCTTCATATAGTAGCTTTCCATATAATTGGGCTTCCAATTATGGCAAGCCAAATTATGATTGGATTTCCATTAAATATATGATTGATGCATATTGGAAGTTTCCATATATATTGGCCTTCTATGTATGGATTACCAAGGGCTTATAAAAGGGTGATGCATGCTAGTTGAAAAGTCATCTCAAAAAAAAAAAAACCAAGAGTGCTTTACAATCTTTGAGAGAGAGAGGATTAAGGACTATTGTGAAGGAGAGATTGCTTCGAATAATTTTTCGACATCTCTTGTTCTTCGGAGTCCGCAATCAAAACATTTCTTCTTTCAAGTGAGTTGTGGTGATCCGTGTTGGATCGGGAGGAGCTTGTAGAGGGTGTATTCTCTTTATTCCATTAGTGGAGGTTCTTCAGGGTTGGACTCCGATCGTCCCATGGTTTTTTCCGTAAGGGTTTTCCACGTCAAAAATCTTTGTGTCTGCGATTGTGTTTGGCGTTTTCGGTTTGTGTGCTTTTGCTCGGTTCTCTCGTAGAACTTTCTGGTTTGGGGGAACAGTTTCCACGCTTCGTTCCCAACAGTTAGGACAACTCCTATGCCCCTAAGTCTCCTGCTCTCTGTCAGTAGAGCCTTTAAGGTCCACCCCAACTCCTTCTTGCCAGTTGAACTAGCAATTTTTTATGTCCATATTTTGAGTTAACATTGGAAAGGTCTCAAATAACTCAAGAGTCAGAAGTGCAACATGGAATCCAAGCTCACTTGCCGTCACTTCCAAGGATAAACACTTCCGAACACGATATCTTCTTTTTTTTGGAGTCAAAGACAAAGGACAACCAAAATTAGCTCCGTCTAGGATAACTCAACCCTCTGGGCCGACCCTGACCATAACTTAACTACTTTGTTAAACCAAAATGAACCACAAGAGAAAATATCCTCTTTAAGCAATCAAGCCGTAGAAGGAAGAAAACACAGTTACAAATTCTAATCTTTGAAACTAACTATTTTTTTAGTTGACTGAAAGCAACAAAATCCCACAAATGGAGGATACCATTCCATCTAACCTTTGTATGTCTTGAAAAGCAAATTAATCAACAAAAATGCAATAAACTTGGCATGGAGAATCAAAATATCCTTGACAATAAAGTTGAAGGCTTTGTAATATGATGATGTCTTTGATTTATGGGTAATAATCAGCCACTACAGTAGGGGCGGATCCAAAAAATGTATATTGTGGTGGGCTAGGAGTGAGTTGGGGTGGACTATCTGTAGGCAAAATCCAACAGAAAAATCTAAAAAATAAATTTAAATGAAAAAAAAAGAATTTTTTTTTTGGGTGGGTTCGAGTCCACCCCAAGTGATACCTGGGTCCGTTCCTGCACTCCACTACATAATAAACCCATCATACTAATCATTCTCAATGAGGAAATATATATAGTACACAAATCCTATACAGCTGGATAAGTCTTGTATTTCAACCTCTTTGTCATCTGTAATTTCCTCAACAATAGCATCAACCTCTATATCATTTACCCATTAGTTTGTTTTCGGCCTGCCTCTTCTAAATATTATTTAGGTTTGTTTTGTATAACTTGATTAAGCTCGTAATAGTTCTACAAAATACTGTTAAATTTTTGTGTTAAATCTTTGAAGATATAATAAATATTTTTTTTGTTTAGGACTCAGTTCACGAGGATCAGAATATGTTTTAGTTATCTAAGGAAAGTTGAGAACCATATATGCATGAGAAAAAACTAGAAAAATATTTATTAATAATGAAAGCATATTTTGATAAATAAACACCTAAAATTCAAGATTCAAGGTATTGCATAGCCATTACCACACAAGAACTGTCTGCAGCAATGTGAGTTATTCGGAAACAAAACAAACACTAGAACAACAGCAGCACTAAAAGAAGAAAAAACTTTGTCCAAATTTTGATTCGGAGTTTAATGTCTTCTTTTCCATGAGCTATGGACATCCATCTCCGGAAGCTGGTACATTCGGACAATATTGATTGCAATAGCACTTGGAGTTAAACAAGTAACCACTGCAAATGCCTTCGTTGAATCCCTTGCTACAACACTCTTTGTTACAATCTCTGCTGTCTCCACAAACACCTTTGAACGTTCCACTTAATTCCCAGCAATATGCACCCATTGTTAGAGTGGGTGGGTTTCCAACCTATGTGGAGAACACCTCGGAGTGTGACGAGCGTCGTCTGCGTGTCAGAGAAGCTCGGAAAGGGGACGAGGCCAATCGGAGATGGAGAAGAAGCTCGGGAGTCACCATACAACCTTCTGGAACAGGAGAGGCCGAACTCAGACTGAGGTCGGTCCCAGGCCGAATCGGACCGAGTTCTGTCCATGGTGTCCAGAACAGTTCTGGAACACCCACACAGAGTTCTGGCTGAACTCTGTGTCGTCGGATTGTGACTAATTTCAGGATATTTTTTACACCGTTGGATCGTATCCTACGGTCCAGATTTCGATGCGGGATTAGGGGGTTTACATATGGTCTTTCCTAACCCTAATCACATACAACAAAGAGAAAAAGAAAGAGGAAGGAGGCAAAAGTGTCATTGCAACTTTGGGAGAGAAGGAGGATTGAAGACCGTTTTCGAAGGAGGATCGTGTTCGTGTAATCTCTACTCGTCGTCCTTGTTCTTCGTAGCCTTGTAATCAATATTTCTTGCTTCCAAATGTTGTGGGATCCGTGTTGGATCGGGAGAAGTTTGTAGAGGGTGTACTCCTTTATTTCTTTAGTGAAGGCTTCTCAAGGGTTGGACTCCGATCGTCCCGTGGTATTTTTTCGCAAGGGTTTTCCACGTCAAAAATTCGCAAGGGATCCCGTTGTATTGCTCGGTTCTCTCGCAGGTACTCTCTGGTTTGGAAAAAGGTTTCCGCGCTTCTTTTCCAACAAAGTGGTATCAGAGCCATGTTCTGGAATTCAGAAGGGTGTCAGGAGTTGACAGAAAAACTAGCGAGGAGAGATGGACGCGAAGCTGGTGCGCATGGTGAACCAAAACGATACCAATTATCATCATTGGCAGAACAAGATGAAAGATTTATTATTTGTCAAGAAGCTACATCTGCCCATATTTGCTTCCGAGCGACCAGTTGATAAATTCGAGGAGGACAGAAAACTCGAGCACATACAGGTGTGCGGATATATCAGGCAGTTCGTTGACGAGAACGTGTACAACCACGTTGCCAATATTGAGCACGGGAAGACATTATGGGATAAGCTGGAATCTTTGTATGTGAGTAAACAAGTTGTTCCTGATCCGAACGATGATGGGTCTGCGGTACAAAGATGGGACGTCTATTACGGATCAGTTGGGTGATTTCCAGGACGTGGTTGACCAGCTATCCTCGATTGAAGTCAAGTTCGACAACGAGGTTCAGAGACTGTAGTTGTTGTATACATTACCAGACTCGTAGGAGACAGTACGAGTATCTATGATCGCTTCTGCTCCAGAAGGCGTGGTCAGTCTGAAGTTTGCCAAGAGCGAGGTGCTAAATGATGAGATGTGAAGACATTTTTAGGGCACTTCATCCACATTCCACCACTCAGAGGCACTAGTTTCAGAGAGCCGCGGAAGGAGAAAAAAGCATGGGTCCAGGTGGTGGCAGAGACAAGAGCAGGAAGAAGTCCAAGGGTCGGTATGAGGACTCGGAGTGTTACTATTGTGGCAAGGAGGGCCACATCAAGCGAAACTATTTTGTTTTGAAGAGAGAGAAGAAGGGCAATAAGGGGAAGCAAGATGAGAATACTACAGCGGCGGCCTCAATACATGGAGGTAATATGATCATCGTAGGTGATGAGGTTATCATAAACCTCGCCTGTGATGACAATTCTTGGCTGGTAGAACTAGGGGCTTCAATGCATGTATCTCATAACAGGACACTATTTGCCACTTACACGACATGCGACTGTGGAGTGTTGAAGATAGGCAATGGAGATGCGTCGAAGGCGGTTGCCATTGGAGATATGCATTTAAGGACGAAGACGGCTATAATTTGTGTTCTCAAAGATGTTCGTCATGTCCCTGATATCCATTTCAACCTAGTGTCGGTTGAAAGGTTGGATGACTAGGAATTCTTCGGTCTCTTCGGGAATGGTCAGTGGATGCTTTCCAGAGGTTCGATGGTGATTGCCAGAGGAAGCAAGAAGTCTAGTCTCTTCTATATGGAGGGGAGCGCACAGGAGACACAAGAGATGAATGCAGTTTTTGATGCGTCTACCGAGTTGTGGCACAGGTGGCTTGGCCATATCAACGAGAAGGGGATGAGCTACTTAGTGAACAGGAAGGTGATTCCAGGGCTCAAGTCTACAAAGTTGGAGAAGTGCACACACTGCTTAGTTGGGAAGCAAAATAGGGTATCTTTCTAAGGTCACCCAAGTTCAAGGAAGTCGGCGTTGCTCGAGTTGATTCACTCGGATGTCTGCGGTCCTATGAAGGTAAAATCTATTGGTGGTGTTTCTTACTTTGTAACTTTTAATAATGACTGTTCTAGAAAGCTTTGGTCTATGCCTTAAAGACCAATGATCAGGTGCTGTCCACTTTCAAAGAGTTTTAGGCCTCTGTTAAAAGAGAGACGGACAAGAAGTTATTGTGTGTTCGGTCCGACAACAGCGACGAATACATTGGTCCCTTTGATGCTTATTGCAGAGAGCAAGGGATACGACACCAGAAGACTCCACCCAAGACACCTCAGCTCAATGGTGTAGCGGAGAGCATGAAAAGGACACTGATGGAGAGGGTACGGTATTTGCTGTTAGAAACAAATTTGCCAGGCAGTTATTGGGTAAGGCTCTTCTCACAGCTGCTTATGTTATTAATTTATCTTCTAGTGCTCCTTTGCAGGGTGATGTGCCTGACAAAGTATGGTACGTCAAAGAGCCATCATACAATCACCTGCGAGTGTTTGGTTGTAAGGCCTTCGTGCATGTACCGAAGGATGAGAGGTCCAAATATAAGTCGAAGACGAGGCGATGCGTCTTTATCGGCTTCGGTTGGGATGAGTTTGGCTATAGACTCTACGACCCAGTAGAAAGAAAGATCTACAGAAGCAGGGATATGGTATTCATCGAGGATCAGACCATGACCAACACTCAGGATTCCGAGATGCCTTCTGAGGCTGAGGAATTGCCTGAGTTAGAGTCATTTTGCTTCGAGCAGTTTGACATCGTAGAAGATCTAGTTATGGAGGAGCCAGTACATGGAGTTGCTCCCAACCTTGATCATCAGCCTGCTGATGGTGGTCAGGGTGTCCCTCAGGAGGATGAGCATGCCAGGAAGGCAGTTCCTGAAGGAGAGGAGGCTGTTGGTATACAGCCAGCTAGTGGCTCCATTGAGAAGGAGCGACAGAGAGCGTCGACCATCTATGAGATACTCACCGGGTGAGTATGTGCTACTGACTGATGGGGGAGAGCCCAAATGTTTTACAGAGGTTATGGAAGACGAACACAGGCAGGAGTGGATGCAGGCTATGCAGGAGGAGATGAGTTCCTTACATGCCAATTCTACTTACGAACTGGTGTGGTTGCCAAAGGACAAGAAGGCTTTGAAGAATCGATGGGTGTTTAGAGTGAAGCGGACGGATGATGCTACTCGTCCTCGATACAAAGTGAGGCTGGTAGTTAAAGTCTATGGTCAGTGAAAAGGTATGGTTATGATGAGAACTTTTTGCCGGTCGTCAAGTAGTCGTCTATTCAGGAGATGCTAGCATTGGCAGCCAGTCTCGACTTGGAGGTCGAGAAGATGGACGTGAAGATGGCATTCCTCTACGGTGATCTTGAGGAGGAGCAATACTTGGAGCAACTAGAGGAATTCTGTGAGAAGGGCAAGTCATATTTGGTCTGCCGGTTGAGGAAGAGCTTGTACGGTCTGAAGCAGGCTCCGAGGTAGTGGTACAGGAAGTTTTAGTCGTTTACGGGAGAGCATGGTTATGCATGGACGACGTCGGACCATTGTGCATTTGTGAAGTACTTTATCGAGAATAATTTTATTATTTTATTGCTCTATGTTGATGACATGCTATTAGCGGGTCGAAATGCCACTAGGATAGCGGAGTTGAAGTGCCAACTGGACGCGACCTTCTCTATAAAGGTTTTGGATGCAACAAAGACTATTCTTGGGATGGAGATCAGCCGAGAGAGTCCAAGCTGCTACACTTGTCCTAAAAGAAGTACATCCACCGGGTAATTCAGCATTTCGGGATGGATGGATCAAAAAAAGTGAGTTATCCCCTTGCGGCCCACTTTAAGCTCACAGAGGAGCAGTATCCATCTACCGAGAATGAAAAAGAAGATACGGAGTGGGTTCCATATGCTTCAGCTGTAAGAAGTCTTATGTATGCTATTGTGTGTACGAGGCCAGATATCGCTCATACAGTTGGCACAGTTAGCAGGTATCTTTCAAATCCTGGAAGGGTATATTGGAGTACGGTTAAGTGGATTCTACAATACCTTCAGGAAATTGCCAATTGGAGACTTTCTTTTGGTGGTGACGAGCCGAAGCTGGTTGGGTATAACAATGCTGATATGGCTGGAGATGTAGACACGAGACGATCGACTTTGGGATATGTGATGTTGTTTGTTGGAGGAGTAGTATCGTGGCAGTCGCGGTTGCAGAAGTGTGTTGCCTTATCGACGACAGAGGCAGAGTACATTGCGGCGACGGAGGCTTGTAAGGAGTTACTATGGATGAAAAAGCTATTACAGGAAATAGGGCTGAACCAAGAGCAGTATACTTTGCTTTGCAGTAGTCAGAGCGCTATTCATCTTGTGAAGAATTAGACCTTTATAGCCGGTCCAAGCACATCGAGACTCGGTATCATTGGATACGGGATATGGTTGAGAAGAAGGACGCGGAGCTTGAGAAGGTTCATACAGATGATAACGGAGCATATATGTTTACCAATATTCTACCAAAGAGAAAGTCTGAGTCCTGCAGAAAGATCGATGGAGTGACGATCCCATCCATATAGTTGTGAAGGAGAAGAAATGTTGGAGTGGGTGAGGTTCCCAACCTATGTGGAGAATATTCCGGAGTGCAACAAGCGCCGTCTGTGTGTCAGAGAAGCTCGGGGAGGTGACGAGGCCAATCGGAGATGGAAAAGAAACTCGGGAGCCACCATACAACCTTCTGGAATAGGAAAGGATGAACTCGGGCCGAGTTCTGTCCCATGGTGTCCAAAACAGTTCTGGAACGTCCACACAAAGTTTTGGCCGAACTCTATATCGTCGAACTGAGGCTAATTTTAGGGTATTTTTTACACCGTTGGATCGTATCCTACGGTCCAGATTTTACTGCAGGATTAGGGGGTTTATATATGGTCTTTCCTAACCCTCATCATATACAACGAAGAGAAAAAGAAAGAGGAAGGAGGCAAGAGTGCCATTGCAACTTTGGAAGAGAAGAAGGAGGATTAAAGGTCATTTTCAAAGGAGGATCGTGTTCGGATAATCTCTACTCGTCGTCCTTGGTCTTCGTAGCCTTGTAATCAATATTTCTTGCTTCCAAGTGTTGTGGGATCCATGTTGCATCAGGAGAAGTTTGTAGAGGGTGCACTCCTTTATTTCATTAGTGAAGGATTCTCAAGGGTTGGACTCCGATCGTCCCGTAGTTTTTTTCCACAAGGGTTTTTCACGTCAAAAATTATCTGTGTCTGCGTGGATTTTATTTTGGTGTTTGGTTCGTGCGTTATATTGCTCGGTTCTCTTGTAGGCACTCTCTGGTTTGGGGAAAGATTTCTGCGCTTCTTTCCCAACACCCATACCTTCACTATTTCTGATCCCTTTTAAAGAAACAAGAGGTAATTATTTAGACATAAATATACAGTGAAGACACACATATATATATATATATATATATATATATATATATATATATATATATATATATATATACACACAGACACACACAGACACACATATATATATGTGTGTCTGTGTGTGTCTGTGTGTGTATATATATATATACACATATATATATGTGTGTCTGTGTGTGTCTGTGTGTATATATATATATATATATATATATATATAAAAAAAAAATATATATATATATATATATAAAGGCCACATGCCTCCACACTAACCACTTGGACTAGCGGTCATTAGCTATATACAGTGGCGTAGTTCGGTTTTTAAACATGGTCACTTGGGCATCCTGGTTCTGTAGTAGTCTCCAGCACACCTTTGCGACTTCGGCTAATGTCAGGTGGACGAAAGTTGAGCCCTCCCTCACCTTTAGCTTTAGTGAAATGCTTCCATGCTGTTAAATGGAGTTTTCTCTTCCCATCATAGCCCCCCCACCAGAATTGGCTTTGAATGCTCCTCAGCTTGTTTGTAACACCCTTAATAAGAAGGTAGCAAGACATATTGTAAACTGGCATCGAAGCCAAGGTAGATTTTAGTAGAATGGAACGCCCTGCATGAGACAAACATCTAGCCTTCCAACCATTAAGCTTAGCATAACAAGAAGAAATAAGATTATTGAAAGTGTTAATCCTGTTTTTGTGAAGGAGGTGGTGGCCCAAGTACTTGTCATTAGAATTCATATTTTGAACTTGGAGCAAGTTTAGAATCAATTGCCACATATAGATATCCAGATTCTTCGAGGAGAATATGGAAGACTTTGTGAAGTTAATGTCCAGACCAGACCAAGAGAAGAAAAGAGATATCATAGATAGAATGTCAACAACTTTATATAGTATAGCTAAACCGAATATAATGATGTCATTGGCAAACATCAAATGGGAGATGAATGGGGCTCTACCATTAATTTTGACACTTGAGAACAAGCCTATGTGTTCATGATGAAGAATGAGTTTAGAAAAAATTTCACCACTCAGTATAAACAAGTAGGGCGACAACGGACATCCCTGTCGAAGGCCTCTAGATGGTCTGAAAGTTTTTGAGGGGGAACCGTTGAAAAGGATGGCAAAAGAGGAAGAGGACACACAACTCATAATCAAGTCATGTGATTTACTATTTATACCAAACCCCTTGAGCACTTGGCTAAGGAAAGGCCAACTAACACGGTCATAGGCTTTTGATAAGTCAAGTTTGAGAGCTAAGCTGCTTTTGGAAGTCGAAAATTTGGAAATTGAGTGGAACATCTCCTGAGCTAAAATAACATTATCAGTTATTTGACGATTGGGGACAAAGCCGTTCTGGAAAGGAGAAATGATATAACTTAAAAATGACCTTATCCGTTTGGTAAATATTTTTGTGATGATTTTATAGATGACATTGCATAGAGATATAAGCCTGAAGTCAGAGGGAGATATAGGTACAACTTTCTTAGGAATAAGAGTAATGAACGTATGATTTAAACAGGGAGGTATATAGTTATGTAGAAAAAAGTTTTTGACAAGATTAGTTACCTCCCCTCTAACCAATTTCCAGCTTTTGTGATAGAAGTTTGCTGGAATCCGTCTGGACCCGGTGACTTATGTGGATTCACTACTAAAAACATCGAATTAGCGACTGCTATATCCGTCGCTAATCCGTCGGTAAATCAACTTAACGACGGCTAACCGACATAATTTGGCTGAAAAAATCCGTCGAAAAATAGCCCGTCGCTAAACAAAGTCTGTTGTCATTCGACTGCTTAGCGACGGATTGCCGTCATCAAGGATCGAACATTTAGCGACGGCTAGCCGACGGATTGCCGTCAAATCAATTATCGGAAAGTTTTTTATCCTACTTTTTAGTGACGGACAGGTCCGTCAGTAATATGTCGATAACTGCGTATCATAGAGTTTCTGATACAAAAAATCTGACACGAATTCGTCGCTAGCTGTCGCTAATACTCGACAGAAGGATGACGGTTTAGCGACGGAATATCCGTCGCACATCCGCCGACATCCGTCGCTAACTGGAAATTCTCCAGTTAGTGACGGAATATTCCGTCGCTCAGCCGTCACCTTCCGTCGCAAGTCCGTCGCTAACTGGAAAATTTTTGAAAAAAAATTACATGAAACATAGCATTCCCTGTTCGTACAACATTCGAAACATCGAACATCACAATATGCATCACACCTCACACAAACCCACAAATCAATATACCTCACACACCAATATACAAATATCTATCACAAATACATCACACAAACCAACATACATCAACGAACGAATAAACCAATATACATCACACATCAATATACAAATATCTATCAAAAATACATCACACAAACCAACATACATCAATGAGACCCGGAGCAACCCTCCGTTGAATTTCTATAAAATAAAAGTCTAGGTAATAGCATCCAAAAACATCCAAGTCTATGAAATAACCATGTCTAGAAAATAAAAATTCGTCAAGAGTTGTAAAACCATCCAAGTAAAACCCATAAATAAGTCTACCGAAAACAAATTCGGTCAAAAATCATATATATATATATATATATATATATATATATATATATATATATATATATATATATATATATATATATATATATATATATATATTGTCCTCTACGTACGCGCAGAGAAATCTTCCTCCTCAGCCACTTTGCATAATGAGGATCCACGCTAGCAAGCTCAATATCCATAGGAGATGGATGACTGAAACTCCCGGTGCAACAGCCCTCTGGTGCCACCTCCTACATCACAGCAGGAGGTGGTGGCACTACCGACTCAGTAGCAGGTACTACTATCGACGCAGCAGTAGGTACCATTATCGACTCAGCAGCAGGAGGTGGCACTACCTCCTCAGCAGCAGGAGGTGCCTCTACCTCTTTAGCAGCCATCTGTGCCTCTCTCAAGGGACATCCTCGGGTCTTGGGTGCCATCTGGTAAGATTGATGGAAACATGGAGATTAATTAGAGATTAAACAAAATGACAATATTAGTCTGATACCGACCCCCCTATACTTCGTAACGTCTATTACGACAAGGATCGGTATCGAAAGACAAAGTAAATAGAATTACAATTAAAAATATATAGTCCGATACCGACCCCCCTATACTTCGTCGCTCTACTTCCCCTACTTCTCAAAAAGGCCCCCTCTCTGACCCCCCTCAACTTTTCTATTTCTTATTCGACTCTCTCAGCCTCCTATTCCGCATCATATGATATCCATCTCAACCAAAGAGTAGAGAAGTGTGAAAATATTAATATTAACCAAGGATCGGTATCGGAATCGGTATCACCATGAATCTCATGGCTTGTTCTACCAGAGCATAATATAAAACCAAGCGTGTGAAGCCGAGCTTCACATTCAAAACATTAGAAGGAAAAATTTGCGATTGGTGGTAGGGCGAGCCAGAATCTTTTGAAAGTATTCTGGCATTCTGGCTCGCCCTACCACCAATCAAATTTTTTTTCCTTCTAATATTGTGAATGTGAAGCTCTACTTCACGTTTGGTTTTATATTATGCTCTGTTAGAACAAGCTATGAGATTCATGGTGATACTAATTCCGATAATGATCCTTGGTTAATATTAATATTTTTACACTTCTCCATGCTTTGGCTGAGATGTATATCATATGATGCGGAATATGATGCCTCATGACCCGAATGAGAAGAAGGGGAGTAGGGAGGCTCACTCTATACACTCATCCGCTTACGATATACACTCTATACACTTTTACTTATGCAAGCCTTTTGAGGTAATCAGCATTATACTAGATTTTCGAAAAAAAACTATAACTCTGATAGGCCCAAAAGACTTAGCATAAGTAAATTTAATTTTCAACACTTACCTAGCTACCGATGTCGTCGATAAGTAAATAGTCTGATACCGATACCGATTCCGATACTCCGATCCGAAATCGATACTAAGATATCTTATATATATATATATCCTTCTACGATACTCCGATCAGAAATTGTCGATACTACCGATATCGACGATACCAATACTCATAGGAATAGTTCGATACCGATTCCGATACCGATACTTTGAACCTTGATACTAAGTTTATATATATATATATATACTAATTTATATACTATTCTACGATACTCCGATCCGAAACCGCCGATACTACCGATATCGCCGATACCAATACTCATAGGAATAGTCCGATACCGATTCTGATACCGATACTTTAAACCTTGATACTAAGTTTATATATATATATATATATATATATATATATATATATATATATATATATATATACTAATTTATATACTAATTTATACTAATTTATATACTAATTTATATACTATTCTACGATACTCCGATCCGAAACCGTCGATACTACCGATATCGTCGATATCAATACTCATAGGAATAGTCCGATACCGATTCCGATACCGATACTTTGAACTTTGATATAAGTTTATATATATACTAATTTATATACTATTCTACGATACTCCGATCCGAAACCGCCGATACTACCGATATCGCCGATACCAATACTCATAGGAATAGTCCGATACCGATTCTAATACCGATACTTTGAACCTTGATACTAAGTTTTTATATATATACTAATTTATATATTATTCTATGATACTCCGACCCGAAACCGCTGATACTATCGATATTGCCGATACTAATACTCATAGGAATAGCCCGATACCGATTCCGATATCGATACTTTGAACCTTGATACTAAGTTTATATATATACTAATTTATATACTATTCTACGATACCCCGATCCGAAACCGCCGATACTACCGATATCGCCGATACTAATACTCATAGGAATAGTCCGATATCGATACTTTGAACCTTGGTACTAAGTTTATATATATATACTAATTTATATACCGATACCAATACTCACAGGAATAGTCCAATACCGATTTCGAGACCAATACTTTGAACCTTGATACCAAGTTTATATATATACTAATTTATATACTAAGTTTATATTCTGATACCGATACTTTGTGCGTGTGTGTGTGCGTGTGTGTGTGTGTGTATGTGTGTGTGTGTGTGTGTGTTACTACCGGCCGCGGCCCCCGGCCCCCAACCCCCACCCCCACCACCACCACCACCGACCAACATCCCCACCACCACGACCCCCACCCCTGCCCACTGCCATCCCCACCGCCGACCCGAAACCTGCCGCCCCCCCGCCGCCCCGACCCGAAACCTCCCAGCGAACCCCACCCCCACCACTGCGACCCCCACCCCGACCACTACCGGCCCCCGCCTCCTCCGCCCCCCCCCCCAGCGAACCCTACCCCCACCACCGCGACCCCTACCCCCACCACCACGGCCCCCCCGCCTCCCCCCCCCCTCGACCCGACCCGAAACACCCCCAAGCGGCCCCCACCCCTACTACCGCGACCCCCACCCCTACCACCGCGACCCCCACCACACCACCACCGGCCCCCGGCTCCCCTCGTCGCCCCGACCCGAACCCCCCCCCCCAGCGACCCCCACCCCCACCGTCGCGACCCCCACCACCACCGGCACCCGCCTCACCCCGTGACCCCGACCAAACCCCCCAGCAAGAGTGAGACCCCCACCACCACGACCCCCATCCCCCGACCACCGGCCCCGCCGCCCCGACCACCGAGAGTGAGAGAGAGAGAGTGAGAAGATTACCTGGAGAGAGAGAGAGAGAGTGTGAGGCCGGAGAGAGAGAGAGTGTGAGAGAAAATTTGGGGGGGGGGGGGGGATGAAAAGTCCCCCCCTCCCTCCCATCGGCTAAATTTAAGTTAGGCCTGGATATTTAGCGACGGATATATTCCGTCGCTACGTGGTCGCTATACCACCCTAGCTAGTCGATGGAATATCCGTCATTATATGGTCGTTAAATTTTGCGACAATTTGTTTCAACATTCCCAGCCAACTTTTGCCAACTAAGTGACATCATAGCGACGGAATCTTCATCCGTCGCTATAACTCCGTCGACTTAACGACGGATTGGCGACCTTTGCTCGTCCTTAAAATAAAATAAAAAATTATCAACTGTTCGACGGCAATTAGTCGGAACTTTGTCGGTAGTCGGTCGCTAATAGCGACAGACAGAATCTGTCGCTATATGTCCGTCGTCAAATAGCTATATTTTGGTAGTGATTCATCTCAAAGACAGTGTTTCGTATCTCTTCCTCCTAGGGAATAGCTGCTGGGGAGAGTTTAGGATAAATGCTGGGATGTCGCAGGTGGCAGACTCTTAAAAAATGTCTGTAAAGTGATCCACTAGAGTATCAGTAATCTTTTCATAGCCTACAATCTAGGATCCGTCATTAGCCTGAGGACTAGATATGGTATTTTTTGCTTTCTGTTCGGTGCATAAAGGTGGAAAAACCTGGTATTACAATCACCACTATGGATCCAATTAGTCCTAGATCGCTGGTGCCAATGTAGTTCTTCTTGGTGTTGGAGTTTGTTAAGGGAAGATTTAGTATTTAGTTTCCTTCTCCTTTTGTAGATTTTCATCAGTTGGTGGCAAATTTTGAATATCCAGGAGTTTAAGCTCTAATTCTTTAATGGTAGACGTATAACAGTGTGTTCTTGACTTGGCCCAGTGCGTGAGATCCGAAAGAATTTTAAGCAGACGAAAGGGAAGATGTGGGTCATTGTACTTAAGCCAAGTGTCTTTAAGGAAGTCCATGTAGTCAGGTTCTTTTAGCCATGCAGATCCAAATCTCATTGGGAAGTTTCTGTTTTTCCTTACAATATCAAACTTCAAGAAAATTGGATTGTGATCACTGTTGATGCAAGGTAAATGATACACCCTGCATTTGGGAATAACATCCTCCAATTGGTGTCCACAAGAACACGATCAAGCCTTTCAGTAATGTTACGGGATGCTGATCTTCTGTTAGACTAAGTGAATGCAGGACCCAAGTATCCGAGATCCAGAAGACCAGAGTTATTGAACCAATTAATAATAGCCCTGGAGTTTGAATTGGACGCAGTAGATGCTCCTCGTTTTTCTGATGCAGAGAGTATCGAGTTGAAATCTCCTATGCAAAACCAAGGATCGATAATGTTAGTGGTGATTTGGCCAAGATTAGACCAGAAGTGAGCACGTTCTGATACTTTCGGGGGGCCGTAGACACAGAGAATACTTTGTCGATAATTAACTCCTTGTGATGATAGAAGAATGTGATGTGGAGAATTAGACACAATGGATACACTGGTATTAGAAGACCACCACAGAGCAATACCACCAGAGTTCCCATGAGCCGATATGGCGAAGCAATCCTGAAAGCCCAACTTCTTGGCAACCATAGAAGCTGTAAACGAAGAGCAACGAGTTTTTGAATAAAATACTAATGACGGTCTTGTCGGCCGGAGAAACGCATGTAGGCTGCGAATTGTCGGGTCATTCATCAACCGCCGACAATTCCATGTGAGGATCATTGGAGTAGCGGATGTTTAGGGCCAGCCGCCACCGCCTCTAAGTTATCAGAAATGGCCACCTTCTTCAGTGGGCGAGTATGGATATCAGAATCTGAGTCCACCATTGACTGATACAATGGTCTCTTGGAGCCAATGACTGTAGCACTATCCATACTAAAATGCTTCCGATGATGTTGCAATTTCTTCCAGATTTTCTTGTGGTTTGGAGAAGATGTCTGCTTGGTAAAAGCTGGTTTTTGGCCAACACCAGGTAATGAATTTGTCTCAATTTGGATGGGGTTTTTTTAGGAATGGGAAGAATTTCTTTGTTGTCATGAGAATGCTAGATTGTAGGAGCAGGAGATGGGCTATATAGAGATGTATCGGATATCTGTTGTCTTTCTAAAACATTGAGAATGAGCTGTGTGAACGAGTGAGTTGGATTCGATAGTGGCAAAGGGTTGCCGGTAGGGGAAGGGTTGGTAGGCAGGGTGGTGTTGCTAATTGGTAGCGGGATTGTGGGTGACTTTGAAACTTGAGGAGTTTGATATAGGGGTGAGCATTTTTCGGGTTTAGAACCGAAAACCGACCCAAACCGACCCGAAATAGAGGTTCGGGTCGGTTTTTACAAAATCGGGTAGGATTTCGGTTTTAACATATCCAAAATTCGGTTATTGGGTCGGATGTCAGATCTGGATTTTAGAATCTGACCCGAACCGAAAATCGATTGGATATTTACCAGTTTACCCCTCCATAGTCCTCCATATAAAAATCAAACTTTGCCCTAGAATTCTCTCTCCTCTCACTCTCGTTTGTTTCTCAATTCCCAACCGCTCTCTCTTTTCCTCCCCAAACCAAACCCTAGCTATCGTGAGTTGTTTGACTCTGTGAGAAAAGAAGAAGCCTTCGTCACGAAGGAGACCTCTTCTCCACTCCTCTCTCCGTTCGTCGTCTTCACGAAGGAGACCTCGTCCTCACTCCGTTCGTCTTCCTCTGAGAGACGAACGAGTCCTCTAAGCTCCTATCACAAGATCTAAACTTAAATCTACAGGATATTCACTCTCCAGCACTCATTCTCTAATTTCTTCGACTCGGAAACATCATTTTATCCAATTTTGGGAAGTTTTATTTTCATGTTTCTATTATTTTATCTTCTGAAATTTATGTGTTTATTTAGTTTATATATGTCACAAACAAAATGATAATTTTGTTTGTTGTATTAATTTTTCGTTCACATATTTGTAATTTAGGACCGTATTCTCGATTTCGAGCTCTCAGAATGATAAATTTGTTTTTTTGTATTAATTTGTTTTGACGGATTTGGAATTTTTGACCATATTCTCGTTCTCGTGCTTTCGGCTTCACTGGTATACATCTGTTTTCATATATATTCAATTAGTCAATTACTTGTTTGTAAAGAGCTTATTTATTTATTTATTTTTGTAGCCTACATAATCAAATATATCAAACAGATTTTGAAATTACTTGCCCTTAAAAAATAACATGCATGATAAGCAATGCTAGTAATCTGAGTTTGAGATTAAACCAATATGTGTCTACTGAAGAATTCTCATTTTTCAACTGCATATAATTTCCAGCATAAGTAATTCATGGGCCAACAGATATCAACAGATTTTGGTTTAAGATGTCCTTAATTGAAGAATCTGTTTGATATTCATTGGGCCATGATAATGCTAGTCCTTAATTGTACTTTTTTTCTTAGTTTGTTAATCCTAATATAGAGAACAGGCAGTTACCAGATGTTTAACAGTCAACGAGTCTTATATTCTCTATAGACAGTGTCCTTTGAGTTGGAGTTGTTTATATTGTATTTGAGTAGGCAGTTACCAGATGTTTTGATTCTGAATTGTTTATGTTGTATTTGAGTTGGAGTTACAATTTGTTGCAACTTGTAGTTTGTAATTGCATTTCTTGGAACATTGATATTATATTTATATATCTGCACAATGGAGTATGGATTCCATAATCTGTAATAGTGCAGTGCGCTATGTTTGTGCATTTTGAAATCAACTACGTCAACAAGTTAGGTTTGAGTATTTACGCTATTTTAATTTGGGAACAAACTATTAGTTGGAGACATTATTTATAATATTTTTTGGTGCTATACTTGCTGTACTGCTACAGCCTACATTTACTGCTACTACTGTCTGTTTTGTGCTATGGCCTATGGGAGTCTTTATGGGAGGCTTGGGAGTTGGGAGTATTTATTTCATTCTGGTCTGTTAGTTCACTGATGTTGGCTTGGGATACTTGGGAGTTGGCCAGTTGGGAGAATTGGGAGTTGGGAGTTGTTCTGTTAGTTCATTCTGGTCTGTTTCATTCTGGTCTATTAGCTCCCTTTATGTTTACTGCTACTACTGATTTTAGGAGAATTGGGAGTTTGCCTTGCTGGTCTGTTAGTTCACTGATGTTGGCTTGGGAGACATGGGAGTTGGGAGAATTTATTTACTGCCTTGCTGGTCTGTTAGTTCACTCATCACTGATGTTGGCTTGGGATTAGAAATGATGATATTGCTGGTCTTAATGTTTACTGCTGCAGTTGTTGTTGTTGTTGGGATTCTTTCATTCTTTATACTGTTGTTGTTGTTGTTTGTTCACTGATCTGCTGCTGCTTCTTTCTTTGTACTGCTACTGCTTCTTTCATTCTTTATACTGCTGCTTGCTTGTCTATTCCATTGGGAGGTTGGAAGTGTTCCATTGGCGAGGCATTTACTGCAGCCATTTACTGAAATGTACAGCTGTTGGCGAGGCATTTAATGCATCCATTTAGTTGGTATATCTATCAATCTATGAGGTTAATTTGTTTATTTTTTCCTTGAAAATTTTACTAACATATTTGAGGAGAAAGTGGCAATGATGATGTTGGCTTGAGAATACGAGAACTGATACTACATGCATCCAACTATGATGCATAAATAAGCTTTATCTGAGCCGCATTTTAGTTTTTTTTTTTTTCCTTCTTTTTATTGTGTTGTGCAGGAAAAGGGGTTGGGATAATGATGGCTTCATTGGCTTGTATGATGGCTTCATTGGCTGGTATGATGTTGAGAGTCTTGGATATTTCTTGTATATTAGAGAAGTATGTATATTTATATATTTCAGAATTCAGATGTTGTGGAAGAGAACTGTGTATATAATTCTTGTATATTTCACTTCTTGTATAGCTCAGCCATATGTATATATCTGAAAACTGTGGATATGTCTTGTATGCAAAAACTTGGATTTTTTTGCTGCATTTTTTGTAATTTTCTGCATTTTTTTTACTCTTAATCTGCTCATCTATTGTATCTTTTTGTTAATGTACATTTTTGGTTAATTGTTGTGGATATGTACATTTTTTGTTAATTCCTGCATTTTTTTTACTGACAATATGCTGCATTTTTTGGAAAACTATGTGTTTTTTCTAAGGCCCGGCCCAATTGGCCCACAAAACCGATCCGAACCGAAAACCGAAGTTCAAATTCGGTTCGGTTTTGAACGGTTTACAAAATTTCGGTTCGGTTTGCCTAATTTTGGTTTTCGGCTTTGTCGGTTTTGTGGCCTTCGGTTCGGTTTGGACCGAACCGAACCGTTTCTCTCCCCTAGTCTGATACAGAGGAGATCATCCTCCATACGATCAACTATGCTATTGGCATTCTCTCTGCCGGGCTGGCAGTATCTTGGGCTGAGTCGTCTTGGACATCCCCCTCGTTGCTCTCCTTATTGAGAAAATGATTGATATCAACAGAATGAATATTAACGTCAGAATGGCCTGACTCCCTGCTGCCAATGTACCTGCTTGAATAATTGACAATGATCGAATCGTCAAGCCTCGAGTCAAGTAATTTCATGATGGAGTTCTTATCCTCAGTCGACCAGTAGTCCTTAATGGAGGACTTATATTCTTCCAAGAGACTACAGGATAACACAGAATGACCCATGGTGCCACAGAAACGGCAAAATGCAGGCAATCTCTCATACTTCAATTTTGATGTCACATGGAAGTCACCCATCGGACACCTCACTTCACGAACTAGAGGCTTGGTAATATCTAGTGATACTTTAGCCCGAGCAAATAACGACCAAGTATCAATGTTGGACTGAGTTATCGGACATACCTTGCCAATGTTTGAGGCGAGGAGAGTGATGAAGTCTGCTGTTAGAAGATTAATAGGTAAACCATGAAATTAAATCAAGAACTCCACCGTGTCGAACTTATACTGATCCGGATCCTTGTTTGCCATACATCGCTCCAAAATGATAAGATTATCTTTCATTTTCCAAGGGCCATTAGAAAGAACGAAGTCAACATCTTGCATGTTGTCATATTTTGCCGAAAAGGAACCATTGTGGTATTCGGAAAATTTGAATACAGCCTGTGTGTACCAAAATCTTGGGAAGAATCTTGATCAGTACCTGGACAGGAGGTTGTTTTGGGGCATAAATCTTGAAGAAGATGAATTTTTTCCAATCATCATGATTGAGGCCGGATGTAGGGGTAGATGCTGAGGAAGAGATGAGTGGCTCTCTAGGCACTAAGAGATTGCTAAGTTTCCTTCGTAGTTCCTCAACTTCTGAGTTGGTTTGAGACCTTCTGGAAACAAGAGATAAAGGAGAGAAAGGAGGGGGATGGGTTGGGAGGAGTAGGAGGAGGTGGAGGAGAATGAGATTAAATAAAGGAGGAGGATAAGAGGGAGGAGGAGGAGGGAAGAGAGATTTGAAACACTTTCTTAGAGACAGCTATGGGAAAAGTCACCCGGGGGGTGAAGGGAAGAGTTTTCCTGGATAGAAGTTGGGGGAGAATTTTGGAAGGCAGAAGCTGGTCCAATAGATTTAGAGGAAATAAGATTTGATAAAATTTTGATAACAAACTTGCAAATATTTTTCTAAATATTATTTAGGTTTGTTTTTGATAGCTTGATTATGCTCATAATAGTTCTAAACATAACTGTTCAATCTTTGACCATATATCCACTACGATACCATAGACCTTTTCTTTGTTTAGGATTTGATTCACTCGGAACAGAATAATCTTTTAGTTATATATGGAAGATTGAGAACCATATATCCATGAGAATATATAAACTTAGAAAATATTTATTAATGATGGAAGCAGATTTCGATAAACAAACACCTAAAATTCAAGATTCGAGGTATTGCATAGCCATTACCACAAGAATTATCTGCAGCAATGTGAGTTATTCGGAAACAAACACTACTACAACAACAACCGTACTAAAAGAAAAAACTTGTCCAAATTTTGATTCGGAGTTTAATGTCTTCTCTTCCATGAGCTATGGACATCGATCTCCGTAAGCTGGTACGTTCGGACAATTTTGATTGCAGTAGCACTGGGAGTCAAACAAGTATCCACTACAAATGCCTTCGTTGAATCCATCGCTACAGCACACCTTGTTACAATCTTTGCTGTCTCCACAAACACCTTGAAACGATCCACTTAATTCCCAGCAAAATGCATCCATACCTTCACTAGTTCTGATCCCTTCTAAAGGAACTAGTGTTAATTATTTAGACTTTAAACATATATATAAAGTGAAGACTTATATATATATATATATATATATATATATATATATATATATATATATATATATATATATATATATATATATATAAAAAATATATATATATATATATATATATATATATAGAAATAAAAAATATAAAGGAGGGATCCGCATCCCCTCATTTTTTGCATCCACAATCATCCTCATATTATAACAATCGTTGGATATTGTTTAAGTTATCTAATCTTAACCGTTGATTTGAATGGTTCGAATTAACGATTAAGATTAGATAACTTAAACAACATCCAACGGTGTATAACATGAAAATGCTTGGGGATACAAGAAATGGGGGATACGGATCCCTATATATATGAAAATTCTTCAATACATCCCATGTAAAAATTTGTATCGATGCATTCCAAATCTGAATCATTGGATGTTGATCCAATGGTTCAGATTAAAGCCGAAGTCCAAGTAACAGGTAAAGTCAGAGTCAAAGTAAAGACCTTTCACAATTTTCAATACATTTTCAATACAATTGTTTGGGATGTATTGATACATCACACACACACACACACACACACACACACACACACATATATATATATATATATATATATATATATATATATATATATATATATATATCAACATCCCCTTACTTTTGCATCACCTCTTTCACATCCGTTGGATCTTGTTTAAGTCAACTAATCTTAACCATTGAAAAATCAACGGTTAAGATTAGATGACTTAAAACAAGATCCAATGGTTGTTATCATGGGGATGCTTAGGGGATGTAAGAGTGAGGGAATGTTGATTTTTCAATGGTTAAGCTTACAAGACTTTAACAAAATCCGACGGGTGTTATATATATATATATATATATATATATATATATATATATATATATATATATATATATATATATATATATATATAACACCCGTTGGATTTTGTTGAAATTATTTAAGTTTAACCATTGAAAAATCAACGATTGAGATTAGATGACTTAAACAAGATCCAATGGATGTGGAAGATGAGATGCGTGGGGGATGCAAACATGAGTGGATGTGAATCTCTCACTCACATATATATATATTCTACTATTTAATAAGGCTTCAAAACAGCTCACTTTTGATCCATCTATGCCATATATATATCATTGTCCATTTTATTAAAAAAAAAATTAAATTGGGTAAAAAAATTGTTGAATTTTTTTTAAATTTGTCAACATGAGAAATCGAACTCAATTAAACAAGAATAATACCTCACACCTTAATTACATAATTTAGAAGAGATATTTAACTATAATTGAATAATATTCTTATTATACGTTATTATACATTCAAAGCACATATGCATTTACTAGTATATATAATAGGGCTTCGAAACGGTTCAAAATGAGCCGTCTAAGCCGTATGTATATCATCAACCATTTAATTTAAAAAGTTTCGAAAAATTATATTTTTAAACTTTCTCCTTTTTCTTCTCCTTAGCCGAATATCCTCTTTTTTATTTTTCTTCTGCATAACTGAATACCCCCTCTTTTATTCACATATCCATAACATTTTATAATTAAATTTAAATTAAATTTTTATAAATCTTAATATATATATATATATATATATATATATATATATATATATATATATATATATATATATATATATATATATATATCTTAATTTAAATTATATTTTGATAATATTAGAAAGAAGAAAATTTATTTTACGTGCAAGACACATACTTTTACTATGTGTGTGTGTGTGTGTGTCATCGGGTGTCCCGTTTCCGGAGCCCCATGCCCATTGACCGTTGGATCGTGCGACATTACGTGGCCCCTCGTGGGTTCCGCTCGATCCCATGGTGCGGAGAGGGGTGGGAGCTTTGGCAGGACTCTGCGGACGGAACTTTTGATCCGCGTCCTCTCTCTCTCTCTCTCTATATATATATATATATATATATAAAAATATATATATAAAGAGAGAGAATAAGGGAGGTGAGGTGCCACCCTATGGGTGGTGGTTATGTGTCACCCTCCCATGCTATCATCATGCACCGAAAAGTGTGCAAGTGCATGATGATAGCATGGAGGGTGACATATAGCCACCTCACCTCCCTTATTCTAGTATGTGATTGTACGTAAGGTTATGCTCTGGTATGTGATTAAAATGCAGAAATTACGTACCAGCACAGAATAATAAAAGTATGAAGACGCACATTTTTTGATATTGCTCCATTATCACCTCTCCGTGCACAAAGACTCATATGAGTTTGAGAATATATGATTCAGAAGTCTTAAATAGAAGAACTCAATGGTGTCATTATCACTTGAGTCGACTAAGTTTGAAAGGATCATGAACTTAGGTACACTCCTTGGACTATTATCAATCTAATGTTTGCAGGCCAGAGAAAAAGGTTATGTGCCGTCACATAAAATGCAACAAAAAAGGATTCTTTTGTATTGGAATATTTTGAAGAAGCAATGAGTAAGGAAGTTTGGAGATTATGGACAACGTTGATTGTAATTATAGAAAAGAACTAGAAATTGGGAGCTCATGGAAATGCCGACAGACAAAGTAGTTGATGTGATGTGGATGTAGACGGGGAAGTATAATCCAATGGAGCTCGTGGAAATTGGACCTCATGGTATACTTTCGTTGCTGATTTTATTCAAGAACATTTTTGTCCATCGCTTATCGGTATACTGACCCTATACTAACACTATACTACCAGGAAAAGTTCAAGTTTGATGTTTTATTAATACCGTTGGATCGTTATCAACGGTTCAAATAATTTTTGAATTATGATGACTTAAATAAGAGTTTTATAACCCTAATCTATAAAGCAATTAGCAAGGAGTGGTTCTAAAAAATTCACAACTTTCAAAGGAAAGGAAAAGATTTGGAGGTTCATATGCATGGGTGGTTTGGAAGAAAGATTGATACGGAGAGTTCTACATCATTTCGTCTTCGTCATCCCGTCTTTGGTAATTCCTATTTCTCGTTGTAATCTATTTCCATCATTTTTGAAGAGTTGTGGTGTTATCCATGCAGATCGGTGGAAAAGTTCGTAAATGAGTCGCTGTATATCTTTTATTTCTTAGTGGAGGCCTTTTCGAGTTGGACTCTGATTCTCTTGTGATTTTTTTCAGTCAGAATTTTTTACGTAAAAATTGGTCGTGTTTGTGTTGTGCTCGTTTGTGCGATACTGGTTTCGTGGTTTAGGGCTGTGCGATTTTCTCCGATTCTCAAAAGGTGTCTTCTAGTTTGGGGAATGACAATTTTTTCGCTAGCTCCGTGTCCGTTCCCACATAGTATTAGAGTAAGGGGTTATGTGCCAGGTGTTTGACAGTCAAACTGGGTAGACTAGATGGATGCGAATCCAGTGCACATGGTTAACCTGAATGGTGCAACTATGACTACGGGTGAAGCAAGATAAAAGATTTTGCTATTTGTCAAAAAAGTTGCATTTGTCGGTATTTGTTTACAAGAAGCCCTGTAAAAAAATTCGATAAGAACTGAAATTTCGAGCATTTATAGGTTGATTGGTAATCAGGCAGTTCGTGAACGAGAATGTGCATAATTATATTGGCAATATTGAGCATGCAAATACTTTGTAGGAGAATCTGGAATCTTTTTATATGTACAAAGAAGACTGGGATAAATAAATTATTTTTGATCCGACAGATGATGGGTCTTAGGTACAAGCATGGTATGTCTATTAATATGGACAATCTGAGTGTGTTCTAGGATGTGGTTGACAAGTTATCATTACAACATAATAGACGATTCCTCATGGTTATTACCGTGACAAATAATTTTTATCACGGCAATAATCGTTACGGTTTGGACGTGGTAAAAATTTTGTAACGATAATAACTGTGACAAATTGTATCTTTTGTAACGGTAATAACCGTTAGAAAAGTACAATTTGTCACGGTAATTACCGTTACGAACTTACCATTTGTCATGTTTATTAATGTTACAAAATATTTTTTGGTCACGGTTATTATTGTGACTACAATTTATTTTTTTGTCACTATTAATTGTCCACTAATTGTAACGGTTTTAACCATTGCAAATATATTTTAAAAAATATATTTTGAACCATGAACCTGCATTCAACTCGTAACTAAACCATAAGCAACATATCAGTTTCATAACATTTCAACCATTCCATATAACATTTGAATAACAACTAAACCACATATGACCAATATTATTAATACCTGAAGAACAGCTCTCAGAAAGAACAAAAAAAATATACCTAAGAAAACTTATTCATAGCTGAATTATAAGAGTTTCAAACAACTAGTTTCTTAAAGTAGAAAAGAAAAAAAATGAACATTACATCAACTTTATCAGAACTAGTAAACAAAATAACTTGTAGGAAAATAACAATCCCTCACATAACAGCTTTCACTAACAAAGAATATAATGTCACCAAAATAAAAACCAAAATGTTACAAAACAGCCCTGCTTCCAGGTTGCCTTTGCATAACAATAGATGATCCCTTGCATCAAGTCTAAAGGTAGGTTCATCCTGTGTAAATAATTGTTCTTCCTGTGTCCACTGTGTTCCTGACTATTTTCTCATCACAATAGCTGCTGCCCTTTGCATCAAGCGCATTTTGGAGTCGAGTTTCAAATTGTAGAAAGACAGTCCCATCCTTCAAGTTCACAGGTTCATCAAGTTCTTTGACAATGGCATACTTCATAGCCATCTCAGAAACAAGGAGGCCATAGTCATCATGCCCCTCACTCTGAATGTTTCCATACCTAGAATATGATTCAAATGTTCACCAATGCACAAAATTTAGTAGCACATCATCACTAATCTCAGAAATATACCATGTCAAAATATTTTTTCTGCTACTCGGAATTAGGTGACATTCAACAGATGCTATCAACTAAAATAGATTTTAAGCCATGAACTGATGATATTGCATGACACAAAAATAGATTAGTTAAGATGTTAGTGACATGTTAACATATTCTATGAGAGAACTTTTTACTGTAATGGAATGAAAATTCTACAGTCTTTCACACATATGGAAAAGGACTTTTGTGAAGGACAATTGAAGATGATAGAAATTTATTCCAAGGAAAATTTGATACTAATGGAAATTTCTGAATATGAGAATGTATAATCATCTATGTTGCACGAATACTTATTTGTGGATCATACCCGGCCTGTGACTGTATCTGAATAGTATTGGAAACAATATTCCTTCTTCACTTTGAAGGAACGAAACAATAGTTGAAGGTGTCTTCACATGTTGTGATCGTGGAAAGATTAATTGAGATGAGAAAGTTTCATTCCTTTGCAATGAATCATTTGTAGAACTTTTTTGAAAATAATTACTAGGCAAAACATGATTAAATAAAGATATTATTAAAATCTAATGGGTAAAATATATGCATAGTTATGATTTATACACATATCTAATAGTATCGGCTTGTACCCAATTTTTTTGAAAGAAACAAAAATGGCATATTTTGAATTTGCTTCGAGTCAATATCAAAAGGTGTTTATGCAACCTACAAATGCATCCACAAAGTATCATGTATGGGAACACTAAAAGATTACTACACTATTACGTACTAGCATGAAAATAAGATGGTTCAAGCGACAGGTTTGAATTATTGGAACAAGAGAATTTGAGGATATTTGAGGATATAATTGTTTACTTAACTAACTGGTTTTAATGTGTTACTCGATACAACTTTGGAGGCATCAAGATGGTTCAAGCGACAGGTCCCAATGAGTGAATAAGTTGTCACTGATCCGATAAGTGATGGGTCTATGGTACAAAGAAGTTACGCCTATTACGGATCATCTTAGTAAGTTCTAGGGCATGAGTGACTAATTATCCTCTTTGGGAGTAAAATTCGACGATGAAGTTCATGGGTTGTGGTTGATGTGTACATTACTAGACTAGTGGGATACCGTACGATTGTTCATGATCGCTTCTGCTCTAGAAGGTATGGTCAATATAAAGTTCGTCAAGATAGGAGTACTGAATGAAGAGATCCAGAAAAGATGCTAGGGTACTTCATCAACTTCCCACTCAGACACGCTTGTTTCAGAGAGCTACGACATGAGTAAAAGTAGGGGTCCAGGTGATAGCAGAGACACGAGCAGAGACAAGTCCATGGGTTAGTACGAGGACTTTGAGTGCTACATTGTGATAAGAAGGGCCACATCGGAAGAAACTATTTCTCTTGAAAGAGAGAGAAGAAGGGTGACAAGGGAAAGCAGGGTGAGAACACAAAAGTGGCTGCCTTGATGCATGGATGCAGTGTGATCACTGTGGGTGGTGAGGTAGTCATGAATCTCGCCCGCAATGATAATTCTTGGCTGGTGGACTCATGGACTTCAGCATACGTATCTCACAACAGGGCACTATTTACCACCTATAAAACATGAGACTGTAGTGTGTTGAAGATGGAAAATGGAGATGCGTCTAAAGTTGTTGCTATTGGAGATGTGCATTTGAGAATAAAGACAAGTGCATTTCTTGTTCTCAAAGATGTTCGTCATGTCCCCGATACCCAATTTAAACTGATACCGGTTGGAAGGTTAGAAAAGATGGGTTTCTTCAATCACTTTTTAAATGGTCATTGGAAGCTTTACAAAGGTTCGATGGTGACAAAGGAAGCAAGAAGTTTTGTCTCTACTAATATATGGAAGGGAGGATAAGACACAGGAGGTGAATGTAGTCAGTAGCAAAGGCAGCCTAGCCATATTAGCAGGAAGAGAATGAGCTACCTGCTGAATATGAAAGTGATTCCAAGGCTCAACTATGCAAAGTTAGAGAAAAGCATGCACTGTTTGGCAGAAAAGCGAATTCAGGTGTCTATTGGTGGCTCACTAATATGTTTACGGTCCAACAAAGATAATCTATTGGTGGTGCTTCTTACTTTATTAATTTTATTATTGATTATTTCATACTAGTTTAAGTCAATGCTTTAAAGATGAAGGATCGGGTGTTGTTCACTTTCAAAGAGTGTCAAGCCTCTATTGAAAGGAAGATGGACAAGAAGTTGAAATATGTTCGATCCGACATTGGCGGTGAATACATTGGTCACTTTGATACTTACTACAAAGAGCAAGGGATTCGATACCAGAATACTCTGCCAAAGACACCTTAGCTCATAGGTGTAGCAGAGCATATGAATAGGACACTGATAGAGAGGGTACAATGCTTGCCTTTAGAAACAAACTTGTCGGACAGTTATTGGGGTGAGGCTCTTAATACTGTTGCTTATAATATTAGTTTGTCTCATAGTGCTCCTTTATAGGGCGATATGCCTGAAAAATATGGTATGATAAGGAGCCATCATACAGTCACCTTTGAGTATTTGGTTGTAAGGCCTTCATGCATGTACCAAAGGACGAGAGATCCAAACTTGAGTTGAAGACGAGGCAGTACATCTTTGCCAGCTATGGTCGGGATGAGTTTGGCAATAGACTCTATGTTTCAGTAGAAAGAAAGCTATATTGAAGCAAAAATATAGTATTCGTCGAGGATCAGACCATGCCAACACTCACGAATATGTGATGCTCCGAGGCTGAAGAATTACATGAGTTAAAGTCATTTCGCTTCGAGCCATTTTCAATGGACACTGTAGAGGATCTAGTTACATGGGAGCCTATCACATTCGCTCCCAGACTTCGTACTTCTGAATTTTTGATTTTTAATTTTTTTCTGAAAATCAAACTTATACTATGTTTTGTAATTTTTGCGTACCATGTTTGATGTATTTTCATGATTAGATTCTGTTTTATATAAGAACTAATATGAACTTGTATAATACCCATTGGTATTTCCATAAAACCGTGTATAGAACAATATTTCTGAGTTTTTCTGAAAAGGGAATTTAGCAGCCAGATCGGATTATCCAACAGTATTTTATGGAACACTATCGGTATTCCGCTCGGCTGCTAGTGACTCATCCTTTGGGTTTTAACCACGTCTCCCTCTAGAACATTGGGTTCTTAGTTTTGTTTGGATGGATGAAATTGACTTGTGGAGGCATTGATTAGTAAGGTGGAGGATCCTAAGGTCAAGGTTAATCCCTTTCCTCTATATATACCCCTTTCCATTTTCTCTCTCATCCTCTTTTCTCTCTTTCTATTCCCACTCTTCATTTCTTTTCTTTTCAATTCCTCGAGCAAGATCTTGAAGCTTATCCTTGAGGCCTAAGGTGTGCTTTCAGAACCCTTCTTAGTGGTAGAGTAGAAGATTAAGCTTGGAGCTTGTCACGACCCGCACCCGCTTTTCGGATACGAGACGTGTCCAAGCCAGCCTACGCCGCAGAGTCGGCGGTAGAACGCTGTCAAGCCCGCAAGAAAATAAATACTCAAAATAAACTTTAATGCTCATTCACATTTCTAAATTTATTACAACATTTACATATTTAAAATTAAAGAAAAACAAAGTTCTCACAATTAATAGAAATGATACAATTGTTATCTATTTCTAGGTTGACCTCAGCATACCCAAGCCTTCCCAATGCTAAGAGTGGTCGCGGCTAAACCTGAAAAATGTTGGTTTCCAGTCAGAGATGGAATGAGTACAATCTCACAACAGAATCAATAAATGACAAAATCCATAAATCCGTAAATAGCAATGAAATACACGACGAAAAGACAAGTATAGAATTATGACAGAAACTGAGCATGGTGAACAAGGCAAGAGGTACTAAAACAGAGAAGACTGTA
This sequence comes from Iris pallida, assembly GCA_029216955.1. Classification (NCBI taxonomy): domain Eukaryota; kingdom Viridiplantae; phylum Streptophyta; class Magnoliopsida; order Asparagales; family Iridaceae; genus Iris; species Iris pallida. The sequence goes on from JANAVB010006999.1 coordinate 2,414,136, forward strand.
GAAACAAAACTGTACCTATCTAGTGAATTAAAATACTACTTCGACATGTAAACGGCTAAGGCCAAATCCGGCACCCCGTACATGAAATGTGCGACTGCTATTAGGAAAGAATAAGATTCGGCACGCCGCACGTGAGGTGTGCGACTGCTATTAGATACGAATAATTTGGATTTATTTACATGTCTAGAGTATTTTCCCGTCCGACCAGTACTCATAGATCCAAACAGGTCACGAATACGATAATAAATTGGTCATGAACAACATGTAAAGAATCCATAACTACAATCTCGTGTAACATCGTGTCAAGAATCAACAAGATATCAATGTAAAACACTACTACGTACAAGAGTCAAGAGATAATCAAATATGAAAAACTATCAGAGATGTACTCGCCTGAGGTCCTGTGTTGGTGAAACCGACAATACTATACCACTCAATGAGCCACAATCAGTCAACACATGCAGAAGTCTCCGGATGCTGAAATAAATATTACCAAAGTTTTTAGAATAGTCAAATTAGCTAGGATTGTCTGTCCTTAAGTCCAATTCGGGACACAGGGGCAAAACGGTAATTTTGGGTCAAAATGGTGTCCGCCGTTAGACCCCTTTGCACCGAAAAATGTGCCAGAGTCTATGGTCTCTAAAGTCGTCAAACTATATGTCAACAGGTCCAGTTTTCTGATACAAACCCAACCGTATATCCAAAGTTAGATTTCGGCAGACCGTGCACAAAATCACCCGTTGAGTCGGACAGTGGGGCCCGCAAAACGACGATCCGATCAACTGTCTCAGAATCGGACCAAACTTGGCATATAGGACCAAAATAATGATACGGTCCTATTGGCATAAGTTTCGTCTCGATCTGACGAACGTGCTAGTAATTAGAAAATTTACACAGGAGCCGATACGGTGAATTTTGACGGATACCGTCAAATTCGTCTCGCACATGCGACCAATTTGAATTCTGTCAAAGCCCACACGTCCACGAAGACGATACGCACCTTTCGATGCTTTCGATTCGCGACCATGTTGCCCGGATTGGCGGGACGCACGTCGTACTGGGAGAATTTTATAATTTTGAAAATAGGTTTTTTTTGGTTTTGGAATTCTGATTTCTCGACGCACAGTCGATGAAATCCAAATCTACGAAAAGGGTTATGAATCCCTATAGGTTGTCTAAGAATTTGTTTAATTGGATTTCTAAATTCCTTAATATCATGTGCAAACTGTCTCTCAAAACAGGGGCGATGGGTGGTTTTGGTCCTGTTTAGAAACATAGTTTTTGTCAACTTTGAATCGGTTTTCTGGTTAATCTAAAGCAATATAATTAAATCTAATTGAAGGAGGGTTGTGCAGAGGGTTAGGTGGTTAAGCGTAGGACTTTACGGCTCAAAAAATCGTCGAGCGAGGAAAAAGTTTTGTACCTGTAAAGTTGGGGGAAATTGGGCTGCTGCTGTCGTTGTCCTTCGGCCCCAGGCCGCGCACGTGATCGGGTTCCCGCCTGGCCGGCCGTCAGTGGCACACGGCGGTGGCGCACGGAGGTCGGGACAGGGTCGCTAGGGCTGGCGCGTGGGTGACGACGTTAGGGTTTGCTCGATTTCCCTCTCTGTGTCGAGCTCTCGGTTTATATAAGTTGAAATTGTTCTGTTATAGGAGGGGGTCGGGCTCTCGGGTTTGAGTTGTACTGGCTCGGTTGAGCATGGGCTCACTGCTACTGTTGCTCTTTTTTTTGTGTGTGTTATTTTCTTCTTCTTTTCTTTATTTATTTATTTATCTCTAATATACAATATGTATATATATATATATATATATATATATATATATATATATATATATAATATATATATTATTTTATATATATATATATATATATATATATATATATATATATATATATATATATATTTATACATACACAAACACTTTTAATATATATATATATATATATATAATATATATATATATATATATATATATATATATTTATATATATATATATATTTATATATAATATGATGCTTCCTAATTTTCTATAAAATTATAATATTAATCTTCCTAGTATAGATTCATTATAACAATATGTACACCGATATAAAATACACTTATTATTAGAAATAGGAAATAACTAATAATATATACGTATATACACGTCGATTATTATAACAATAATAATGACAAAATGTAGGAGAACAAAATACAGTAATTTAATACTAGATGTTTTTGAGCTTGCAGGTATAGTCTAATATCGCCAACTGCACAAGGGTAGCTAAGCGTGGTGTTTATCCTAAAAATAGAATATCAATTTAATAACTACAAAATATTATATATATATAAATCCTTTATATATGAAATGCCTATTTGGACAATCAAAATTAATAATGCAATATGTACGTCTACATGGACGTCTTTGGTCTCACTATATGCCTGCTTGGGCTTGAGCTTAGTTCGGGTCCAGTTCGGACTAAATTTGCACAACCGGGTCTCTTAAAATCATAATCATTAATTAATACATAATTAATTAATCTATAGGGGTTAGGTCGCAACTTAGCCTGGTTTTTCTAATTATGACATCACTATAGCTCGGCCTTCCCTAATACACTAGTCAAAGCACGCCACTGCACTATCCGTGCCACGATTTCTAGTCATTTACTCAAATTTCTAACTATGACTAAAATCATCTACCGTAATAATTAACTAATTAATTATTTATAAAATCTAAAATCACCATTTAAATAAATAAATAATAATAAATATTTCAAAATTTTGGGAAGGGGAGCTACAAATTTACCCACCTTAAAAATAATTTCATCCTCGAAATTCTAATTCATAACTATTCTTTTAAATTCAAAGTCTACTATTACCTTAATCTCCTCAATTTAATTTCTCAAAATATTTTATAACCTTCTCTAGCCAATTTATAACTCCGAATACTTGAGGACTTCTACCCACCTTTGGTCACACTACTCCCTCAATCTCCTGTCGCTAAAACTTTATACTCTTCAAACTAATTGCTAAAATTTCTACCAATATATCTACTATATATGGCATCTATAATCCTCTCATATCTATCAAGCAACCCAAAATTTAACAAGCAATCAAATTTACACAAGTAGCTAAGAGATATTGATAAATTCTAATAAGCATGACCATTGTTGCTCCGAAATAGGAAGGACAGGAAGATAAGGAAGAATAATCGTGAGCAATTATGAAGTTTCAAGAGCGGTAGAGAGTTTCCAATGATGTAGGTAGAAAGAAAGTTTATGGACCATTGACCCATTTGCTAGATTGGGCTAATCTAGTCCAGTCACTTGCTAACTCGAAGAACCCTTCGTTTCTTAGAGGGGCTTGCAATCCGTGCAATACAGAAGTCTTGTTCTCGAAATTAATCCAAACAAGGTTCCATAATGGAACGAGATTTGAGAAATCAAGATTATGGTTTTTTTTCCAGTGGTTTTTAAACACACGAGCAAGGGATATAAATACTATACAAGATCATATCGCTACTTCCTGGCAGATGGAATAAGGGTTACGTATGACTTCATATTCTACGAGGTGGAGACTACATAATAGGTATAGGGACCTATTTCAAATAGTTCGATTTTATAGTCCAAATGTAGTGGTATGCATGGATGGGTTTTACTGGGTCTTAATGGGTTCCCTGATTGGACATCAATCGTTGGTTAGATGAACCTTGGATTTCAATCTATATGGACTAAACAAGATCTCAATAATAAAATCATTTCTACTAGATGAGGGTGACATAGAATAGGTTTTAACCCAAGTGGTTGAGCTAGTTGCTGGTCAGGTTGGTTAGCTAGGTTCCTAAAGCCCAAATTGTGCCTTCAGTGACTTTTGTGTTTAAGTAGCACATGAGGCCTCAATTGGGTGGCACACAAGTGGCATGTGAGTAGTGGACTTCGAGTAGATCACAACCATATATTGGGTCGAATGAATTGAGTCAAGGTTGAGGCTCTAGTGGAAGTCGAAAAGTATACCAATATTATGGTAAGGGTTATAGCTAGTCCTTTTGACCTGAATGTCGTACCACAAAAATAGAGTACAACGGTACATGTTTGAGTGGGACATGATATACCTAGATGAAGGTGGACTCGTCTAGATCTCGCATATAAAATTTGTTGGAAGGTAACAGCTGGTCTTGTGCTCCGAATATTAATGACACGGTCGGGGACACGAAATAATCTAAATGGAAGGTGGGAGTCCATGGGAAACTAATTATCATGCTAATGGAAACTATTCTAATCAATCGATATTCATCGTATATCCCAAAAATTTTAGGAGGCTTATAGTCTACCCACCTTAGAATGATTTCGTCTTCAAAATTTCAAAGAGCACGATTAGGCACGACTATAAAGAATAATCAAGAAACCAAAATTTTAACTAAAACGACAAATGGTATAATCAAGGGAGTGATATGATTCATGATATAATTAGTCACGCGTAGAAATGATAAAGATAATAAACAAAAAGGAGAGTGTGATTTGGTACGACCAGTATTCGGTCAAATGGTCTAGATGACAAGCAATATTTTTAAGGACGATCAAGAGTGAAATGGTTGGGCACGACCAATCTATAGTTAGCATGGTTGAGTCATTACCAGCTTTTTAAGGAATGACCAAGGTTCTCGATGAAATCTAAACAGGATTTTAGTCGCACTTAAGATGCAGTCACGATCAAGGCTAATCGTGCGAGTCATCCAAGCAGGGTGAACAGAGAAAGTTGACACGATCATGACCATGATTAAAATAGTCATGACTGTAGTTGAAACGAAGGTATAGCCTTAGCTATGATTTAGTTGAAATTATAGACACGGTTATGATTTAGTCTTGATAAAAAATGGTTTAAGGTCGATCAAAATTGAAATCATCTGGGTACAAACAACTAGTTGAACAAATTATTTAGGCACGATCATGGAATTGAATTCTAGGATGACAGGCGAATTGGCACGATCGAAATAGAATCAAATAGTTTGGTCGTGATCAAAAGTATTTAAGGATGATCCAATTGAAATTGTCCCAACACAAACGATTGTGTAGGCGTGATCGTAAATCAAACCTAGGAAAGGATACGAATTGACTCAATCGAAATATAATAAAAGGAGTGTAGTCAGGATCGAAATTGTTCAAGGATGATCAACCCAAAATCGTTTCGATATGCTTCAAATATTTATCCACGATTATTTAGGCACGAGTTTAGAATCAAAATCTAGATAGGTTTAGGAATCCAGTCAAAGTTATATTAAAAGTGACAATCTAAAAAATAGAAGGATAAGAAAGGAAGGGAGAATTACTGGTTTATTGAGAAGATTTGTGACTAGGAATAAGCACAAATCGATTTGAAAACTTAATAGTTATATGTCAATCAGACGTAGTCTCTATGGTATTCGAAACTCGTAAACATGATCGAAGTCATTTTACCGAGAATTTATGTCTCGCCAGTGTACATCTAGCTGCAATAAACTCTTGATTCCACGACTCAAGCAAGGATACGGTAGCGAATACCCTATCAACTCTATCCCATCTGGACATAACAACTTAAAGACGAAGATAGGATGACCAAGATATAGCTTTGACAACATTCGATAACTTATACTTACTCGAGATTACTTCAACTTAGGGATCATGCCTCGCCAATGCACTACTGGCTGCAGTGAACCTACAGTCTCTATAAGTCAAATAAGTGGCGACAGTGCGCGGCTGTCTGCCATCATAAGTCATCAGAATTGTTCCAACTATATCTTCCAAGAATATCAAAGGAGTTTAAAAATATCATACAATTTGATGAAGATAGAAAAGTGCAAGTATTTGTTCTTTAAGTATAAGATTCAGTTTCTTGAAAAGAAAAAAACAATTGGTTAGGAAGGATGATGATCGTAATCGAAATAAGTAAAAATCTTTTAATCCTTATTTCACGGGTATTCAATATTCAACGATTGAGAGAAAAACTTTTGAATCTAAAAACTTAACTCGAGATTAGTAGACAAATGAGGGAGATGTTATTTTTGAAAAATTCCTTAGGTCCAAGGAAAAGAATATAAGTGACGCGAACTTATGGTATAGCGGTGTTTAGAGAAGACATAAAATAAAATTGTACAAATGATCATTATTAGGGAGAAAATGACCGAAGGCAAAAAGAAATATATTAAATTTATATTTCTCTAATATTCAAGATCGAGGAAAAAATATGTATAAAGCACTATGTCTACCTATTCATGCACAAATATATAGGTATATCCTAAGTAAATCCCAAAAATCCCAAATTATCATTCTAAGAGGAGGTTATCCTATTTCCAAGAAAATACAATTTAAATAGCAATAATACATATATATTAAATATATAATTTATAGAAATTATTTCCAATACTAGAAATGGACTACCAATTTATATACACATCTATATCTATCTGAACGACGTTGGCCGCACTACATGAACACCAGGACTTGGGTTGAGTTCGGGCTAATTTGGAGCAACCAGGTCTTCTAGAAGCCAATAATCCTAATAATATGTAATTAAATTATTCTTAGGGTTATGTCACGATTTGGCCTGGTTTTCTTAGTTAGTGCACACCTATAACTCGGCCTCCTCTACCATGGCTAGAACAATAGTCAAGGCACTCGACCACACTCTCAGTGCCAAAATTCTTGGTCATCTTGCACTCCAAAACTTAACCGTGACTAAGGCCCTTTATAATAAATATTTATAAAATTCTAAAAATTACATTTAATTCAAACAAATAAATAAAATAATATTTTTCAAACTTTCAGAAAGAGGGGTTACGAATCTACCTACTTCAGAAATACTATCGATTCAGAATACAATAGTGTATCCTTATATGAAAATCATCTAATAGGATTTAGAATTCAATGAGGCATGTGTAGCAACCTTAACTACCCAACTGTCAGATTAAACTAGGGACTCCTAGTCCTAACCATTCTCTTAAAATTGATTTACTCCTAGTTGTGAATGAGCATTTCCAAGTCGCAGGCTCGCAGTAGTACGACTAATATGGTACTACCACAAGTTCGTACAATTTTGCAAAAACTGACCTGCATGGGCCACCACAAAAACTTGTCACGACCCGCACCCGCTTTTCGGATACGAGACGTGTCCAAGCCAGCCTACGCCACAGAGTCGACGGTAGAACGCTGTCAAGCCCGCAAGAAAATAAATGCTCAAATAAACTTTATTGCTCATTTACATTTCTAAATTTATTACAACATTTACAATATTTAAAATTAAAGAAAATACAAAGTTCTCACAATTAATGGAAATGATACAACTGCTATCTATTTCTAGGTTGACCTCAGCATACCCAAGCCTTCCCAATACTAAGAGTGGTCGCGGCTAAACCTAAAAAATGTTGGTTTCCAGTCAGGAATGGAATGAGTACAATCTCATAACAGAATCAATAAATGACAAAATCCATAAATCCATAAATAGCAATGAAATACACGACGAAAAGACAAGTATAGAATCATGACAGAAACTGAGCATGGTGAACAAGGCAAGAGAGTACTAATACAGAGAAGACTATAGAAATAGACACTGTACCTTTCTAGTGAGTTGAAATACTACTTCGACATAAAAACGGCTAAGGCTAAATCCGGCACCCCGCACATGAAATGTGCGACTGCTATTAGGCAAGAATAAGATCCGGTACGCCGTACGTGAGGTGTGAGACTGCTATTAGACATGAATAATTTGGGTTTGTATACATGTCTAGAGTATTTCCCCCGCCCGACCAGTACTCATGGATCCAAACAGGTCACGAACACGATAATAAATTGGTCACGAACAACATATAAAGAATCCATAACTACAATCTCTTGTAACATCGTGTCAAGAATCAACAGGATATCAATGTAAAATACTACTACGTACAAGAGTCATAGAGATAATTAAATATAAAAAACTATCAGAGATGTACTCGCCTGAGGTCCTGTACTGGTGAAACCGACAATACTATACCACTCAATGAGCTACAATCAGTCAACACATGCAGAAGTCTCCGGATGCTGAAATAAACATTACCAACGTTATTAGAATAATCAAATTAGCTAGGATTGCCTATCTTTAAGTCCAATTATGGACACAGGGATAAAACGATAATTTTGGGTCAAACGGTGTCTGCCGCTAGACCCGCTTTACACCGAAAAATGTGTCAGAGTCTATGGTCTCTAAAGTCGTCAAACTATATGTCAACAGGTCTGGTTTTCCGATACGAACCCAACCGTATGTCCAAAGTTGGATTCCGGTGGACCGTGCACAAAATCACCCGTTGAGTCAGACCGTGGGGCCCGCATAATGGCGTTCCGATCAACTATCTCAGAATCGGACCAAATTTGGCATACATGACCAAAAAAAATGAAACGGTCCTGTTGGCAAAATTTTCGTCTCGATCTGACGAACGTGCACATAGTAATTAGAAAATTTGCACAGGAGCCGATATGGTGAATTTTGACGGATACGCGTCACATTCGTCGCGCACCACGCGACCAATTTGAATTCCGTCAAAGCCCACACATCCACGAAGCCGATACGCACCTTTCGATACTTTTGGTTCGCGACCACGTCGCCCGGATTGGCGGGACGCACTGTAGAAGCATGGAAAAAATAGGATTTTCTATGCGGCTCGAAATCAATATGGAGCCTCATGCGGCTCACAAAACCCAGAAAGCTTCATACGGCCCAAAAGCAACGGGGAGCCTTATGCGGTTCGAAATCAGCCTAAGCAATAAATGTCTTCTTGTGTAGCTGGCCATAATTACTTTGACACAAAGGTGACAGCTCTGACAAAAATGATAGCTCTGACACGAAGATAAGACGTGACGTGCTCCTGAAAAGACGAGAAAATCGTCATGACATCTGGCACAGTTCATGAACCAAAGGAGACTCTTCATGCGGCTCAGCTATAAGGCTCTTCATGCGGATCAGCTATAAGATTCTTCATACGGATCACCTATGAGACACTCCTTATGCGGCTCAGTCATGAGACAACTCTCATGCGGCTTGATTATGAAGCATCTCTCATGCGGCTCGGTCATGAGACATTCTTCATGCGGCTCGGTTATGAGACGTCCTTCATGCGGCTCGGTCATGAGACATTCTTCATGCGGCTCGGTTATGAGACGTCCTCCATGCGACTCGGTTATGAGACGTCCTCCATGCGGCTCGGTTATGAGACGTCCTTCATGCGGCTCGGTCATGAGACATTCTCCATACGGCTCGGTTATGAGACATCCTCCATGCGGCTCGGTCATGAGACATTCTTCATGCGGCTCGGTTATGAGACAGTCCTTCATGCGGCTCAGCCAGGATACATCCTTCATGCGGCTCGCCACAGAATAGTAGTTGAGACACGTGGTAGAGATTGACCAAGTCTTAAACAGCTCAGATTTACTACAACAAACATATCATGATCAATCTCAACCAATCTCCAGCTGTCTACTATAAACTGAATCTCGAGGCATAGTTACACGGATGTGGCCCAAAATTTGCCACGTGGCTTGTACATCCCATTCCTCATAAATTCCTATAAATAGCAAGGTGCAATTCCCTTGCAGAGGGAGACAGAGAGGCATAGGAAAGCACAAAGAGCTCAGAAGCAGACTCTTCCCTTCGTGTCTTCATAGAGCATTTCTTCAACTGAGCCGAGGTTGCGTTCGATCGTCCAAGGAGTAAGGCAGAGTTGATAGCACTCTCCCGAGCCTCTACCGTCACCCCTAAGAATCAAAACTAAACAATTGTACTTAGATTGCTTTTCCTAGGTTTTGTTTCTAGGCTTTCTTTTGTACAAACGAGTTTGTAATTGTGAGTCAAGTTCAGTCCTCCTATAAAATTGTTCTGTTCTACGACGATCAATGGTAAACACGATGGCGACTCTGCTGGAGACTAACTTCTCCACTGTTGATAAGTTGGTGACGCAATCAGACGCAGCCAAACTCGGCTCCACGCAACAAATGCTTGTTGTTCGTTTCGACCAGCAAGCGTTTGAAGAGATGCTCTCCGAAGGGAGCGCTAGCCCAATCCAGAAGCGAGCCGGCCCAAAGAAGGCCCGCAGGGCATGGAGGCCCAAAACCGTTGCCTCTTCCCAAGCTCTGGAACAAGTTTTCTCTGCTGCTCAAGACGGAGAACAAGACTCACATGCGGCCCCACTTCAGGCCGCAGAGGACCCTGCTGTCCCCAAATCCAGCAAAGGAAAATACTAGGATGCTGGACTTGCGGGGGCAACCAGGAACTCCATGCAGTCCAAGAAGAAGTCGCATAAGGGTGTGGGCCGCAGAAAGAATGCATATGCGGCAACCAATCCTAGCCGTAGGGAGAATGCATATGCGGCCACCAATCCCAGCCGCAGGGAGAATGCATATACGGCCAGCAATCCCAGCCGCAGGGAAATGGCCTATGCGGCATCCAATCCCAGCCGCCGACCATCCGCCCTATGCGGCTCGGGTTCAGTCTTCGACCGCCTTTCATGCGGGCCTGACCTCAGAAGCTCCAATGAGGATGTGCTAGATTCTATGCGGCACAGCTTGGACTCTTCCTACTACGCACTGTAACTCCACTTCCCAGTTTTGAAAAGAATAATTTGATTCTAATAATTAAATTGTTATTATTAAGTTTTGAAATAATAAATTAGTTTTTAATAATAATAATTTTGGTAATCTATTTTTAGAGGGAATTATTTTTTGGACCACTTTTCAAATTTGAAGTTGTTGTAACAAACTTGTGGTCCCCTCATTATTTTTCCTAAAAGGTTTTTAACTGATTTTTTTAGCATTTTTGTAATAATGAAAAGGTAGAGGTTGTTTTTATAAAAATTTCAGGCGGAGGGACTTATTAAAGAACTTTTTGGGCGGAAGGACTTTTCTGCAAAAGTTACAAACGTTTCTTTAAAACCTATAGCTGGAAGAGAGAGAGAAGCATTAGTTAAAATTTTCTTTCATTCCTTTTCTTTAAACTTTTCTTCCCCAAATCACTGGAGACCAACCCTAACCCTAATTTCTTCGAAGCACGGCGACCTTGGCGGTGTAGTCTTCGTTCGAAGAGTGGCGACGACGACGAGGGTTTTCCTTCCACAGAGACCACTCCAGCGGTGTGGCTTTCCGGCGACGACCGCGTGCAAAAATCTGGCGATCACAGCGGCGGCGAGAGTCTCATCGGCGGGATCTTCTCCGGCCACTCGTCCTTCACAGCGACGGCGAGAGTCTCATCGGCGGCAGCTCACCATTCCGCTCCTCGACGACGAATCCTCTTCCAGCGGGTTCATCGCTGACCTCGATCTCGTCTACCATCGATCGTGAGGACGTGCTCTGCCCGTCGATTCTTCCAGAAGTGAATCACGAGATTTGATTGCCGATTCGGACACATGGTGATCGTGTCGGATTCTCAAGATTTTGTCTGCATGTTACTTTGGACTCGTCACCCTCAGGTAATAATGCTTTGTTTTCCTACTGCTGTTAGTTTGATTTGTAGTAATTGATGGGAGTTGGTCGGGTTTGCAGTCAAGTGTAGGAGCAGTCATGTTCGTGTCCAATGCTGTCGTGTCCAAATCGCGTGCGTGTCAGTAGGTGATGGCTGGAAGATGGAATGGGGAAGTCTGTACCAGGCTTGGGGTCTTCAGATTTGATTGCCGATCAATTTGATTGAATATTTTTGTACTTTGAATTCAAACATTTTTACTAAACGGTGATTTGTATAATTTTAATGCTTGTTCCCTGACTGCTCATAGCTGGAACTGTCGAGGCTTATTGAAATCTTAATTTTCTTTGATTTTCTTAGTTTAGACGGATTTGGGGTTTGATTTGGCTGAAGAAAAGTATTTGATTTAATTCTATACTCATATGTAATTTATGTATAAATTCTTGATTAGTTTGGAGTTGGGTTTGTGTCAACTGTACTCTGTTCAGTGTCGGGTATGGAGTTCGGCATGTCGACTAGTGTATTGAAGCTGACAGTGAGGATTGGCAGCTGCAAGACCTAGTAGCCGGTAAACATTCAAATTTTGGGTTTTCATAGAGATGGCCAGGTGAAATTACAAAGGCTGCAACTATCAACTTGAATGTTTTCTAAGCCAAGTATTCTCTACTCCCTTGAGTCAAAAGCTTTACTAAACTTGTTTAGGATGACTTTGGGTTCTGATTGGTTGGCCATATTGGTTGAGTATTAGAAGGATGGTAACTTGATGTAATGAACAAAGGGTATTACTCAAGTAGCTGGGACGGGTTCATGTGGAGTTTTAGCCAGATGGTGTTTTGCGTATTATGTAGAACTGGAGTTGGTTGTGTTAGCCTGGTATTGTGGCTGACAGGTTCCACCTTTGAGTTTTAATATATGTTTTGTTAAACCAAGTCTATTGGTTTTGCATGGATTAGCTGGGTTTTGAACATGTTTTTCCTTGAAGGTTTTGGTGGGGAACAATTTTGTATTAATGGTTGCTTTTGCTAGGACCTTAGCTTTATAATTTTGGACTAAACTGTGGTTGCAGTAGCATTAATTGTGATGTTTATATCCCAGGCTAGCAGGATGGAGCTCATGTATGAGCTAATTGGGTCACATTATGTAGTCTGTAGGTGTATACAATTGGGATGCATGTTCAATTTAATTAGTCCAGTAGTGTTCATTATATTGCAAACAAATGACTGATATTAGTTTTATTATATGAATCTCTAGTAGTATTTATATCAACTAATTAGCTATCTTAAAGTATTTTCTATGGAAAAGTTATATTACCTAAATAGTCATTATTATTTCTTTTACAAAAACAATAATAGCAGTCATATTGTCAGCATAATTTCGTACAATATTTTGGGCATACTACTTAGTATATTTTTATGTTCTATAGCCTAGTTAGAAATAGTATATGGCTAGTTAGTATATCATTACAGGTATTCTATAGGTAGCCTATGGTTAGAGAATAGATAACAGATTTATGGTTAACAATTAGTAATTAACCAACTTGTACATCATTATTAAATACAGGAAAACATCTAGCCCGATCTTCACCTGTACTTCCTGGAGCAAAGGCAAGTACATTCTATGGTTTTGATCTGTGCATTTTCTTGTTCTTTATTGCTGACACACTGCGACACGTTCATGATCTTTTCTGGCTTGTTCTTTCATGATCTTACTTGTATCTTGGGGTGGGGGAAATACTCTAGATATGTGACCAAACCCGGATACTTATTCATGATCTTTAGCTTAGGCCTCGCACAGTGCACGCGGGCCCTAAGCCGTACCATTACATGATCTTTCAGGATCTTTCATGTTCTTTCATGATCTTACCCATAGCCGGTCACATATCATAGAAGTATTTCAAATTTATAACACACATGTTCAGGATTTTGTTCTTACATTAGTTTCCTATGATCCTAATCTTGATTTTAGCTATAGTCGTGATCTTTCCTGCATCTTTATATAGTCGTGATCTTTCATGTATCTTTATAGCAGTAGTTCATGTTCTTCCTTTTTCTTTACATATCTTGTTCTTCTTGTTCTTTCAACATTTACTTTCCATATCATGATGTTATTGTTCATTACCTAGAACTGTGCTTTGCTCCCCTCATGAATAGGATATGTTACAGGTATCACTACAAAAAAAGTGACCTTTTGGGACAACAAAAAAACGTCATAATAAATAGGTTTACCGTCCCAACTACTATTTGGGACGGTCTTTAGGACGGCAATGGGTGGTCTTATTAGGGTGGCGTGGCAAAAAGTTAAATGACGGATATTTGCCGTCCCAAATACTTATAAAGGACTGTTAAACTCCCGTCCCAAAAGGTTTCAAAATTACAAATTCTGCAGGACAGTTTATAAATCTGTCCCAAAAAATACGTCCCAAAAACTTAATCCTCCTCCTATTTGTATATGAAATATACAATTAAATTTTATATAGAACAAAAATCACACAGAACTATTTAATCGCAAATGCATTATGGTAGCTGCAACATTAAGACAAATTTTTTTTATAAAACATTTAAAAGTCATATCCAACTGTTTACAAAATAAAACAAAAGTTTACATCACGTCGAATCTTTCCCCAATAACATAAAATTCATATCCCATTGTTTACAAAATGAAAGTTTACATCACGTCGATAGCCGCATGTGCATGTCAAACGTACCATCTGCAGCCTTCTTTGGAGCAGCCTTCTGTGAAGGAGTTACACGACAGCAGATGGCTGTCCTCGAGAGAATCGCCAATTCAGTGAAAGCCTCCTTATATCTCTTAAGAACAATTTCTAAAGCAACACCATCCACAACAAATGCCAAGTCCTGTGGAAACAAAGAAATAAGGGCAAAGTTCTTCATGGGAGTAAAAGATTCAGCTGAAGTATGACTTGATAGTTTTGAGAGAAACTACAGATGCAAAAGGGCATGCCAAGGAATAAATATAAGGACAGTTTACTTATTTTATGCTTCTTTGAAGTATGACTTGATAGTATGCAGATAACTTCTCTACTAATTTAAGTTGCCAGCAGAGAAAATAAATATAAGGACAGTTTACTTATCAAGTAAAAGAAGACAACAAATGATATGTAGATATCAGTACCTCATATTTCCTTCAAGGCCACGGCCTCGTCTTCCAATATTGTCTAGCTCCCAAAGTGGTGGCTTACCCCGGCTAGGTTGAAAGTGTCCTAGGAACACCGACTTAGAATTCCTACAATTAATCAGTACCTACCTGCTATGAAGTACATAAATAGCGCATATTTGAAACTAGTAAGTTGCAAAAGCTGTCTGTATAAACATTTTTTTTGGGTACGGGATGTGCAACTACGTGGTTTTTTCGAAGCACAAGAGTGTAAAGTAAAGGTCCACTCTTTAGCACTGCGCCGCGTCCTCGCTGACGCGGCATCGCACCAAAATCTTTTGTTTTTAACCAGAAAACGCATTGGCATGGCCCCCACATGCAATTGCTGGATAGACTCGACATGGAAGTGTGGAACTGTTGTGATATATAAATAAAAATAGTGAGCAAGTTGTCATAAATTTAATGATTATTTGGGCAAGTTGCTCAGAAGTTTGATGATCTGGTCATGAATCCAAAATCTTAGGAATCAAATTATATTTTATTAGTAACCAAAAAAAAAAAAATTGGCCATGGGCGGAGATTATTGGAATGGGTGCTTCTTTGTCAGCACATACACATTCCCTACTTTTTTACGCCTTATTTTAATAGCAAGATACGTCTTCCATTATTTGTATGTACTGACTCTATATTAAATCTTGAAAACTTTAACAATGGATTTTAGAACGAGCAAGCTTACCATTCACAAAGAGAAAAGAAAATGCTCCTTCCTGAATTGTGCAAAGCTTCACTCGTCTTGCGGTATCTATTTTCATCTCAAAACCAATTGAGAATAATATAAGGCAGAAAAATAACATACAAATGAAATTCAAAGGGGAATGTATTAATTTAAATAATATGTAACCAAAGATTAATGTATTACCTTTTTTGTGGAGTAATATCTTGATTGTGGCAATTATCATATTTCAAGTAGTCAATTCCCTGGAAAGCAATGCAAAGATATTCAAACACTATACGACAGTTTGTATGTAGAAAGAATTAATACTTAATTAGGTAATTCATGTTTGGAAATATGTAAATGAAATATCTAAATACAAATGAAATATTTCAGTACATGTAGCAATTTACTTTAATGTGTTCGAAGAAAGTTCTTTTTTTTTTTTACAACTAAAGTGAAAGGAGACTAAGCTGAGGTCACTTTAAAATTTATGTTGCAGGTCCTCTTCACCAAAAAATCAAAGACTAAAGTATTTATAATATGGTTATGCAAGGGAGTACAAGCTAAGACAAAGCATAAGAAATTTCAACACAAGTTTAATTCCAACATGTGATAATAGGGTTATTGCTCATGAAATCACTGTTGATGCTTAAGAAATGTACGTTGTCGTTGTTGGTGCAGATTAAGCTCTCCTGCATTCAACTTGCAAGAAAATACATAAGAGGGTCTCTACAGAACATGCTGCGTTCAATTTCCCTTGAAGATAGGGATCTAATTCCCACTTATGGCAAAACTGAAAGAAATAGAATACCTTTATCATTAAAATATTTCCAAGAAAATACTATGAAAGAGGAAAGCTATTTCATGATATCCATAACAAATAAATGACGAGCAATACTACAAAGTAACCCTTTCATCATTTTTTCCTACAAGTTTCATTTACATTCAAAGTTTGCAATTTCGATTAATTATAACATAGAGAAAATATATCGATACAGGGGTTCAGAAGTAGCATCCTTATACCTATTGAATATGTTCATTAAATGGGTGATCTAATTCCTTATTTTTGTATGCAAAAAACTGGATTAGAGATTCCCAACTATGATCTGGAATTCCAAAACACCAAAGAGCCTAAAATTTCAACATTTTAGGGTAAACAAACATGCAGCTCACAGGCTCTAGAAGTATCAGACACAGAAAACTATTGAATTCATATTTCCAAAGAGCCCACACACTTTCCTCGAGAATAGGTAAAACTTGAAAAAAAAAGGCTTCACGTATCTAGAAGTATCAGACACAGAAAACTTGCAGCTCACAGGCTCTGCCTGTTTCTCCATATTCAAACTATTAAACCCTCCCATTTTTAGCTATTGAATCCATCTAACTGAGTTCCATTAGAATAACTTTATTGAAATTCTTGTACTAGAATTGATAATCTACAAGCATATACGAGAAGAAATTTTTATGTGCAAAATCGCAACCACAATTGTGATAATATCATTTCCAACATTGGAATAGTCGATCTGTCCAACATAAAATAAATATATAAAATAACATTAACCAACAATATAAGTAACAAATCCATAAACCATGAACAATAATAAACTAATAAATTAAGTACCAGCGCTTTTGGGACTATTCAACCAACTACATATCCATGTGATCCTCCAAAAAATCTACCATCAGTCAGAGGGTACATTCCTAAATCATTTGAATAGAAGTTCGACAAAAAAAAACTGACTTGGTGAACAAAATTAGCCAAACATCTTGAATCATCGAATACTTGAACAAGAAGTAAAAAAATTACATAATGCACAGGGTTGATCAATTAGATAATGTAAAAAATGACATCGTTCATATTTACAACTGGATAACAAAAGAACTACAACAATTATATCAAATTACATTGCAATAGTTTTTACGAGAGATTACATGGTCATGACTGACCAAGAGTCAGATTACTATCCTCTGTGGAGAAGATAACAAAAAAATAGGGACTTTGCATCAGTACATCAGTAGTTCTAATCCTATGAAAGCACAGACAAATTCAAAGAAAAAGTTATAATCCATTTCTACTGAACTGTTCCAATTACAACATCTATGTACAATATCACCAGGATTTCCGCCAATAATGATGCAGGATATGTTACATTCCCTCTTCTTTGACTGTACTATTCACAGTGTTATAATCCAGTCAGTGACGAAGGAGTGCAAGAAGAAGTCTAAGCTACTTTTAAGAAGCTTAATTGGCTCGGTGCTCATTAAAGACTTGTTTCAATGTTCAAGGTTGATATATTCCTGTTCCCCACAGATAATCTGAACATCGCCTTATTCAGCAATGCATTGTTCAAGAACATATCAGTACTGGTGAGCTAATGACATAAATGAGCTAATGGCAATACTATAATGAAGAGAAACTAAACCCATGATACATTCCTCTCTATTCTTTCAGAGAAGCCTAGTAGCTTAATAGCTATCAATTAAGCCATTAATTCAATGATTAGCTCAGTAATAGAGGTCCAGACTCTATTAAAGAGGTCCAAACTCAGTGTTAGAGAAGTATTGAGCAAGAACTCAATAGGCAACTTAGCTTATGGTATGGAGGGATGATTGTCATCATTAGAATTGTAGAATAGCAACAGTTGCAACAAGTAGATCAAGGCAACTATAGATAACTAGAGTATCATAGTCTCTTTCATAGAATGGCACATTAGTAAAGTTAGCAGTCAGTTCCAAATGCCAAGTCATGGCTCAGTGTCTAGGTTGCAGCAAGTCAAGGTTCAGTCAGCATACAAGTGTCCAGACAACATCCTCATAGTCTACCTAACTGCAAGGAGTAATAGAAAGGCATTAGTATCATTCAAGAATTTACCTAGCTTATTTCTTGTTTCATTCTTCCTTGTACTTATAACAGTTTCTTGTACCATTCAAGAATTGAACAAAGAAACCCTATTTTTCCCAATTCGAGCATTTCATTTGATATTTCCTGCAAATTGCTCCAGTTCTATAACTGGTAATGCAAGATCTTCATCAATCCAGGGCCAGGTTGGAAAGGAACTATCAGGATCGAGAAGCTCCAATCTAAACAACAAACTTGCTAATGCTTTGCCTACAAAAATAACTTCTTTGTATGGTTTTCTGATCGGAATCCCCAAATAATATGTAACCCTAGTTTTCCAAATTCCTCTGAACCCTAATTTTCCCAAATTCCTTCGAAACCCTAATTCTGTACATCCCTCCGAAGGCCCGATTCTCTAACTCTACCGTAAATCCCCCAATTGATGAGAAGGAGATGAACCACATCCCAAATTCGATGATTCCCGAGTGTTGCCGACTGTCTCGATCGATGATGAAGACAGAATAAAGAGGGAAGAAAAAGAATTACTTGTCAGTGTCGTATAGAGGAGATCGCACATTCACCATACTTCGTCGAGGAGGCAGAGAGGAGAGCTCCTTTGCCAGTCGTCGTTGAGAAGGCAGAGAGGAGAGAAGGAGAAAACTCTCTAGGGTTCGGGGAGACAACGGGAGGGAAAAGAGAAATGGCACAAGTGTTTCCTTCGATCGTGTTGAAATAGGAGGAAGACTTGGAATCATGTGAATAAAGAAGGGGGATTAGTCTTGGCCTTTGGATGAACAGGTGAATTTTGGAGATCCAACGGTTAGGAGTAATATTTGATAGGGTAAAAGATTTCCAAAAAATTGGTTTAGACCGCCAAATAATTGCCATTCCCGCCGAGATTATTTCGAACGGTTCAGGATTTATTTGCGATAAAAATATTAATAGTCCCAAAAAATATATCCATTTTCCAATCTGTCTCAAATAAATTTGTCTTTTGTTACAAAAAAAATATAACAGTCCCAAATATTAATTTTTTAGGGCATTTGAAACTAGTGTTCCTAAAAGTGTTGTCCCAAAAGCTCACTTTTTTTGTAGATATATGCTTGCAGGACATTGTTCTACTCTATGGGCCAGAGCCCAGGATTTAGCTGAGCAGGATGAGGCTTAGCTTGAGGCTTCAGGTTTAGATTACTTAGCTTTACTTTGAGATATTGACTTTAGAGTTCATAGCACTTTTCATTCCTGTTGATTCTGGTACATTATGATATCTGGATTTGTGGATTATGGTGATCATTCTGGGATACATTTTTAGATGCTGTGATTCTATACTTTCATGTTTATCTGGTTAGTTTTTCCTAGCTTGATACAGCTTACTTCGTCGTGTCTAATGACGAAGGCTGGGCGTGTCCGACTCGTGTCCGATTATTCGGGAGCGGATCGTGACATATTTTAGTGGTGGCCCATGCAGGTCTATCCTAATGGTACCTAGGTCTTAGCGTACTATTGGGGGACTTGATTTATACTAGGGAAACTTGATCACAGCATAGAAAAATCGGGAAATAAGGGTATATCAGGTATATCAGGTGTATCAGGTATTTTAATATTCTATAAACGCTTGTTGTATTTCGGTCTAGGTTATTTTAACAGTTTTCTGTTTTTCAGATAATTCAAAAGCACGCGACACCGGAATGGTTGATCCACCTATACTTGAGGTCTCCAAGTTTCCACCCCGCAGGTCATCCCTACTATCCCCATGGGTAGTACGAAGATGATTGAAGAGTTCCTTAATACCCAGAGAGAGCAAGCCGTCCTTTTCCAAGCCAGACTTGTGAATGCACTTTTCGAGCCAGAAAAGACTTATGCTTTCCAGACTTCCAGACCTTTGGACTTCTCCGACACCGAGCACATATCTTGCATCGAGGAGCAGATCGAGAACCTGAAGCCGCCACTGAAGATCATCTCAGCATGTGAGGATCCGACTCCTCCGAAGATTGAAGTCGCCAACCAGGAGATCCAGCTTGTAGCACATACAACAAGATGGGAAACTGAAGCACATGAGAGACATAAAGACTTATGATGAAGACAACAACTAGCCTGGATTCACAAAGCGTCATCAGACTCGGACAGTGTTTCTTCAATCGTATCGTCAGATTCAGACAATGACCAATTGTGCTTCCTGCCGCCATCCAGGACATCGCTTCGAGGAGTGCCGCAAAAGACGGAGGCTATGCTTATTCTACGGATCGTCTGCCCATCAAACCAAAGATTGTCCGGAGATCGTTGATCGCACTGCCCGAGAACAAGCACGAGGAGCACCAGGACAGCAGCAGAAGGACCGGCCTCTCCAGATTCAGCAGCTATATGGAGCATTACCGCATGGACCAGTCTACGTCAGGACGGTGAAGAAGATTTAAGTGATTCCAGTCCCGGAGGAAATACTGAAGACAGATTGAAGACAGAAGATTTCTTTTGCCTGGTTGGGAAAACCATGTATCTGATTAGCAATCCAACTTCTCCTTAAAATCCTCTTAGCATCTAGATCATTTCTTCAAAACTTCTTGTTTTCTATTTTTGAAATCTTGATTGATGTCGAAACTTACTTTGAGATATTGTTTCCTGTTTTAGTTAACTTGTTTCAGATCCACAAATCGATAATTGTTTGAATTCATTATTCGATACCGTTTTCATATTCATCATTCCTGACCTTGTTTCCTAGTGATGGCTCCTATTTGCAAATTTTGTTTCTTTATCAAACTTCGTGTTAATTGATAATTAATCGTTTCTCGAGATTTTATTTCAGAATCCTGTTCCTCATTCGAAGTTTTGGTTGAGTCTCGTCCTATTCAGGACATTGTTGAAGATTCCTTTGAAGGTTCTTGAAGATTCATTTACTATTCAAGATTATGACTCATTCTCTATATGAGACTTTTTTTTCATTCCTGACTCTGATTTTATTCGAGAGTTGTTTGTCCACTCCTTCATTTCGACCTTGTCTCCTATATAAGATTTCGCTTGTTTTATGGACATTTTCCTATTCACTTATTGATATTTTGATTCGTTATTCGAATTTGTCCCCAATCAAAACATTGTTGAATCTTCACTCCTATCTTGACACTTGCTTGAGATTCAGCCCTATTCGAGACATCGTTTGAAGATTTTGTTTTCTATTTTGAAACTTTGGCTCATTCCTTATGAGATTTTGTTCACTATTTGAGACTTGTTCCTATTCAATAAATTATTTCTATTCACAACTTTGTTCGACCTTATTTCCTATTGAAGTTCTAATCGTTTCATAATCAGGATTTGATACATGTTTCTTGTTCGCTATTGATACCCTGTTTTCTAAATCACTGTTCATAACCTTGCTTCCTGTTCGAGATTCTGTTCAAGATTTCACTTCTTATTCGCGACTTTGTTGATACTTGATTTTCTATTTTCCACTATGTACCTTATTGGAGATTTCGTTTTCTATTCAAGTTTTACTTGAGATTTCATTGTTATTCGAGATTTTATTGAAACTCGTTTCCAGTGCAGAATTTTATTTCTTATTTTGAAACTTGTCTTCTATCTGATACCTTACCTCAGTTCGTCCTTCGAGACTCTGTTATCCTTTCGGGATAACGTTCCATATGTGGAATCTTGTTACCATTCCAGATATCAGTTGATATTTCGTCATAATTTTAAACTTCGCCCTGTCTGAAATTTTAAATCTCCCTGGTTGCCCTTTTGTAGTCACCGATGGGATCCCTTGTCGTCTCTTAGTACCTAATAAATCCTTGTATTCTAACAGTCAGGTAACTTCACCATTTCCGTGACTTGGACTATTGAAACTCATTTTAAACTCCTTGAAACTCTTTTGAAATTCCTAGGGATAAAGTCGAGAGGCTATTCGATGACCTACTATGGCATGACAGTTGCGCGCTGCAGCCATTAGCTGGATTATGGAGAGTGAGGGTTCACTGCAGCCAGTAGCGCACTGGCGAGGAAGGAACTCTAAGTTGAAGTGATTTCAGACACCCATAGGTTTTCGAGTATTGACAAGACTTGTCATATTTTTCATATCTTGATCTCTTGGGTTGTTTCGTCAATGATTGTTGGAAAATAGATAAGGTTGATAGAGTATTTGGAGACATATTATTATTTGAGTCACGAAGCCGAAAGTCCACTGCAGTCAGATACATACTGGCGGGGTATGGATTCTAAGCAAAGTGATTTCAGATACCAACATGTTCTTGGATATTCTGGAGACTATACTTCCTTTTTATATGACTATTGGTTTTTGAGAACCACAGATCCGTACAAGTTCATTCTGATTGATACTGTATCTCCTGAGTATTTTGTACGTTTCTCAAATCAACCCTTGCTAATTACCTTCTAGTATTGTATCGTTAGATCATTGATTTCCTCAAATTATACATTGCCAGATTTTGATTCCATACTTCGTTTGTGTCTTGTCTAAATTTTGATCTTAAATCACGTATTTCTGACCATGATTTTCCTATCTTGTTCTAGCCATTTGTGTTAAACTATCAGTTTTTGATCGTGCTTAATAGTTTATGTCTTCATGATTTTACTCCTCTAAGTTGTAATCGAAACTTCATTCCATTCGTGCCTATCTAATTCTTGATCATTGTTAGATCGTATTATTTCAACTTCTTGTGTGTAATTATCGTATTTGATCTCAAAGGCTCAGGGTGACTCAGAGTTACACAGGATCGACAGAAGCAATGGACATACAGCAGCAGACGGCCACTGGAGTCCGCGGTTGGAGATAGAGTGTTCCTCACCGACTCGGGGCGTCATCAGATTTGGCAGAGACGGGAAGTTCAGTCCGAGATTCATCGGGCCTTTCGACGTGACGGCACGGATTGGCGGGGTGGCATACCGACTAGCACTTCCAGCTAGCTTGGAGGGAGTGCACGATATTTTCCATGTGTCTCAGCTCCAACGCTACATTCCGGACCCGAGCCATGTGGTGGACTTTTCGGAGCTAGAGGTGGGTCCGAGATTGACCTACGAGGAGCAGCCAGTGGAGATCCTTGACAGGAGAGAGAAGCAACTGCGGAATCAGGTTATCCCACTTGTCCGCGTCATGTGGAGACACCACTCTCCGGGAGAGTCCACATGGGAATTCGAGGATGAGATGCGGGAGCGCTATCCCATTTTGTTGTTTGAGTGTACTTTGATATTGAGAATTTTAAAATACAATTAAAATGAATTGTGTTTGAACCTTCTTGAGATTTTTGCTTTTAGTTGTCTTGTTGTCTTTCGAATTTCGAGGACGAAATTTTTTTAAGGAGGGGAGATTTGTAACTCTACTTCCCAGTTTTGAGAAGAATAATTTGATTCTAATAATTAAATTGTTATTATTAAGTTTTGAAATAATAAATTAGTTTTTAATAATAATAATTTTGGTAATCTATTTTTAGAGGGAATTATTTTTTGGACCACTTTTCAAATTTGAAGTTGTTGTAACAAACTTGTGGTCCCCTCATTATTTTTTCTAAAAGGTTTTTAACTAATTTTTTTAGCATTTTTGTAATAATGAAAAGGTAGAGGTTCTTTTTATAAAAAGTTTAGGCGGAGGGACTTATTAAAGAACTTTTTGGGCGGAAGGACTTTTCTGCAAAAGTTACAAACGTTTCTTTAAAACCTATAGCTGGAAGAGAGAGAGAGAGAGAAGCATTAGTTAAAATTTTCTTTCATTCCTTTTCTTTAAACTTTTCTTCCCCAAATCACTGGAGACCAACCCTAACCCTAATTTCTTCGAAGCACGGCGACCTTGGCGGTGTAGTCTTCGTTCGAAGAGTGGCGACGACGACGAGGGTTTTCCTTCCACAGAGACAACTCCGGCGGTGTGGCTTTCCGGCGATGACTGCGTGCAGAAATCTGGCGATCACAGCGGCGGCGAGAGTCTCATCGGCGGGATCTTCTCCGGCCACTCCTCCTTCACAGCGACGACGAGAGTCTCATCGGCGGCAGCTCACCATTCCGCTCCTCGATGAAGAATCCTCTTCCAGCGGGTTCATCGTCGACCTCGATCTCGTCTACCATCGATCGTGAGGACATGCTCTGCCCGTCGATTCTTCCAGAAGTGAATCACGAGATTTGATTGCCGATTCGGACACATGGTGATCGTGTCGGATTCTCGAGATTTTGTCTGCACGTTACTTTGGACTCGTCACCCTCAGGTAATAATGCTTTGTTTTCCTACTGCTGTTAGTTTGATTAGTAGTAATTGATGGGAGTTGGTCGGGTTTGCAGTCAAGTGTAGGAGCAGTCATGTTCGTGTCCAATGCTGTCGTGTCCAAATCGCGTGCGTGTCAGTAGGTGATGGCTGGGAGATGGAATGGAGAAGTCTGTACCAGGCTTGGGGCCTTCAGATTTGATTGCCGATCAATTTGATTGAATATTTTTGTACTTTGAATTCAAACATTTTTACTAAACGGTGATTTGTATAATTTTAATGCTTGTTCCCTGACTGCTCATAGCTGGAACTGTCGAGGCTTCTTGAAATCTTAATTTTCTTAGTTTAGACGGATTTGGGGTTTGATTTGGCTGAAGAAAAGTATTTGATTTAATTCTATACTCATATGTAATTTATGTATAAATCCTTGATTAGTTTGGAGTTGGGTTCGTGTCAACTCTACTCTGTTCAGTGTCGGGTATGGAGTTCGGCATGTCGACTAGTGTATTGAAGCTGACAGTGAGGATTGGCAGCTGCAAGACCTAGTAGCCGGTAAACATTCAAATTTTGGGTTTTCATAGAGATGGCCAGGTGAAATTGCAAAGGCTGCAACTATCAACTTGAATGTTTTCTAAGCCAAGTATTCTCTACTCCCTTGAGTCAAAAGCTTTACTAAACTTGTTTAGGATGACTTTGGGTTCTGATTGGTTAGCCATATTGGTTGAGTATTAGAAGGATGGTAACTTGATGTAATGAACAAAGGGTAGTACTCAAGTAGCTGGGACGGGTTCATGTGGAGTTTTAGCCAGATGGTGTTTTGCGTATTATGTAGAACTGGAGTTGGTTGTGTTAGTCTAGTATTGCGGCTGACAGGTTCCACCTTTGAGTTTTAATATATGTTTTGTTAAACCAAGTCTATTGGTTTTGCATGGATTAGCTGGGTTTTGAACATGTTTTTCCTTGAAGGTTTTGGTGGGGAACAATTTTGTATTAATGGTTGCTTTTGCTAGGACCTTAGCTTTATAATTTTGGACTAAACTGTGGTTGCAGTAGCATTAATTGTGATGTTTATATCCCAGGCTAGCAGGATGGAGCTCATGTATGAGCTAATTGAGTCACATTATGTAGTCTGTAGGTGTATACAATTGGGATGCATGTTCAATTTAATTAGTCCAGTAGTGTTCATTATATTGCAAACAAATAACTGATATTAGTTTTATTTTATGAATCTCTAGTAGTATTTATATCAACTAATTAGCTATCTTAAAGTATTTTCTATGGAAAAGTTATATTACCTAAATAGTCATTATTATTTCTTTTACAAAAACAATAATAGCAGTCATATTGTCAGCATAATTTCGTACAATATTTTGGGCATACTACTTAGTATATTTTTATGTTCTATAGCCTAGTTAGAAATAGTATATGGCTTGTTAGTATATCATTACAGGTATTCTATAGGTAGCCTATGGTTAGAGAATAGATAATAGATTTATGGTTAACAATTAGTAATTAACCAGCTTGTACATCATTATTAAATACAGGAAAACATCTAGCCCGATCTTCACCCGTACTTCCTGGAGCAAAGGCAAGTACATTCTATGGTTTTGATCAGTGCATTTTCTTGTTCTTTATTGCTGACACACTGCGACACGTTCATGATCTTTTCTGGCTTGTTCTTTCATGATCTTACTTGTATCTTGGGGTGGGGGAAATACTCTAGATATGTGACCAAACCCGGATACTTATTCATGATCTTTAGCTTAGGCCTCGCACAGTGCACGCGGGCCCTAAGCCGTACCATTACATGATCTTTCAGGATCTTTCATGTTCTTTCATGATCTTACCCATAGCCGGTCACATATCATAGAAGTATTTCAAATTTATAACACACATGTTCAGGATTTTGTTCTTACATTAGTTTCCTATGATCCTGATCTTGATTTTAGCTATAGTCGTGATCTTTCCTGCATCTTTATATAGTCGTGATCTTTCATGTATCTTTATAGCAGTAGTTCATGTTCTTCCTTTTTCTTTACATATCTTGTTCTTCTTGTTCTTTCAACATTTACTTTCCATATCATGATGTTATTGTTCATTACCTAGAAATGTGCTTTGCTCCGCTCCTGAATAGGATATGTTGCAGGTATGCTTGCAGGACATTGTTCTACTCTATGGGCCAGAGCCCAGGATTTAGCTGAGCAGGATGAGGCTTAGCTTGAGGCTTCAGGTTTAGATTACTTAGCTTTACTTTGAGATATTGACTTTAGAGTTCATAGCACTTTTCATTCCTGTTGATTCTGGTACATTATGATATCTGGATTTGTGGATTATGGTGATCATTCTAGGATATGTTTTTAGAAGCTGTGATTCTATACTTTCATGTTTATCTGGTTAGTTTTTCCTAGCTTGATACAGCTTACTTCGTCATGTCTAATGACGAAGGCTGGGCGTGTCTGACTCGTGTCCGATTATTCGAGAGCGGGTCGTGACACGCACCCTCGGGTGCTAGAGCGAAGAAGTCTAGGACAGCGCAGGCTTGTCGATCTCAGTCAACTGCCCCAACCTCTGACCGTCAGAGAGTCCCGCTGACTGTTATGCGGGCCTCTGATGGAAAGTTATACAGAACCGCCCGTGTCCAGCCCCCGACGGCAAACGGACAGGGTGGTTCTCAAGAGTCTCCTGACAATGATCGAGGGCAAGTGCTTTTACTAGCCCCGCATCAAGGAGCAAACGTGACACCTACGTACTCGTGCACTCGGAATACCCGGGCCCACAAAGCGAGTGTAGAGGTTGATCGAGATGTCCTTGACTTGCGAGATGTGATCCTTCACAAGCGCAAGGAAAGAGAAAAAACCTTGGCGTGCAAAGAGTCCCTCTATGGACGTCACTGCACTCAAGTTATTGTCAATTGCTGCTGCAACAAGACAGCAGTGCGAGAGGACCGGCAGTCCGTCTTCCAACGACTGCAGCAGCCAGGACCGGTCCTACAACAAAGCTCGGGGGACGAAGCACTTCCTTTTGCCTCCTGTAATTCTACCCGGAAGGTCCCTACCGGCAAGGGAGGGAAGAAAATAAATATGTCTAGCCCGACGATCTCAACCAACACGGCCAAGAAACTCTCATCTAGGGGGTTGTCCACAGCCGTAACAGAAGGGGTTTATCAAGGTACCCGCTCAAAGACAAAATCTTTATCACTTGGAGATTCGTCATCTACATCCCTGGGGGTAGTTGGTGGAGCTGGGGGTAGCACTCCTCGAACATCCACAATAATCTGACGTTTCAAGAAGATGAACCAGGGAAAACAATCCCTCCAACAGATACAACAGACTCAGATGTCCCTAAAAACGTCCACAGGTGCCAAGACGAGGCAACCTCCTATGCAGGGGGTAGCGCCTCCTCCGAGTCCGAACCAGAGAAGAATATTTCCACATACCCCGATGACCTCTCTATGCGAGGGTATGATTCGGAGGGCACGTCTTCTACAGTTCCTTCCACTTCTCCTCATGTGAGGACGATATTCATGACTGAGAACGACCAAGACGGTCCTAGTGATCGGCAGCGCCTCGACACTCTTGAGGCCAAACTCCAAACCTTGGTTAAGTCGGTGGATGAGATCAAAGCTGCCCTACCGGTTTTACAAGCAATGACACCTGGTCAAACAAGCTTGGGTCCCGCCATCAATGCAGACTCAAACACGACCGCGCCAACCCCGGACAACAATCCACCCGAAATGTCGGCTCTTACTACTGCAGAAGAAGCTAGGGAGGCAAGAAGAGAAGTCCAGGAGCTCCGTGCAATGTTTCACGCCCGAGAATTCTCTCAGGACCTCAGGATACGACAGCCGTATCCCGTTGCATGGAGAGATGTCCCCTTCCCTCCACGATACAAACCATTCAATATCAATCCATATGACGGGAAGACCTCTGTGAGCCGGTATATGACCTCCTTCGAGGTCACAAAAGACCATCTGGTGCATGATGATGCCATACTCACGCGATTATTCATCGGAGCACTGGAGGGGGTCGCATTCGATTGGTACCGCAACCTGCCGGATAACTGCATCCATTCCTTTGCCGGCTTTAAACATATGTTAATTTGGAAAGGTTTTATGAGGTGGGACAAGATGTTACGATGTCAAACCTCATGGACGTCGTTCAAGGAGAAAAGGAACTGACAAGGAATTACATCGAGCGATTTCGCCAAACCGTGATAAAATTACCCTCCGGTAATCCCGACTATTCTTTAATTGAGATTTGCCAAAAGAGGATGCTCCCCACAATCAGCCTCTGGATGGGCAAAGATCAATTTAAAGACTGGAAGGCCTTCATCATCAGCGCCACTAGAGCAGAAGCAAAATTGAAGAAGGCTCGCCAACTGGGGCTGCATATCTCGGATAGAGAGGATAAGGGCAAACACCCTAATACCAACAACAACAACAACGGTAGTTCCTCTAATAATCGGGACACCAAAGGCAAACAGGCTATGGTTGTCGATAAAGCCCAGCAGCCTGAACCAAAGCAGGTAGAAAAAAAGTGGCCTCAGGTGAACTACTCCTTCGAGGATAGCCATGTCAAGCCCATCTTTGACATGCTCTTGCAAGGGGATAGAATTCAGCTCCCTCCACCGGGACGTGAACCTCGACCTGCAGAGATGGATAGCCCGAAGTATTGTACTTCCACCGCTACGTCCACCACGCTACTCAGGACTGCTTTCTATTGAAGCGGTACATCCAGAACCTTATCGATTCCAAGGCTCTGTCTACTGATTTCGAGGAGGCAACCGTGGCTGCCAACATGGTGTCGGTCCAATTCGGCAGCTTCCCTCCAACGAGGACTCAAGATGTAGTAGTACCCATCCCTCGGGCAACAATGGAGGTCACTAATCTTCCACCTCCCCGAGACCAGATGACTGGGCTGGTGCCCCTCACCACATCACGAGGGGAGGTCATGTGGGTCCACCCAGACTTGGTGCCTGAAGTAACCCAGTCAGCATCATCCTCCACCGGTAAGAAGAAAGGCGGGAAGGCTAAGTCTTGCGCCACAATCTCAGCCAGAATCGAAGAAGCAACAGCTGTCGTTACCCAGTCTGGTACACAATCTCAACCCGTACCGGGTAACTCAGCTGAAGATCGTCAGCCAGCCACTGCTGATGCCCCAGGACCATCTCAGCCTCCGTCGGCCGACAAGCCTAAGCCAAAAAAGACCCGCTTCGACAAGCCGCTCCGTAAAGACGCACCTCAGGGGATGGAGAGGCCTTACAATTTTGACATCCTGGCACAATTGGCTAACACACCAGCAAAATTGTCATTATATGAGCTCTTGAGGCTCTCCAAGGATATTCGTGTCGCACTAAGGGAAGCACTCCAGAATGCTGACGCTTATTTGGCTCAGGTCAAGCTTACAGGGGAGAGCTTGCCAGCGGATTTCCAGGACAGTAATTGTACATGTGCAATACCCAACATCGTGTTCACTCCGCAGGATATGCTCATCAAGACCAACCTGCACAATCGCCCTCTGTATCACACTGGATACATCGGCAACGTCAAAGTAGATCAGATGCACATTGATCCCGATTCCTCAATAAGCATCATTCCGAAGAGCTTGCTTCATCTCCTGCGTATCCCAATGCATCGGTTGACACCTACCAAGACTGCCATCAGCGATTTCAATTTAGGAAGAAGCTATCCTATTGGAAAGATTCGCCTGAAATGCCAAATTGGTGACCTCCAGTCGGAAGTGACTTTCTACGTCATAGACGCAGATACGTCCTACAACCTTCTCCTGGGGCATCCTTGGATACACGATTATATGATCGTACCCTCCATATTGCACTAGTGCTTCAAATATGTCGACAAATACGGCTTCGTAAGAACGGAATTCGTCGACATCGATCCCTTCAAAGGGGTTGAATCCTACTATTCGGATGCCTGCTTGTACGAGAAATCTAGAAAGCACCTGGTCCAAGAAGATGCTCAAGATCGAACAGAGGCTACAATGGGATCAGAAGAACCTCTGAAGATCCATCTCCAGGCCCGCAAACTAGGCAGAACTGCACCTCTTGTAGCCACTCTGCGTAAAAAAGTAACCAGTCTACCGGTGCTCACTGCACAAAAGGAGCAAATGGTTATCCGACTCCCAAGGTCTAGCCAAGGGCCGAAACCCACTGTGGAGCCAATGACAATCAGACTGCCAAGAGCCGGCCAACAACAATCAGAAGAGATAAATTCTTCTGTTAAGCCGATGGTCATTCGTCTCCCCAGGACAAATCGATAGCCCAGCACTGAGCTGAGGACCGTTAGTGAGCCAACAACCCCACGTCCAGCACCACCAGTGGAACCTTTGATGATCAAGCTGCCCAGGTCATCCTCCCAATCAACAATAATGCAGGGGGTGGCTGAAGAGGAGCTAGAGCTAGCCAAATATGTGGATGCGCACACTGATGTTCCCTATGCCGATGATGTAATACCGCCAGAGAAGATACCTTATTTTATCAATAAAGGGTTATCTTTGAACTACCTCGAGCTTAACAAGCTCCGTATAATGTATGCTATGGAACACGGTATGGGCATCCACTTAGACACACAAGTGACAAATGTCTATACCATGAACCAACTTACTCCTGTGGAAGGCGCTTGCTTCATAGTCGCGGAAGAGGATCATCCAATCATCTTCGGCCGAAAGAATGATCAACAGTCCTTCAGGCTAGAAGAAGTCGATCTCAGCCCAGTACCAAAAGACTGTCACTTTATCTGTATAGCTCCCGATCCAAGTACCTCATACAAAAACAGGGGTATGATATGAAGACTACACCAGGCTTGAACCACGTCATCGGCCGGCGATTACCTTTGTGATTGCCAGTCCCGGCTGGAAAACTATGGGATTATTACGGCAATACCAGGCATGGTCTAGGCTATGTTATACCTGCAACAACTTCTGAGAGCTCGGATGAGGAATGCGAATGGCATTCTCATTCGACCGGATCACCCACTTTCGATTCAGATGTCAGCATCGGGGACGTACTCAGGCAAGCTTGGTCTGTCAATATAGCATTTGTTGACGCCTACGAAGAAGACGAAGACATACCCGAACTTCTTGAGTTAGAGCCTTGGGCCCAACAGCTAGATGCGCAATGGGAGAAGCATTTCGAACAAAGAGATCCCCTACCGAAGATAAGGTCATGCAAGTTGACCTCGGCGATGAATCCTCTTCAAAGCCAGTCTTCGTTAGCAAAAGTCTGACAGACGAAGAGCGGGAGTCGCTATTGCAACTCGTTAGAGAGTATATTGACGTGTTCGCCTAGAGCTACAAAGACATGCCAGGGCTAAACCCCGAGGTTGCACTCCATAAGCTCAACATTCGTCCGGACGCAAATCCGGTCAAGCACCAGCAACGACGGTTCTGCCCAGACATCATGAATTCTATCGAAGTTGAGGTCAACAAACTAATAGCCAGCGGCTTCATCCGTGAGGAACAACATCCAGACTTGGTAGACAACATAGTACCGATCCTCAAGAAGAATGGAAAAATCTGAATTTGCATCGACTTTCGGAATCTGAACGAAGCATGTCCTAAAGATGAGTTCCCTCTTCCTATTACGGATATAATGATTGACAACATATGTGGCTTTGAGCGCATGTCGTTCATGGATGGCTTCTCAGGATACAGCCAAATCAAGATATTTCCTGACGACGAAAGGCATACGTCATTTCGAACGCCGATTGGCGTATACTGCTACACAGTCATGCCCTTTGGTTTAAAGAATGCCGGCGCCATATATCAACGAGCTATGAGTATCATCTTCAGAGACCATCTGCGTAAGACAGTAGAATGTTACGTCGACGACATCGTCGTCAAAAGTCGCTCTAAGAAAGATCATCTGCACGATCTGAGGACAGTATTCGACCTAATGCGAGCACACAATTTAAAGATGAATCCCACCAAATCCTTCCTGGGCGTATCCAACGAAAAATTCTTGGGTTTTGTCATTACCTCCCAGGGTATCCATATAGACCCTGAGAAAACAAAGGCAATCATGGAGATGGGTCCCCCGAGAAATATTCGTGAGCTCAGAGGCCTTCAAGGGAGGCTAGCTTATATCAGGTGATTTATCTCTAACCTCTCCGGACGATGTCAACCATTCACACACCTCATGAAGAAAGGCGTCTCCTTCATATGGGATGAAGAGTGCCAACGTGCCTTTGACAATATTAAAGAATATTTGTCGAAACCTCCAGTCCTGGTAGCCTCGGTTGCTGGAAAGCCATTTTTGCTTTATGTGCGAGTGATGGAGCATTCTCTCGGCGCTCTACTAGCACAAAACAATGATACGGGGCATGAACAAGCTATCTATTACCTCAGCCGAATGATGATAGGGCCTAAGCATAGATACACCACCGTGGATAAGGAGTGTCTCACTTTGGTGTTTGCCATTCAGAAGACGCGACACTATGTTACAGGACAGACCATCCATATTATATTACGAGTCAACCCCCTCAGGGTCCTCATGACCAAACCAGGTGCACTCAGCTCTCGTCTCGCTACCTGGGCGATATTATTATCCCCCTACGATATGATCTTCGTCCCACAGAAGGCTGTTAAAGGTCAAGCTTTGGCAGATTTTTTAGCTGTCCATCTAGGTTCGGAGGCAACCAGAGTATATGAAGAGATCCCAGACGAGGTCGCCAATTCAAATATAGCTTCCCATGATACCGTCTGGCGAATGTTCTTTGACGGTGCTTCAAGAACCGGACCCAATGGCAATATCGTCGTTGGAGTCGGAGTGGTACTAATTTCTCCCTCTGGGTTGGTGATCAATCGGGCATACTCCCTCACGGAACCTTGTTCAAACAATATGGCCGAGTACAACTCCTTGGTTATCGGCCTCCGACTTGCAAAGGAACTGGGGATAGAGTACCTGGAAGCATATGATGATTCACAGTTAATCGTTAATCAGATCCGGGGTTCATATGAAGTTCGCCATGAAGACATGATCCCCTATCATCAAATAGCAATCGCCATCATCACGTCCTTGGAAGGGTTCTTCATAAAACATGTTCCCAGACTCCAGAACATTGAAGCCGATGCCCTAGCAGGCCTTGCCGCTTCCCTGGCAGTTCTAAATCATGCCCATCATTTGGTTGACGTAATAGGCCATGAATTGGTTTGTCCTAAGAACAAAATTCAAGTTGCTATGAGTTATTCTGCCCTGACGGTCGACGAAACACAGGACTGGAGACTTCCATTTATTGACTTTGCAGTCTATGGTATCTTGCCAAAAAATCTGAAAGAAGCCACTTCTATTAGAAGACGTTCTCTCAGATTCTTCTACGACACAGAGACAAAAATGCTGTATCGACGATCCTATGATGGATTACTGCTCCGGTGTTTGTAAAATACGGAAGCCAAAGAAGCCATGCGCGAAGCTTACGATGGCGTTTGTGGGACCCATCAACCTGGCCCAAAATTACAAGATCGCCTTTGCCGGATGGGCTATTACTGGGCTACGATGGTAGCAGATACGATAGACTATGCAAGAAAATGTAAAGCTTGTCAGGTCCACAGAGATTTCATACACCAACCATCCGAATTTCTACATCCGATGGTGGCATCCTGGCCATTTGAGGTAGGGGGAATGGATATCATTGGTCCAATCACCCCGCCTTCATCCAGAGGACACCGCTTTATACTCGAAATTACGGACTACTTCTCCAAATGGGCGAAAGTTGTTCCGCTTGCAGAAGTGAAAACATCAAATGTGATTAACTTCGTCAAGCACCACGTCATTTATCGCTTTGGACTACCTCAAAGGATCATCCACGACAATGGTCCGCAGTTCGTAAGCCATGCCTTCTATCGGTTTTGCGACAAACATCGAATTCAGAATGTTGCTTCAACACCATACAATCCGACGGCTAATGGTCTGGCTGAAGCTTTCAACAAAACTATAATCAAGCTTCTCAAGAAGTTTGTGTCTTCAAACAAACACAACTTGAATAAAAAGCTTGGCGAATGCTTATGGGCATAACGTACTACAGTCCGGACAGCCACTGGGAACACACCATTCTCTTTGGTATACGAAAGTGAAGCAGTTCTCCCACTGGAAACTCAAATCCCCTCGCTCTGCGTCGCCCTCACTTACAGACTAACGTCGGATGATAATTACCGTCATCGGCTACAAGAATTGGAGGCCGTAGATGAGAAGCGTCTGCTAGCTCAACAACAAATCGAGCTTTATCAAGCACGCATCTCTGGAGCCTTCAACAAAAAGGTCAAACTGAGAACATTCCAAGTAGGCGATCTCCTTTTGGCAGTTCGTAGGCCGATGGTTATGACTCATAAAACCGCCGGCAAGTTCCAGCACAAGTGGGAAGGCCCATTTATCATCAAGGCTGTATTCTCCAATGGTGTATACCGTCTCGCAAAGCGAAACGGAGACTTGCTCATGATGCCTATCAACGGCAAGTTCCTAAAGAAATATTATGTCTAAACGACACCCTCCGAATCAACCGAATTGTTGGGTTATGTACCCTTAAATACCGCTGAACTTACACTCTGGTTACCCCAAATGAATTCATATTGCATCTTCCGGGTAGCAAGTCATGTATGATCATACCTCTGAACTTCCTCCTTAAAAGGCATTTTCCTCAGAATCTGTTACCCGCGCTTTCAGTGCATAAAAAAGGATAACAGGTCCATAAAATTCCTGAAACAACCACGTCGATGCCACCTCTGAGTTGTTTCTCTTCCATCACAAGCAAATCACCCTTTACCTAGAACTTCCACGTCCATATTACCTCTGAGTTGTTCTATGTATCCTTCGTTGAGTCCACTCATGCCACGTCCTCATTACCTATGAGTAGGAAGACTCCGTTGTAAAACCCCCATATTTACCACGTCCTCATTACCTCTGAGTAAATATGTTGGTTTTCTCTCGACCTATTATCCGTACCTAAAACCAGGGTACGCCAAGGGTAATAGGCCCACAAATGTCCACAGTTGACCACAAATGTTCGCAGCTGACCACAAATGCTGTATTAGGTCCTCTAGTACATGCGCCTCTTTCCTTATCATCACATGCCTCTGGAGCCCAGTTGTTCTATAGCATTCTTTCGCCCAATACCAAGAAATTCCATTTCCACCTTACCACGGAGTTGTTCTGTGTATCTACATTGAGACCACCCCTACCATTCCCTCAGTACCTCTGAGTGGAAAGGTTCTATTATCAAACCGCATGTTTACCCCGTTCAAGTAAATATGCTGGGTCTTTCTATCAAACTTATTATCCATACCTAAAACCAAGGTATGCTAAGGGTAATAGGTCAACAGAAAGTCCCCTAGTGGGGCAAGTACCATAACACCAAAAATACTGTACAAACACAATAGATACCACAAATAAAGGATGAGGCAAACATACTCATTCATTTAAAGTCAAAAGTGCTACATTTTCCTGGGACCACGTCCCTGCTTTCTAAAAAAAATAAAAAAAATAGGAGGGACATGATAATAAAAGAGAGAGAAATCCGATTACGGTTCGGCGATACACAGTTCTTTGAGCCGGTCTTTTAGCTTGGTTGTCGACCGCTCAATCCTCAGTGTGGCCCGACGCTCGGCCTCTTGAGTCAACTTTTCTGCATCCTCTAGATGCGCATGAGCCTGCCAACGGTCTTCAAATTTCTTCAGCACACACTCCAGGACAGCAGAGGTTCGGGTGACCTGGTCGGTCTCCCTGCAAATTAACTCCTTATCTCTGCGGGAGGCCTGGAGCTCAGATTCTAAAGAAGCCAACTTTATCTGAGGTTGGAGGATATGTTCGTTGGTATCAGCTATCATATGAGATGTGGCCTCTTTCCGAGCTAAACAGTCCTCTCCTCTGCGGCTTAGTTGATCATACCTCAGAGACAGATCTTGAAGGTCCTTCACTAGAGCAGGCTTGGACGTATTCAGTACAATCTTTACCTTCTCCATGGCTGTTGTAAGGAAGGCGCGCTCCTGATCTATGGCCACAGACATATCATGTTGCCGCAGCTCTTGAAGCTGAGCCACGAGCTTATCAACTTCTACCAATTTGGGCTCCAAGAGGTCGACCATTCCTGTCCCGCCAGGGAGTGTTCTGAGAAGTTTAATTTGACCGCGGGCACATTGACGAGCCAGTACAAAAGATGTCCCTCTTTTCAGGGCAGCTTCGACCCCTCGTTTCAAATGGCAGTAAAAACTATCAATCACGTCCTTCGACGATTCGTCCAGAACTTCCGAAGAGGACGGTGTTAAAGGAAGAGTAGCCGAAAGAGTTGAAGATGTTTGCGAAGAAGATGTACTAGAACTTGATGCCCCTATCACTAGGGATGTAAGTTTCGAGCGATAAGGCGCCTGAACAGCAGTCATCTCCTCCTCCGTAGCCCGAAGGATTCGAAGACATGGCAGTGCAGAAAGATCGACCTCCGGTGATAAAGCCACATTAACTGAGGGTGCAGGGACCATTTCTCTCCATCCCAGCAGTCCCACTACTTGTCCTCCCGAACTCGACCCGGTAAGAGGTCCTCCGATCTGAGTTGGAGGAGGAAAAGGCGTGTTTCCTTCCACTAGATCCCCCTGGTAACTTCTCCCGTGATGATGTCCGTTGTCGACAGTGAAGGAGCAGGACCTATATGTCCAGAACAACCATCGATCAACTTAACCCGAAGGATATGAAGAAAGAGCAAATGAACCTCCTCACTAGTCAAGACATGACATAGCTTACCAGAGGAGGGCCGCTGAGGCTGAGGCTCACTCACGGCCACCATGTCCTCTTCAACGGCGACACCTGAGCCACTTGCTTCCTCTGCCCCAGCCGCTCCGAAAATGGATACAACTGGGTTGGTATCAACCGGCTGAGGTTCAGCAACCTCGGGGACTAGTTCAGTAAAGCCCACATCGTCTCTGGTTGAGATGTCAGCAGTAGGAGGAATCTCAGCCGTCGCCGGGACGACCGTGGTGGAAGGAAGCTCGACGTCATAGCACCAATTAAAGTGGCAATAACAGGGTCAACCTCAGAGGCGGTAGCCGACCCCGGGGAGTTCACTTCTCCTGACGCCTACAAACAAAAAGAAAAATAATCAGATTATATTTTAGAAAAAAAAAACTAAAAAGGGTGGTCCTAACTCGATTCACCTCTGAAGCGACTTCGATGTCATCACTTCTTTCCCTAGTGC
This sequence comes from Iris pallida, assembly GCA_029216955.1. Classification (NCBI taxonomy): domain Eukaryota; kingdom Viridiplantae; phylum Streptophyta; class Magnoliopsida; order Asparagales; family Iridaceae; genus Iris; species Iris pallida. The sequence continues at coordinate 2,451,615 of JANAVB010006999.1, forward strand.
TCGGCCCGCGAGGCTTGACCGCGACCCATTTTTGGGAGCGAGTTCTGCCGACGATAGAGGACTTATGCCTGCTTCGCTTACGCGAAGGACTAGGCACAGCAGGGGACAGATCTGCCACCGAATTGCCTGCAGGAGGAAGCAGGTTATCGGGGTCATCCTCCTCGTCTACGTTAATAGACTCCGAGTCAGACACTTCAACTGTCTTCCCCTTCTTGGCTCTCGTCTGGGAATCTTTTGGCTTCTCCTCCAAACCATTACCAGTAATGAAGCTGGTACTTGGGTCAAAATCACTGGGGGCTTATTTACCATGATATGGTACAGGGCCGCCATGTACAAAATATGCCCCAATTCTCTAGCATCGGATACGGAGAAGCTGGCACGGGTATGAACCGCGCTATAATAATGCCAAGTCTGGATGCCGTCTAGAACGCTACCCTCGAAATCCAGACAAGAGCTGGGGTTGTCCAAGAATATTTGACTATACCCTAATTGTCGAGAGAATCGACTGGTAAGTAAGGCTCCAAAAAGATGGAGTTACGATTACGATACACCAGATGTGCAGGGCGAATGTTCTGCAACCAGAGGAGCATCTTCTCGGACAAGAAATGGGGAGACACATCACCATCAAGATGTATGTCTCTTACTTCTTCGTCGGTAAAATAAGGAACAGACACGAAGAAAGAATATCTGTCCACTCGTGCCAGCGCCATCCGACATGCTGGCATGGTAGTATACTTCCAGGGCATACGGCGATACTGGTATATGAAGGCATCATCAGCAGTCACGTCGCCCTCTGGGCCAGGCCTCATCAAAGACGGGCAATGCATTTACAGCCACCCTATCAGATAATGATAGGACAGCTCGATTCATTCAAAATCCTTCGCCATATCGTGAGCAATGACTTTGGACGAAAAAGTACGGAGGCCACGATATATGCTGCATACCATGGCGGGGAGTAGAGCTAGCCGACCTCCAAAGACTAGCTTCACAGCGGGAAGGATCAGGTTACGGCTGATTCTCTCAATAGCACCAGCCCCCCCTCCTCCGAAACTATACAATTTTGCAGCCACAACATCAAAAATCCCACAAGGAGGGCCTTATCAGACATCCTCTGGGTATCTTGATAAAAGTAACTAAAGGCGTCAAATTGGCTCCCGGATCTATCACCAGTAGTTTTAACCCTCTTGGCATTCAATAGCTGATTTTGCACCTCCTCCCGGGTTCGAGGACTCCGAGGGAAAACCCGGCCTGAGGTACCTAGTTCAAACAGGTAGCTGAGCCAGGTCTTGGTACGAGAAAGGTTCCCTTCTGATCTATCATTCTTCTTCTTCGATATTTGTTGGCACGTGCTATGGTGACATAGCAATTCTCGGTAAACAGCCACAAAACCCAGAAACTGCCGCTCCAATTCCTCAAATTCTTTATTTGTAGGGTTATACGCCTCAAAAACTTCATCTCCTAGGGGTAGCTTGGAGACTTCATGCATCTCATGGAGAGCGAGTCCCATTTCCCTTCCATGTGTGAAGAAGGTCCCCGTGCGACAATTGTACATCTCGACAAGAGCCATGAATAGCTTCTTATTTATGGACAGACCATAACAAGTGCCCCGTATGGCATGATAAAGACCAATCTCGTGTAGGAGTTTCCGATATGTCCGCAAGATCCATAATGTCAAATTGATCCATAGAGGGGTAGGGTTCATCCAGTTCAGCAGTGACAGCCGACCGGTAAGGTAGGACCCCTTTTGAGCAATCTGGTTCATAAAAGTATCAGTTTGGGATAACCTAAAGTTGGGACCCTACACATTTATGAAACTGCCCGAGGCCAACCTGATCACAGAGCGGCTGACCGGTATCTTACCCGCGACTACCGACCTTGATGTTTTGTTGTAATGGATATCACCCACAAAGATCCCCTGTTGGCTTAGAGTTAAGGAGTCCACCATTTTTCTGTCAATTGGCAGCATATTAAACCAGGACAGCGGGAAATGATGTTCCATCTGAGGAATATGAATCGCCATCCCGTTGGAAGAAAAACTCCAACTTTCAGATAAATCTAGAATGCCGGAGTTTGAGACAGTTAAGGCATCACCAAAGAAGAATGCGGGTTTCAGATGCGTGCCCCCTAATTTCTCCGAGTTCATCATGTCCAAGAGATAGAAGAAGGATTGGTTGCTGATGACCCTCAGCCTGTCCTCAGATTAATTTTTAATAATTTAGGCTGACACATATTCGACCACCTGGTCGAACCTCATACCCAAGGCAAATTGAGCCTGACCTACTAAGAGTTCCCCCGAGGGATTGATCGGCAGCTTCACTAAAAAGGAAAGAAGAAAGAAATCAGAGTAGTCAGAGAAAACCACTTAATGCTTTCCGAGCTTATGTGGCTCTGTTCGGTGGGCGTTCATGCGGCCCAGTCCATAAAGTGCTTATGCGGACATGAGACATCTCTCATGCATCTCGGGCATGAGACATCTCTTATGCGACTCGGTCATGAAGCATCCCTCATGCGGCTCGGTCATGAAGCATCTCTCATACGGCTCGATCATGAGATATCTCTCATGCGGCTCGATCATGAGACATCTCTCATGCAGCTCGGTCATGAGACATCTCTCACGCGGCTCGATCATAAGACATCTCTAATGCGGCTCGGTCATGAGATATCTCTCATACGGCTCAGTCATGAGACATCTCTCATGCGGCTCAGTCATGAGACATCTCTCATGTGGCTCAGTCATGAGACATCTTTCATGTGGCTCAGTCATGAAACATACCCCATACGGCTCAGCCATGAGGCATTCATGCGACCCATACGGCACAGCTCATACAGATTCATCACAAAGAACTTGAGCAGTTCAGTGAAGACGAAAAGAGCATCAACTATGCTGAAGCATAACAGAGAAGGGCCCGCGCATAAAACATACGACATAGCCATTATATTTTAGGGTTTTGTATTATTTTTCTTCCCATCGCTCTTACCAATAATAGGAGGATGAACGTCGGGGTGGATCGAGCTTGCCATATTCGATAAGGAAGCAAGCCCTTTGTCCTTCGCTGCAGCGCTGGAAGAAGCTTTGGGAGCCATGGTTGATCGAGAGAAGAGAAGAAACGGTGACTAGGGCGATGGAAAGCTTGAAGAAAGAAAGAAATAACTTCTTTCCTCAAAACTTCTCGTATTTATAGGTTGGCAAAGGTGCGTAGAGCGATAGACGCCGCTTCGGATCTTGTGTTGGCCGAAGGATAAAGACGACTCTTGGGATTCTATCCAAAAAACGGCTCCAAATCAATAAAAAGCAAATCAAAAACAATTAATGTCAAAGTGATGGGATGTCCACATGGCACGAAACCAGAATACGGTCAGAGAAGCCTATGCGACATGAAGAGCTTATGCGGCCCCGATGCTTCCTAGGACATACCCATGCTTCTTATTCAAAGTATTTCAAATCTACAAATTGAAAACTTTGAAGGGGGTCTTGTAGAAGCATGAAAAAGAATGGAATTTTCTATGCGGCTCGAAATCAACATGCAGCCTCATGTGGCTCACAAAACCCAGAAAGCTTCATGCGGCCCAAAAGCAACGGAGAGCCTTATACGATTCAAAATCAGCCTAAGCAATAAATGTCTCCTTGTGTAGCTAGCCATAATTACTCTGACACAAAGGTGACAGCTCTGACAAAAATGACAGCTCTGACACGAAGATAAGACGTGACGTGCTCCTGAAAAGACGAGAAAATCATCATGACATCCGGCACAGTTCACGAACCAAAGAAAACTCTTTATACGGCTCAGCTATATATAAGACTCTTCATGCGGATCGCCTATAATACACTCCTTATACGGCTCAGTCATGAGACAACTCTCATGCGGCTCGATCATGAAGCATCTCTCATGCGGCTCGATCATGAGACATTCTTCATGCGGTTCGGTTATGAGACGTCCTTTATGCGGCTCGGTCATGAGACATTCTTCATGCGGCTCGGTTATGAGA